>JBBMKE010000001.1:14597052-14611928 GCA_037834125.1 Lippia alba | reverse complement strand
TCAATCTTCGGCATCGACACGCACCACTCCATGGCTGCTGCGATTTGCTGTAATTCTGAATGTTGTGATTTTTGGGGGAAAACTGAAAAACAGTGCAGTCCCCTAATCTTCCAACACCTTGTCCTATTACATTGAAACTGTGCCGTTTGGGTGTTACCCCAATTTTTATTATTATATTTCTACTCCAACTGGAAACTGCAAACGCAAATGCTACTACTGGCTAATGGAAATGATCTATATAAAAATATTATTTTATCATGTCATTTGGAATATTTATGTATTATGTTACGTCGATAATTTTCACATAAAAAAGATTCAAGTAAAATTCGTATTATTGTATCTGTCCGTATCACTATATTCGAGCATCATTGAGACATCCTTCCCAAATAATATTTAAATATGAAAGTGGGAAATTGTCCATGACATTACGGAATTAATAAGAAAAAATTGCGTCACCTTATTGGTTAAATTATTACAAAATGAAATAAACTTGTTTTAAATTTGTATTTTGTCCTCTATTCTAATATCATTGTGATACTATGAGACAAAATCTTTCTGATACAAAAAGGGAAAAAAAATTCGCTTGACAAAATAACGAGAGAATTTCGCAATAGTTGGCTTAAGAAGGGAAATTCTGCACATATTTCCCGGCTTAAGACCATCACCACCATCATTACTAAATTAGGGCGTGTCTCCGTAGATTTGCCACCCCTATCATCAAATTAGATTGTATATTAATTTTACTTCTGCAAGTTTGAGTTATTTTTGAGTTCAATGATGGTTGGTCTCCAACTGTGAGAAAAAATAAAGTTATTAGTCAGATTTCGACTAAAACAAAATTACTAGTCAGATTTTGACTATTGTGTTGCGAGTATTATTTTTTTAGGGCTAATTTCAGACACCTCCTATCATTTGGGGCGTAGTGTGCTTTGTCCCTAACATTTGAATAAGAATGCCTTATGTATATATCAAAAAGATGGCCGATCAAACTTATTTCTTTCTCTTGGACCAAAAAAAAAACTTATTTCTTTCTCGATTCAATAGAAGCTACTACCAAGATTCAACCGTCTTTTCTTTTGCTGTGGTGCGATTTTCCCCCTAACCTTTGAAAAATATCACACGTAACCCATTTGAAAAAAATTCAACCAAACAAATCTTTACAAATTTGATTTCAAATATGTCGATATTATATATCAAATTGAAGTTCTCAATGCAAGGAACACAACAACGGTCTCGAAATCAAAATCCGACAAGCGATGAAGAAGACATCATTGATCAATGACGACGCGCAACGAACGAAGCTTTTGACTGCTAATCGAGTTGAACGGGGTTGGATTTTGTTCTCCTTGGAGAGACGAACACGATGGTGGTGGTTTTGAAGCTTGGGTCGCCATGACGGAAGATAAATCGATGGTCAAAGTGTGTTAAAAGGGGTTAAGTGTGATATTTTTCAAAGGTTAGAGGGGAAATCACTCCGATTCAAAAGTTAGGGGACAAAGCGCACTAAGCCCCGAATGATAGGAAGTTTGTGAAATTAGTCATTTTTTTATTATTTATAATTTTCTTTTGTTCCTGACGATCATTTGTAATAATTTTCTTAGTATTATTCCAAAATCAGCTATGATTTCTTTTTGTCCCCTACAATCATGGAGTGTTTTCATCCAGTTTCAAGTTGAAGAACACTCCTAAATACAAAATACTACTTTACTAGATATTCAATCTTTGTTCTTTTACTTATATTCAGCATAAAATTAACAATCTAGTCTATTTGCTTTTTTAAAATGTTGTAGACAAGCTAATAATATTGCTCATTCACTTTTTAAAATGCTATCGTCTCGATTTACTTATACCCTGACGCTCCAATTTATGCCGTTTTATTTGTAATTTCAAATTTAATTACTTATTTTGCAGTACTGTTTGTTTAAAAAAATTATAATATAAATATTTTTTCTCTTAATCACGCACACCCGCCTCACAACCACAATAATTACAAAATGCTCCAACAATCAAATTAAGGCCAATAATAGAGTTTCACACTATGAAGTCTAACACTATACACAAACACACATAACAAGTGTACAAAACATATTCATTAAATACACATTTCGTTAGCAACTTTTTTATTTGGCGGGACATCAATAAATAATATACAAGTTGAGAAGGAAAATCAAAGTTAAACCACATAAGCTGCCGACGATGCTGGAAGTCCTCTCAAGGTACCTAAAATGTCATGAAGCCTCTTGAGGTTTGAATGAAGTCTTTATACCAAGCAGCCGCTGAAGTTGGAGTCCTCTTAAGGGTCCCAAAATCAACATGGTGAAGCCCAAACCTAATGGTATATCCCGAAACCCACTCGAAGTTGTCCAGCAACGACCAGGCGAAATAGCCTCGTACATCTGCACCTTTCCTGAGAATGTTACCATGTATTAATCACATGACTAGCAGATGACATTCATTAATATCTAACACAATCTCAATGCCTTCCATCAGATTGATTTAGAGATAATTGAGGAGAAAAAGTTACACAAAGAGACTTAAGCTGAGTTTGTAGGAATTCCTTTGGATTGTGGCAGGCAAAAAGACCCTCAAGGATATGTTATCATATGTAGTGGAGTTCTGGTATGGGTAATAAATAAGGAGTCTTGCACTTGACTGAGTCTGTTTAATAAAAAATCTACTTTTTTTTTGTCCAAATTCAAGATTTTGTCTCCCTAAATATGAATGAAACAATATCATTTTTGTAAAACTTCAGTCTCATTTGAAACATATGAATCTTAGCTAAATCCATACTGGGCCCTCCGTTGTCTTCCAAAGCATTGACCCTGTTAAATTGTCTTTTACTTGTTTGACATGAAATTTTGTATTGATTAATACCTTATTGCCACAGCCAGTGATTCCAAATAGCTTCTCATGTATTCCACTCTTTTGTCATCATTGAGGAAGTGATTTGTCGGTGCATTTAGGTCATTCAGCATGCCAAGACCTGCAACAGTTTTGGAGTATTAATGACCGAAAAGAATTTCTTCCAGAGAAATCTACAACCCCAAAAGAGAGAGAGAGAAAATCAGCATAATGTTTCACAAACCATTTTCGGTGATGAACATTGGTGTTTTATTGTATCTATCCTTTATGTATGTAACAATCTTCTCCATTCCCTGGGGATGCACGTAAAGCCAGTCGACTGCAGTCTAAATCATTCGACAAAGTTTAGATATATTATTTTTTTCAATCAACAAAATTCAGTTCACTAGGATAAGAGATTTAACCACAATTATGAGAGACGAGCATACTTACAGGTTCCCCAATAGGTTGACCATCTCTTATGGCCGTCCGGAGAGCATATCCTTCTGATTTAGGGACTCCTGGGGCTCCTGGTTCACAACTAGAATATATGCAATCTTTGCTGTAGAAACTGGTGTAATGATTGATGCCAATAAAATCCAACTTATTGCTCAAGTCATCCAGATCTTTTTTGGAAAATACAGGCAACAGAGACCTTAGCAACTGATACATCTCATCAGGATATTTTCCAAACATTATAGGGTCTAAGAACCTGAAAATAAAATAAATAAATAAATAAATAAATAAATAAATAAATAAATAAATAATTCCGTCTTCTTATGCTGCCATCTGCCATGACCATTTTGCTTGCCTTGCTCTGTGAAGAATATGCCTACCAGTTCAAGAAAAACGATTGGGCTCTTTCAGCTGCCAATTTGTCCTCCGTAGAATTGCTGAAGGGCTCATACCAAATGGCGTTCATTACAATTCCGATGCTACCTCCTTGTTCATTCTGAAAATATTGCCCAAAAAACATGAATATGATGTGAGATCATTCCACCGAATATATAGACAGTTGAGTTTTCATGTCTATATAACTGTGTTTACACCTGGTATTTAGTTCGGTAAATTTTGACAGCTGCTGCATGGGATAATATCATGTTATGTGCTGCAATAAGAGGCTCTTTCTCTGAGTCACCTCTGCTGCAGTTACCATATGAACCAGAACAACGAGATGGAGGGTAAATTCCTGATCTATATCCACGAATAGCCACGACATTAGGCTCATTAAAGGTGACCCAGTGTTTCACTCGATTGCCAAAATATTTGAAGCATATATCAGCGTAGTGCTCAAAATCCTTCCTGAAAAATGTAGGATTTCTGTTAGCTGTACATCAGCTTGGCAAATCAGAAACCAGGTAAACTAACTTCTCATCACATGAATCATACTAAAGATAGCAAGTTAAATAATGGGATCATTACACTGACACTGACCCCCTAAGGTTTGGCCTAATTACACAAATTACCTTTAAGGTATGAGAAATTACAAAAAATTCCCTGCTATGCCTTGAACTTTGGCCAAACACATGTTCTTATAGTCACAAGTAATCAAATATTGTTCAGTATGTGCCAAGGGGAAAATAGGTTATTTTGACAACACCGTCAAAATTCATCAATTAATCAATCCAGATGTAATGTAAAATTTTTTGATAGGGGAAGTTTGTGTAATTAGGCCTAATCCCAGGTATGTCATTGTATTTATCCCTTAAAATCTCTTTTCATGAATAACAAGGACGTCTAAAAAATCACACTGCAGCCAAAAGAGTAGCTTCAAGATTACCTTATCGTCGGGCTTAGCCATGCTCCGTATCTTTCTTCAAGTTCTTGGGGGACATCATAATGAGTCAGTGTAACAAATGGCTCAATACCTGCAGTTATTGTGCAGAACCTATGATATACATCTGTTGATTGTATGCAAAAATCCCATCCAAGGTTTGGGAAATAAATTGTGTAATGTTTATTCATGAGTCAACTTCTGATCCTTTTTGCACTGAATACATGTTACATTATGCTTATGAAGGCAATAAAATTAACCTTTTGAAAGAAGTGCATCAATAAGCCTGCTGTAATGATCAATCCCTGCCATGTTCACATTTCCAAATCTCCCCTCTGAATATAAGAAAGTCAATAATCCATCAAGGACAGGACAAATAGTTAACACTCCACAGAAGAGAAAATGGAAAGAAAAAAAAAAGTCACAATAGCACTTTTACTTGGAAGAATCCTTGCCCATGATATGGAAAACCGAAAGCTGTTCACACCAAGATTCTCCATAAGATCAATATCCTCCTGTTATTCATAATGAACAAAACAACATGAATTGATTTTGGCACGTTCCTCTCTAAAATAACTTTGATAATTAGAGGATTGCAATGTCACGGAAGAAGGGACCTAAGTGCAATGCCCCCTTTCCCCTCAACTCCAGATAGCTTGGTCTTTTCGTTGAACAGCTCCATTATTTTTTACTATAAGTGGTCAAATCACCTCAAATCAGGTGTTAGCTAAATATTTTTCAGTTCCTTGGATTTTCCACATATCAAAGGGAAATTTAATGCTTAATTTTATCTTCATTTTACTCTCTCACACAATTCCAGCTAAAGAATAGCTCAAATATGTTCTGCATAGTCCCTCAGTGACATTGCCTCTCATAGATTGAAGGCAGAAAGCTGCACTATTCATTCTTGACTTCAGTACTAGATGTTCTCAAGATATAAGCAGAGTAGTTTCTGTTCTCAACGTGTGACAAATACAAAGTTTGAAGTATATTTTGCTTATAAAATACGGCATGTGCAGTGCACCGTAAGCACTATACCGGCTATTTCTAAAACGGATCGTGACTTCGAACAAAAATAAAACTAAAATTAAAATTCAAGATCAAAATATCGTGATTCAAAAATTATGAATTAAAGTGATTCAATATTGAAGCTTTAAGGACCTTTGGGCGTTATTTGACCTAAATCAACAGTGAGAGCCTTAAAGAGTTTAATAGGTGTGAGATGTTTTATTACTGAAAAATCCAAGATGATTAGTGGTACTGTGTTTCTTGAATTGCTTTATCTTTGGACACTGCGAAAAGCCATCATAAATTATTTATCTAGTGGCCCTTAAAACTATTAGAAATGTAATAGTTATGACATGTCATGAAATGCACACTTTCCCTATCAAGAAAAAGGTGTCGGCCCCGTTGCTTGCCAAATGAGGGAGAGAAAATAATGTCCCATCAACTAGATCGTATCAGATTACATTTCTCTCTGTGTCACAGAATCCAGGGCCAAAATGCATGGTGGGGAACAAACATTAATCAATTTGAACATATTAAAAATCTACACGTAGCAATTCGTATAGTAGATTTGAAAACAATGAAATGAATAATGATTAGATAACATGTCGGGAATAAATCAATGAAATTTGAGGGGGCAATTTTGAAAGAAGTATGAAGGATTTAAATCACTTAAAGCAGCACGTAGCTCAACCTTATGCTATTTAAGGACCTCATTTTAGTGATAAAAGTTTATAAAAACCAAATTGAACAGAAAATGACAAGTACCAAACAATAATGTACAACTTGCTAACATTTAAGGCAGGGAAAAAATTATCTTTAATAAGTCCAAAAAATCTTGGAGAGATCATAAGCGCACAGTTCAGGAAGGCCATTCTTGCTAATAATTAGCAATGATGATCAGTATATCTCTAGAATAAGACAAGAAGAAAACAAAACCTGGCCCAGCAAAATTAACCACGCGGGACCAATATGCCATGCAATCATGGAAAACTGATTGAACGTGGGCAATAATAAGGTCTGGGAGACTTTTCATAGGTGTAGACATTGGAACATTGACAAAATAAAGCCAGATAGATGGAGCTTATTTACCGTTTCGATTCACCAGCTGAAGGTGAAATTGACACAAGGCACATATAGAAAGCATATTCCATCTTTAGGTCATTCTTCTTTTTCTCATGCACAACTATATTATTTTATGTGACATCCCATTAATAATTTCTCACAGACATGCAGTTCGAACAGATTTGGTTAAATTCCAATCTCATTAAAGTATCGTCCTTAATGATCACAACTTAATTATCCTCAACATTGCAGTGGTACTTAAGAGATGATTACCAGATAAAGATGATAATGATCTACAGCAATGTCTCCATTGCTTCCATCCAAGATGTTACCTGCCACGGATTCAGGCTTAAAGAAATTCAGAATGCAAGAAGGGTTTATATTCTGTCATGGAAGCATTAAATATTTACCTGTTCTGTGGGTAAATACATCCCAGTTGCTGAGGCCTTTTCCATCAGTCAATATAGCTCCTTCAAACTGAATAAAAAAGAAGGTATGTTAATGAATAAGAAGGAAAAGAAGAAGACAGCAAGAATAGAGCATACATAAATTAACAGGCTGTTCAAAGAATAGAAGATGCACGACAGAAGCTACAGTAAAACGGCTAAGTACTTGATATGAAGAGGAGGCAGTTCCAAAAAGGAAGTTGTCTGGAAATGACGAGGCATACGAATTTCCTTTCATCACTAGTGAGCTTGTCGGGTGAAATGATAATAACAAAGGAAAAAGTTTGAAAATTTGAAGAACAGAAAATTTGAGAAAGAAACACCGGATCTCCATATATAATATTGATTGAGGAGAACAACAATTAGTTATATGCAGGAAGCAAGATGGCATAGGCTGAAAGCACAACTTTGAGGATTTATAAAGAGCTGAAGTGAGCATTTGTACATGGTGGTTCAGCTGAATTTATTACAAGCAATAATAAATAAAAAGGAAAACCATAAACTTGCCTTAAAAGGTATAATTCTAAAGACAAAACCAAGAAAAATATAACACAAAAATAGAAAAAAAGGACGGATGGTAATCAGCTTCCACAAATGTCGCTTCAACATAATAGTAATGCCAATCTCCTCAATGTTACATCATTGCTACACAATTAATATATATAGTGCACATGAAGACAAATGTAAGACTGTGTCGAAAAAACGGTCCTCTAACTGACATTACCATTTTGAGGCATTTATGCCACTTGCCTGAATGATCACTTAGTTAATGGCTGAAGCGCCACATTTGACAAAAGATATTGAGTATACATTTTCCGTTGAAGAGAAGAAATCAGGGAGCACCAAGAGGTTACTTCATGATATCTTACGGATCACATCAAGTATTCTCTTATTTGTGACTTGAATCCCTTTCATCTACAGCACTTGCATTCAGGATTCACAAAACACATCCATGGTATAGAGTTCAGTTGCAAAATTACTTTTCAGCCTCAGCTTGCTGAGCACAAGCTATATATGTATACTCTTGATATTTTAGCCATTATACACTGCAATCTAAGATAGGCAGCTCAGGAACAGCTATACAGGGAAAAGTTTAAACGAGAAAGTTTGGACAAATAACCTTGGGTACAGACCTTAACAATATATGTATCTGCAGAAGAAAATAAATATTCATTCTGATAATCTGATCCCAACAATGCCAACACCTAACTTTCTCTAGCATTTATCATCAGTTTTTGTCCCTGCTTTTATTTTGTTTCTTTTTTCGTTCCTTATCATATCAAAGAATGATGTGTGTTATAAACCTGATCGATACAAATTTAAAATTTTCTCCAAATTATCAAGAACTAATATGTTTATGGTTAATGGAGAACAAATCATGCATTTCTGAATAAAAAATGCTTCGGAAAAACCACACCTGTATGAGATTATCAAAATCATTTCAACTTAAAAAACTATGGTGAGGAACATAAGCAAAACGACAAAAGATGATCCAGGGATGACTTCATTTGAAGAGATTCAACCTAAGACCTAAAGAATCCAGTATATGTTTGCTTAGAAAGATGGAAGAGCAAAAATGATGAGGCAGAAGAAACTCTTGCCTGTATGTGTTTCTGCACCGTTCACATCCTGTGCCCATTATCCCTGTTTTGTGGGCACAAGGCGGCGAGGAAAAATGTGGAAAGTCAGAGACGATAGGCTCCCTAAACAGGAATATAATGTTCTAAGTTGTGGGAGAGAGAAATAATGGTCTGATAATGTTTTAATGACAATGAAATGAAAGTGATATGCTAATTTTTCACTCATCTATGATCTCTAATTATGTACCTATGATACCCATACTAGAAACAGTTAATTGACATTTCGATAAGACCTTTTACTAGGATGTAACAGTGACATACTTAGTTGGACAAATAACTTCATGATTCACACTATGAGCCGAAAGATCATTCTCTGACCCACCCAAACAGTAAGAATCTATAACTGCAAAATGATTAAAATAATGAAAACTTCCTCGAGATAAATAATGAAAAATATAATTGTAAATTAAACTTACAGGGCATTATCTTTCGACATATGTATAGCGAAATCTACCAAAGTGAGCATTCTAAATTGCAACCATGAACATTGCCTTACCTGTATAGATGGCGTGCAGTAAGATCAATCATGGAGGAACAAGTTTGTTGACTCTTTGCCAAAATGAATGATTCTTGGTAATTAGGGAAACAAAATTTGTATATTTATTCTCCCTTTCAGAGTATAACAGAATTATCAGCTACAAATTCGCTTTCTCAGACAATGCATGAAAAACCAACAAAATTGTGGATCAGTTATTCAGGTTTAGCTTCATTGCGATTGCTTATACAGTAATTTAGGTCTTTCATAACGTGTCAATAGCTTATTTTGAATCTTTTCAGAAGAAGGAAGTTTAGACTTGCCCAAAATTTTCACTGATCAATTACATATCAAGATATCCCAATGACGACATTAACACTCACTCAGAGAATAACATAGCAGCAAGCAAATTCTAAGTCAAGTTATATATAGCTCATAGAGATTTATAGGTATTCAAATTTAATACTCTATGGTTAATGACCCCCAAGCTGAAAAATTGAGCAATTGTTTCGTCAGCAAATTAGCCAAAAGATCTTTCATAACTAATATTCACATGAAGCAGTGACTCCATTTGGGAACATTTAGTTTTGGATTTTGGAAAATCAAGAGTGATAATTAACAGTAAGTCACGTTGCATCATGACTCATAAGCGTGATAATCAACAGCAAATCATCTTATATCAGAATAAAGTAAACAAGCCTGTCTACCTTCAGCAAAATCTTGCCAGAGGCTAGATATCTCCCATAGTCTACTCTTACTTAAGGTGAAAATAATAGTCACTAAAATTTCTCCTAGACTCTTCGAAGGTGGATATGTTTTTTTGATTAGACATCCAAAGTGAGTATGCCACTTTATCATTTGACTGTTGTGGCCAACAATTACCTCATAGAAGCACTTAATAGGTCACAGATCTTATCAAGCTCATCTTCACAGCAGACGCCAAAACCATAATGAATATAGTGTACATGACTGAATAAATGAAGGTGCCCTGAAAATAATTGAATTCAACTGGCTGCCAAATTTTGATGCAACTATCAAATACTAAAGCATTTAAGATGTCCCAAACAATTCAACAAAATCTTTCAACCAATTAACTTCTCAAAACAGTTGAAAGCTACAGTCGATAACACCAAAGCATGTCATGTAACAAACTAAGCACAATGATGTCCACATATTGACTAGGGAGCAATAACAAACCAGAGCAGACTGTGGAAAAATGCCATGAAATGAAGACAGCCAGCCATGGAAACATACCCGTTTTAGCCACACTCTGCTCAGATGCTTTCCCCTCAGAGAAACCTACAACAAATGTCTATATTCACATTAACAATACAAAGACTGGACAATTAGTACTCACTTCAAAGTTCATGTATGTACTCGTATATACAAAGCATGTACGCGCAATCTCTAGCCTTCCATCAGAAACCAAATTCAAACCATCAGTTTCCAATACACTCCGCCGGCAATTTTCCAGTACACGCAATCATTCTCCACCTCGGTCAATAATTCAAAAATGTAATTCCCGCCAATCGTCTTCCATCAAGAGTACGAACTTAATACCACTGGCACTCAAATTAAAGTAAGAGAAACACTCCCCCCGATTTCAAATCCTATTACAGCTCAACGGAAACCATTCAACATTGCAAATCGATGCAAATTTACGACAAAAAACTGACTAAAATTGTGTTATTCATATGCAATCAGAATTTTATTGTGCAGTCACCAGCCACTAGAAGATATACCTCGGGTTTCTTCCGAAAATCGAATCCGACAGGCGTTGACTTTGGATAATGAACACCCAAACATGTTGCCGCCATAGATGATCTCTGAAATGAATTTGTATTTGTAGGAGCAATGCATTTATACTTTTGGTTTATCCATAAGGCGAAGGCGGGGCCATGAGCGCGCAATATTATTGATCTAATAAATTCTTGGGCCATGCATCTTCCATGATCCAATAAATTGAACTAAATTAAGCATTGTCTAATTTGAAATGATTCGTCCAAACCTAAAAAAATTGAATTAGAAAAGATTGGGGCATAATTAATAAATCTATTTCAGTTAAAAATAATTTAATTTACTTTCTCATATAAAAAATATTTATAGTAACTCAATAATTCAAATTTAAGTTTGATTTTACTTTCATTCACATAAATTGACTGCAGTATCCTTTTCTTTCCCCTTTTCATAATTTAATTTGGAATATGAGTACTTTAACTTTTATGAGCAATATTCTATTTTTAAATCTGTATACTCTAATATTTATGAACAATTTTTTTCGACCAAAAAAAAAAATATTTATGAACAATACTTAAATTATAAATTTAGGTACTTTAACTTCTATGAATAATATTCTATTTTTAAATTTGTATACTCTAATATTTATGAACAATACTTAAATTATAAATTTAAGTACTTTAACTTTTATGAATAATATTCTAATTTAAAACATAAGTTCTTTACCTTTTACAAACAATACTCTTTTTTCTTTTTGTATTTCAATTTGGGACATGGGTACTTTAATTTTTACAAGTAATACTTTACTTTTAAATATGGATACTCTGTTTTTATAATTTGGATACTTTATAGTTTCTAATTAATACTTCAAAACATAAAT
Source organism: Lippia alba (assembly GCA_037834125.1). Classification (NCBI taxonomy): domain Eukaryota; kingdom Viridiplantae; phylum Streptophyta; class Magnoliopsida; order Lamiales; family Verbenaceae; genus Lippia; species Lippia alba. The sequence goes on along the minus strand of JBBMKE010000001.1, from coordinate 14,600,065 downwards.
TAACAATTAATTTTTACACACCATATGGCTACACAAATATATATATATATATATATATAAAACATACAAAATAAAAGTATAAAATCGTGTAAATGAGGTACATCAAATTATAAATTTAAATTTGAGAGTTAGTATTGCTATTTTTTTCCATGGAGGGTGGTGTCAAATTTGCCTTATATCTTAGGAAGTTTTGTCACTAATAAATGGAAAAATTAACTACTAGGGGATTAGGAATATTTTTTAAATAATAAAAGGGATAATAAATTTTGAGATATTGAAAGTTAAAGGGAAAAATATATTAAAATTTTAAGATTAAGGGATTAATCATGAACTTCTAATTAATAAAATCGTGATAACTTAAGGGAAAAATATATTAAAAATTTAAGATTAAGGGATTAATTATGAACTTCCAATTAATAAAATTGTAATAACTTTTATAAACTTTGATGCCGGGTGTTTCTATCCTTATATTCTAAAGATGAGATTATTTTTCTTTGGGACCATTGATTCAAGGGACAAGTTTTTTATTTTATTTTATTTTTTATTTTAAGTACATAATTCAAGTGGTCAAAGGGATCGAACCCGAGACCTTACCTTCGAGAAAGAACCCTCAAATTACTTGGTCAATCCATGTTGGCTGATCCAATGGATAAGGTGATCCTTATATTCTAAGCAAAGAGGCCCGATAGTTGAGGAGAAACGGAACTTAGAACACATTTACGATCACTTATCTAGCATATTGTGTACTTTTTCTGATTTAGCGGCATTTTATTTATACTTGGATATTTACACTTAAATTGGACGAAATTACCAAAATACCCTCCCACTAACGCAAGTGGATGTTGTATAATTGATTGCTTGCCCATAGCTTCTTCCGTTTAAGGCCTGTTTCAATGGCGGCTTTACTTCTTCTCTGTCGCTTATGAGGCGTGATTTCCTCGAAACCATGAAGAAAATCAAACACCAAATCTTATTACTTTCATCATGTGGTCAATTATTTCATCCCAAGCAACAAAAGTCTCGCATTTCATCTCATTAGCTGACTTTTATCATACTAAAATATGCTTATGTTTATTCTTTATTTGTTTTAAGTATTTCACATCGAATAATCAAAGATATATAGTGCAATATATAATAGTTTGACAACCCTCCCATCAACAATTAGCTTTTGGGGGTGATATCAAAGTAGGTCTAATTTTAGGTCTATCTCTAACACCGTATCAGAGCAGGTCCGATTTTAATCCGACTTTAGACTTGTCTCTCACGTTCCAATTTATCTCGTATTTTGCAACTTGATCACACTGTATGTTTGTTCAACACATTTGCACAACTGTCTCACTCCCCAATTTAGTGATTATGCTTACATAGTTACATTTTATGCTAAACCATGTAATTAGTGGAATCGAAATAATATTATTAGAAAACGTTTGGTTCGTCTATTAGGTCACATAGATATGAAGAAGGGGGGTTATTATTCTATTTGGTATGAGACATTAGATAGTTTGTGTTAACTGAGTTTAATATCTAGCCCTGTGAAAGCCTGCACTCTCATATTTATTTTGAGGTGATATTAAGTGGGGTTGTCTTTTATTATCCCTGTGTTAACTAATATGGTGTAACCTATGATGCACAGACACTTCTAAAAATATCATTTTGTCATGTCGTGTCATACCAAACACTGTATCCGACACTTCTCAAGTGGAAAATTTAAGAAAAAATTTGTGCAGTCGTATCCGTGTCATGTCGTGTCTGTGTCGCCGTGTCCGTATCCGTGCATTATAGGGTGTAACTAATTCCTACCAAACATGATATTAAATGGGACAAACAAATATATGTGGACACATTAAATACTACCAAACAGAAAATCATATCCTTTTTGACTGAGTTAATTTGAATTAATAAGCCAGAATTATACTAAATGAAATTAACTCAAAAGGGATACTGAACGCTTTCTTACTTTACTTACTAGTATTGTTTGTCCCATTAACTTTTTTTGCCACTCTGGATGAAGTTAATGTAGTCCCTGGAGAACTTGTTGATCAATTAAATTGATGCAAGTTAACGTATTTTTGTGTTTAATTCTGAAATCAATTGTTTTAGTCTTACCTGCTCGTATGAAACCCAAAAAATATTTTATCACCGAGTTCTCTAATGATGTGATATATGATTACTCTGGTGAAGGAGCACATAAATAAGTTCGGGGGTTGGTCAAAAATATATATGATACTTGAAAAGAACCTTGTGAAAGAACCAAAATAAATGCTTCATGATTGAGCTCAATCCTATTGTCCCTCCATGATGGTTGGTCTCTTTCTTGGTATGGACGGTTAGCAGAAAGAGTTGGAGGGTATATTCCTGAAAATTCCAATTTCGCTGCCTTAAAAGGAAGGGTAACTCCCAGTTAGGTACACGACTAATGTAAGGAGTCGGAGAGAATGCCTGAAAAAACAAATCAAATAGATTCATTTGCCACTAACATAAACGTTGACTTCCGACCAGACAAATCATTCATATAAAGAAAATGTTGATTATGTGGATTATTTCGGGTTGTTAGCGAAGGTGCAACAGAGGGGATTAAAGACGAGATTGATTTTGAATTATCAAACGACCTTTGAGAATGTTCTGGTTTCGCCTTCAATAGGGGCCCCTTATTTGCCTCTGTCCTCGATACCATTACTTCATAACCCGGCATCGCAATAGGTAATGTCGCCGAAACCATCTCCAAATCTGTCTATCCGGCGTTTATCTCATGAAGAGTGTTTAGAGCGCGACGCGAAGGGCTTGAATAAGGGCATGTCGGCTGTTGCATTGCTGACTAACCTCCACCATGACAAGGCTCCATTGCATTCGGTAAAGGTCCCTGAAGTCCGCACGGCGTTGCGAGATGGTTTTCCCGAAAAACATGTTGGAATTTTGATATATTTATTTTATCAAATTCTAATAATTATTGAATGAGAAAATTAATACTAAAGTTAATAATTAATAAAGACACATTTATATTTAAATATATGCA
>JBBMKE010000001.1:14563457-14577583 GCA_037834125.1 Lippia alba | reverse complement strand
TATTACAAACATATTTGTGTGTATGAATATATATATTAGCGTGCCGGGATAGTATTATATAATATATATATGTTTGTAATATATATATATTACTTCTTCTAAATATTATAGTTAACTCATTAAATTTATATTTATTATATATAATTAACATGACAAAATTATACAATTTTATATTTGTTATTGTTATTAAATTAAAATTTCCAATACCAATTCAAATATAACTAGGATAATTCTTGAAATAAAAATTATTATATTAAATGAAAGAGTAAAATAGGAAAATCAAGTTAAACGTTTGATTATGTCATCAAAAATATAAAAGAATCCTAATTTTTAAGTGTCTTATGTAATTTTCAAACTCGTCAATAAATATATATGTAATTATTTAATTAAGAGGGTTACGAATTATAATTTATAATACTGTCATGGATTCTATATATAATTAATCCTTTATTTTTATATAATCTCAACTACTTGACATGTATTGCTAAGTGCCATTAAAGATTGGTCCATGTATAATTTAGAAGTTTGAGTCAGTCATGGAATAAGAATTTTCGTAGGTCCTAATTAATTAAAATGCAATGAACCAAAAAACTAATTAAAATTCCACCAAAAAGAGAAAATATTTTTTTCTAAAGATGCCCTTATTTGATTTTGACATTAATTTTTTAACTTTTTTTATATTGTATTTTTTTTTATTTCATATTTTTTAATTTTTAGTCCTTTAGCTAATTGAGGTTAAAAATATTGACGGAAAAAGGCGCGTGAAATTGATATTAAATGTGAGTGGCGCGTTGCGCCTTTTCCCTCAATTTTTTAATCCGTTAGCTAAAAGATCAAAATTAAAAAAATATGAAATAAAAAAGAATGCAATGTGAAAAAAAATTAAAGATGATAATCAAAATCGACAAACCTAATCCAAGAAAGAATTGTTGGCCTAAAGTCTTAACTCTCACCAGCTTAAACATGCATCAGTTTCCAGTATCCAGGAAAGGAGATCATTTGCAAATATTCAAGACGATGAGAAATCAACCCGATGAGAATCCAGGCCAAAAGAAGGAAAAAGAAAAGGAAAGTAACACCATCTAAACTAAATAATCAGGTCCAAAAAACATCAACCAAACCGTCAGTGACGTTACAAGCACAAGGATTCCCAAATCCCTGGAGCGATGGGCGTTATCCGGTTTGGGAAGGTGCAAAGGCAATGCACATTCTTCCCCGTTGAAATACAACCTCGTCGGATACACATCCCTGTCCGCAATGGGAGCACTCTTCTTGTATTTCTTGTGAAACGTTATCACCGTCTGTTGCTTTCCCGGCACCTTCGGGTCCCTATCGGCGTGGGTACCGTTCGTCTCCCGTATCAGAAAATTCATTCCGGCCACCGGCGTCAGGAAAACGGTGTTGTGAAGATTCTTAAGAAGAGTCCCGTTGAATGAATAAGCCTTCTGGAATCCGGCACCCGTCCTGTTCAACTGAATCGCGACGAACCAATCCGCGAAGTTGATGTCTTTCCAGTTAAACAGCGTGATTCTTACCGACCAGCCATTCTTGTAGTTGCTTGTCAGGTGCCAGTTTATGCTGACGCCGCAGTTATCAGGGCAGGGTAAGGTTTTAGGCACTTTGAAGTGTTTGATTTTGGCCCAGCTCAGAGCTTTCTCCTTCCTGTTGGCGAAAGGAACTAGGATGGCTTCCGGAGGGAGCAACATGGCCCCGGCTTTCTCGTTGCATCTGTTCTCACCGCAGCCGCAGGCACACGTGTTGCACGGGATCGCGGATTCGTTGTAGTAAGCGGAGTAGGACACGCAGCAGCCCGTCTCTCCCTTCTTCGGGTGTGTGATGTTGCACACGATTTGCCAGCTTGCGAGTGCGAGCGTCGTGCCCTGGAGCCCTGTTGGTTCGGGGAATTCAGCATCATCGACTCTTATCACCTGCCCAGAGACAAACAAATAGCTTAGTGGTAATCATACGCACTACTGAATAGATAGATTACGGTTTCGAGTCTCATTGCTCTGATCACCTGCCCGCATTTGTACTGCGGGTTGAGATCTCCCACGATTTTCCACTTCTCGGGAGGATACATTGCCGTGCGGTTTAAATCAGGGGGGACTTTAAAAACCTGCATCTGGAAAACCGATACTGATTTCGTCTTGTTCATCGTAGCAGGTAGTAAATTGCCGTTTTTGCAACAGAAGGGCAGACTCCCGATTTCCTTATCGGCTTCTTTTTCGGGGGGAAGATCGCCGATTGTGGGCCTCTTCTCGCACGACATCACTTTGGAGAAATCCATCTCTTTGTAGTACATTGAGGGTGCTCCGTAAATGCAGGCTGAAGCATCTTTCTTACGAGGAAATGCGCCTTTCATGTTGTATATGAACTCTCCTCTCATCCACTCGAAGGTTAGGTTCCAATGATCAAGCCTTCCAAGAGGATGCTTGTTTTCGATCTTCACCTGAACTTGGTAGTTATTGGCATATGCTTGCAGGACGTCGTAAGATATCAAGAGGTCGCCTTTCTGGCGCGGATAATGCTTCGTTGTCACATTCTTGGCCTTGGCTTTCAAATCCCTCACACAGCAGACTATCATTTTCGTCGCTGTTGGTTAATTCATACATATGAGTTGGTTAATTGAAAGGAAAATTGTGAAATATAGAAGAAACACACACAAATCTGTCAAGTTGGAGCTAATAGGGACTAAATATTGAATCAGAATATCAGATCATACATACAGGATGACCAGATATGCAATTTTGCCACTTCTTTGAATACCTTTACGTTTTGGGGCAGGGCATTTGTATCCATCGTTTACTAGCTTGATAGTGCGCGGCATAGGATATCCCGGCGGTTTGATTCCAAAAGTTGTACCTGATAACTTTATTTTAGTTTGGATTTTCTTAACATCTCCAGCAGTTTCGACTGAGGTTTTCAAATCCGTCTCAGGATAGCCGGAAAGTGTTGTTCCATTGCTTACGTCTGCAGGGAGCTCGTCGCCGTCCATAACAACAGCATTAGTAGCTTTTACTAAGACTTCTCGGTTATGAAAACCGATGAAGACTTTCCAGTTTTTCAGAACGGATAAACCCACGTTTATTATAGCGAGAGTGGACTTAAACGCCCAGGGCTGCGCTGTCACGTTCTTCAAACGCGGGTACTCTTTCGTTCGTGACTGATATGTGTACATTAGAAAGATGCCATTACAGCCTGCAGCTTCTTTTGGTGGAGGTTCTTCATCTTCTCCATCTTCGCCATTACCTTCGCCATCGCCATCGCCACCACCACCGCCACCACCCTCTTCGTCCTGCGCTCTGATAACCGTGGCTGTGAGAATACTCACGAAGATATACAAGATCACCATTTTTGAGACCATTTTAAGAATAATTTGTGATGAAAAAGGAAGAAAGTTGAGATTTTGATGAGAGAAGAAATTGAGAAAAAAGTTTGTGCTTCGTGTAGAGGAAAACCCAAGTGAGATTCAGAAAGATAGTGATGACAAGGAAGACTTGGTCTTGTTGAATTTCCTCCTCTGCCTTAGCGAAAGAATTGGCGGGGAAATTAACTACCAACTGCACCCAAACTGTTAAAAGTTTTAGGAATGTCGCGTTTGTAAAATGTTAATAATCTCATTCACGTCTAAATAGCAAGTGAAAGATTAATGAGATTAATTGTTTGTGATCTTTCTACAAATAGTATCTAAACATATTTAATTTTCTTTTTTTTTTAATAAATAATTTAGCATAGAATTAAATGTGCATTGCCCTATATTGAGGCTAAAACAGCTCCACATTCAAGAGGAACTGAATATACACGTTAAAACAGAAGGGTAAAATAAACAGGCATTAACAGAAGGTTTATACTCTAGTATATATGTTCAAATTAATCGAGTAATTAGCATACATCAAAACTAACGGCTTGTAACTCTATACAGGGCCTCCTCATCTTAAGACTAAGAGAGGAAGAAACTAATATATGAAAACAAGAGAAAAGGTATATTCAACAGTTTCTTACATTCTTTTAACATTTGAGATGAGATAATATACCCTTTTGGCCCTTCAAATTTCACTTTAATAGGATACGCAGTGCGCTTCCTGCTAAGACTATACATACGGGAATTTCCAACAACATTCTCTAAAATGTCGTTTTAGATTCTCGCGTTAGTACAATTCCGTGGACAGTAATGAACTATGAGATATTGCAGTGTTGTCAGATTATGCAACTTCAATGTCGGATGACTTGGCATTTGCATCCCCTTCAACAAGTTTGGTTTTTGACTTGGCTAATCTTGATGACTTTGAGGAAGAGTCACCATTGGACTTGGGGGAGGAAGTTAACTTTGACTTCTTCCGCTTCGACTTCTTCTTAACACGAGGAGAGTCTTTACTTGGCTCGGTTCCTGGTTGCTTCTGCATTGAATCTCCAAGATCTTTTGAAGAAAAAACAAAGAGAAAGAAACATGGGGTCAAAAGCATCCAAGTTCAGTTAAGTAGACATAAACATAGCATGGAGGTGCGAACAAAAATTAACTGCGAAATTGATCGTTCTTCAAAAGGATATTCGATGCCATAGAAGTTTCTTTACATTTCTCATTACTGTAATTATGCCTATTATTATTATTTTACCAGGTTTTCTTGAATACAATTTCAGGATACTGCTGCAACAATACCATTTACAACATCTTTTTCAAGAACTCCATGACAGATTAGAAAAAGCTACCCCTGCTTTGAGGCAAGGCATCCTATGGCCCAAAAACATAGGATCTGTTACTTTCAGTCATACAAATTGCAGCTGGAGACAAACTTCATATTTGTCTTGGTCCATATTGCACATGATACAGAAAGTGTCCCTTTCCTGAGATGCTGATGCACCATTTGCCTGTACTAGAAAAGTCTCCTATTTCTAATTCCTTCAACAGTTTTCGGGTTAAAGGAATGCGAATTACTTATAGTTGCCCATTATATCCCAAAACAAGATCATTAGCAGATGATGCCATGAACCAACCTTGAGCCGTCCATGTAGAAAGTGCAGAACCAGAATTACCAATCGATGTTGCTGCATAATTCGGGCCCGTATTGAATTCATTCATCTGCAAATTTTCAATACGAGATACGACCATCAAAACGAACTTCCAGAATCAACTGAACAAATAAAGATCATACAACAAGAAAAGAAACAAACTTCACATACCCAACTGGGTGAATTCCCAGTGTTGCCATCCCAACCAATATGTGCCACATGCTTGACATCTGTTGGAAACCCAATCTCTATTTCACGCTCCTTGACAACTGCAAACAATTATCATCACATTTTCAGCTTATCCTTTGAAAGAATTTCACAAGAAATCATTCGGTAAAGAATAACAGAAGATATTGTACCAAACATCTGAGATAGAGTATATTTGAATCCTTTGTAGATCCCTTTCATTTTCAGCTCTTCTCTTCTGGGTAATGAAACACACAGCAGAAGGAAACACCAAATTATTCTCCAGAAAATGTTCCTTTGCCTATCATGGAAGCAAGCAACAAACAAATTGAAGGGTCATCAACAATCCTCCACCTTTATCGTTGTAATTTCACAAAATACAAAAAAAAAAAGAAAAAACGAAAGAAATTGACAGCCCACCTCCTAAACATTTCATATAAAGAAAGAGTTATTTACGTCATACCCCATGTTAGTTGAAATGAGTAAAAAAAATTTTGTGTTACAAATATTAACACAGAAAACCCTGTATTTTTATAATTACATGAAAATCATGTGTTACAAAAATTAACACAAAAAACTTATATTTTCAAAAATTAACACAAAAAACTGTGTATTTTCAAAATATTTGCATGGCGAACCCTAACATAGGGTTTTTCATGCAAATATTTTAAAAATACAGAGTTTTTTGTGTTAATTTTTGAAAACATAGTGTTTTTTGTGTTAATTTTTGTAATACAGGATTTTTTTTGGCCCATTTTTTAAAACAAAAATTCTATGTTAATATTTGTAACACATTATTTTTTTTTGCCCATTTCACCTAATACATGGCGTAAATAATTTTATAAAGAAAACCCACAAAGAGGAGCACGAAAAAGGCGTAATCTTTACCAGAAGCAAGGCATAAAGGTAAAAGCCCCCAAAAGAATTAAAACGAATAAAGGCAATAATTGTTACCTTTTCAGAGAAGAATTGAGGGGAAAAGTGGATTCAACAGAGAAGCGTCGTCCTCTCTCTTCCTCATTACAACTCCCATAATTCTTGCCACATTGTTGATAAGCACATGTTGTGATAAACATGCACCCAAAAGTGGTTGTATATGATGAATCACGACAGAATCAAGAATCCAAACGCATACGCAAGAAGGAGTTGTGGGCATGAAATGAAAAACCCACGAAAATGTGGATTGCGAGGGGCTTTGGGGATGCTTTTAGAGGAGAGAGAAACAGAACCCGGAAGAGAGAATGAAGAAGAGAGAGACGAATAGAGGTAGAAGAGCTGGAGAGCCACGAAAATCGGCCCGAAAAAGGGGTGAGGGATGGATTTTGAAGGGCAAACTCGCAGAAAATTCAACTGTATAGTCAATTGTAATTTACTAACACAAAACGAATATTAATAATTTAATATTTAGTATTGTCGATAAAATAAGTAAAGTAAGTCCAAAGATATTTAATATTTGTGAGGGAAATAAATGGGATTAAATACGAGTAATTAGAGGCTCAATAAATTGTCGGGGGTACAATGTATGCCCATTAAATATACGGAATTATATGATAAAGTAAATATTTATTGAAGATATTAGCGATCCATACGTAAATATGTTGCATTTGTCTGCATATGGTTAAATTCTTTCGCATGGCATAGTATTTTTATATTTTTGCTTGTTTATTATTGAAAATTCTTATACAAATGTTAGCACTTTCTTAGACCTAACTCAAGGATCTTTATTTGTGTAATTAAGAAAAGTAACTATCAAGTAGGGGATGGCAAAGCCCAACCTGGATCCACTCAACGTGGGTCCGGTTAGAACCCGAACTCAACTCGAAAAAGCAAGTTATGGATTTTTACTTTGAAGATCTGGCCGAGTTCAGAATTAGTTATAAGGTTGTATAAATACCCATGTTTATTTGTGTAATTAAGATAAGTAACTAGCAAGAAGGGGATGACAATGGGTGCCAAAGCCAACCTGGATCCACCCAGCATGGGTCCGGTATTGAACCCGAATTCAACTCGAAAGAGCAAGTCATGGATCTTTACTTTGAAGATCTGGTCGGGTTCAGAATTAGTTATAAGTTTGTATAAATACCCATTTTTATTCAGTTTGAACTCAAACTAGTGTATAATTTATTAATAAATTTAAATATTTGCAATAATACTTCATATTTAGTTAAGTTATCTTTTTTTGCTTTGGTATAGAAGACAGTTGGGTGGTTCTTGAATCTTGGGTACTTGAAAACCCGACCATTCAATTTATTGACATCGTAGATCATAAGTAGGTGAATTTCTAATTTTAGTATATATATTTTTTGATATTGTATTTTTGGTGTGTATTTTTTTTATATTTCAACTTTAGTATAATCCTCTTTTTGAAAAAGATGAATCACTATACACTACAATGATTCCTATTTTTTTAAAAAGATGATTTAATACAAAAATTTACGAGTACACATACACACTCATAAATTTTTGTATTGAAGCCTCTTTTTGAAAAAACGGGATTACTGTTTACTACAGTAATTCATCTTTTTCAAAAAGTGAATTACACCAGAGTTGAAATATAAAAAATATATACACCAAAATTAGAAAAAACCCTCATAAATATGAACCAAAAAAAAAAAAGAAAAAGGACTAATATTCTAAAAAAGAATAATGATCCCACAAAATGTCACCCATGATCCAACTGTCAGAAATTAACATGACATGCATTGTTCTTTCGATTCTTAATGGCCATCCATCTCCCACAGAATCTCTGCTAAAATTGTCTAAATTATTTGCAAATGGGATTAAACAATCAATTTTATTTGTACGATAACAAATTTAAAAAAAAAAACAATTCATTTTTGAACTCATCATTAATTCCCCCTTTCCAGTACCCAAAATAATTGTTAATAAATGCACTTTCTTGGATATGTTGTCAATGTTGCGACCACGTTTTGATTTGTTCTTGGTTGCAATGCACACTTCGCAAGCCATAAAATTTCACAAATCCTGATTATGGAATTTGTTCAAGATCAACGCACTGAGACATAGACTTGATTTGAGTAAAATATTTGCAAATCTTGAATTAATATTCCCATTCTTGAATATAAAGATGACATTTTTACAGTAGAACGGAGCAGTAGAAATCAGGCAATGGACAAGAATCCTGACAGCTTCTCTTCACCTTACAAAAGTCTGTTTGACATAGTTATGTGACATAAAATGAGAAGTATTTATTCCAGTAAAGCTTAAGCCTTAAAGCAATCTTTATCACTGAACATTTTCCACAGGACAATCATTTCCAGGAATTTGGCCAGTACACATGAATACCATACCCCGTTTTCCAGTTATCCAGCACCACCACCGTCCTCACGGCCCAGAACGACATGAACAGAGCCGCAACCGTTGCCAATCTCTGCCTTTTCACGGCCTTCATCCTAACCACCACGTGAACCACGAACGCCACCAACAGGCCCACAACAGTATACAGGAATCCAACGGTGAACCCCTCAGCACCCAGCTGGATCCCGGGGCCCTGGTAGAAAAACACCACCTTCTCCGGATTCTGCCTGTCTGCCAAGAACATCGGCATTTTCCTGATTATGTTGAACATCACTCCCGAAACGCTGAAGAAGTAGACCAAGATGGCGCCAATCATCCACACCGTTTTGTCGTGGAATATCGTGTTCCCCTGCAGCAGTCTTTTCACGATGAAGGGAGTCCAGAGGAGTACGATCACGGTGAATACTGTGATTTGGTTCTTTGATATGATCGGGGGACGAGTGATGGGGCCCACAGGGAGCTTCGTTTGGGATGCAACGAATTCGGCCATGGAGTCGGCTAACCTGGAGTAGGATGCGGCGTCCATTTTAATGGGGTCTGTTTTGGGATCGGTGGCTGAGGGAGGGATCAGGAGGATGTGGGGGAGAGTGTTGACCCCAAACAGGGCGAAGGAGGCCTGAGATTCTTCGAACTCAATGTCGAAGAAGAAGATCAGGGTGTTTTTGCCGGGGTTGTTGGAGATGAAAGAGGAGGAGACGATTGAGAATTCGGATTTGAGAGTGGGGAGGGAGAGCTCGGGTTTGGAGTGGAGCTTTTTAGCATCGAAGAAGATGAGAAAATGGAAGGGGCGAGGGGTGGGAAGGGAGAGGATGCGGCGGAGGAGGGCATCGGTGAGCCGGATTACGCCGGTTTCTGATTCGGATTGGAGGGCGGAGAGTTCGGTGATGATGGTGTCCGGGGAAACGGCTGAGACGTGGGGTGTGAGTCGTGTGACGGCGGAGAGAAGGCAGAATAGGAGGAGATACATTGCCATTGGTGGTGGTAGTAGAGTGGCGGCACGAGTGATGTGATTTTGATTCAATTGGTTTTTCATTTTTCATTTTTCTCAGTTTTGCAGGGAAGAGAACTTGTCCCCGGAAGATTGGGGTTGTCCTGGTCTTATGGAATTCTGATACTCATGTCAGTTAATTTTTGAATAAAATTATGATAACTAATATATTCGAAAATTCAGGGAAAATGCCAACCAAATTAATGTATTTCACATATCACGGTTGGAGATATGTTGCAAATTCGGTTGATCCGTTGATCCCTCTTTCAGTTTTCATACAAGAGTATTGTATTTTTTATCATACAAAGAGTGCTGTATTTTTTATCTGTAACTTCAAAAAATCTCGTTCTGTTTTTTTTTTCTTTTTTTGACAACCAGACGCCCTACAACGGGCAACACTAACTCAAATCAGCAACAAGAAAATCCGAAATAAACAACGGGAAATCAAAAGCACCAATGCAAGCCGAAGCTGCGTTCCTAGCTAACTTGTGAGCCACACGATTGGCATCACGCCAAACCACGGAGAATTTCACCTCCTCAAACCCCGAACAGATTGCCCGAGTCTCTGCAATAATATTTCCAACAATGGAGAGGTCTTCCTCATCATTTTGAAGCTGGCAGATAACATTCGCATTGTCACATTCAATGACAACTTTTCTCCAGCCGAAATCCCTGCCCATCTTTGCCGCTGCAAGAGCGCCAAAAGCTTCCGCCACCATCGGATCTACCATATTACGTCTACGATCCGTCTCCCATCCAATGCACTCACCATCGCCGTTTCTAGCCACCACTCCAACACCTAACGCACCCTCATTGGCAAAGATAGCCCCATCAAAATTAATCTTAACCCATCCCAAATCAGGCTTTACCCAATCAAGACTTGCCGAGGGTCTCCATGATGCCGCGATGCCATCCTCCAGCGCCGGGACCGGAGTTGCAAATAAATCTGCAGATTTCGCCACCTCAAGAGGAGGCTCATAGGTTCCCTCAGCCTTTCTAGCATTCCTAGCCCTCCATATGCACCAAAGAACAGTAGCCACCCTCCTACACATCTCTTTCGGAAGTTCTGTGACAGCGCGCCAAGCCCCCACAGAAATCATCATCGAACCATTGAATCACCATCTAAGGGACTTGAGACAGAGCCCAGACTTGACGGGTGTAAGGGCACTGAAATAAAGCGTGGGTTGTCTTCGAAAGCATGCCCATAGTGTATACAACTTGCATCACTCCCGCAGTGCCGCCTAGTAAGAACACTACCCGTCGGCAAAATGTTGTGTCCACATCGCCACAGAAAAGCCCTGATCTTCGGAATAACATCAATACTCCATAATTTCTTCCAAACCGGGTGAGTCAATGCATTCACCGGTGTGGCCGTTCCATGCTCCGCTATTTGTAATGTAAGGTGATAAGCACTCTTCACCGAGAAACGCCCATTAGAGTTGAAATGCCAAATGAGAGAATCCGGTCTACTTAATGAACCCAAAGGTATACTCAGCATAGCACGTGCATCATCTTCACGGAAAGCATTATGAACTAACACTTCATCCCATTAAGCTACGTTCTGTTGAAAGAGATCACTAACCCACTCCGGTTGAATAGTGGCCCCTTCTTTGAACCGAGGTCTAAATTTTGGGGCAACCGATAACCATCTGTCTCGCCAAACATGAACAGAGCTGCCACCTCCAATCCGCCACCGAGATCCAGCCGCAATGATATACCTAGCTGCGTGAAGACTCCGCCAAATGTAAGACGGTGCCCTACCCAGATCTGCGTCCCACGGTTGAGAGTTGGGAAAGTAACAAGCTTTCATAAGCCTACTAACAAGATTGTCCGGGTACTTAGCCAACCTCCAGAGTTGCTTAGAAAGCATGGCTAGGTTAAACAACTTAATATCCTGGAAACCCATACCTCCATTAAACTTACTAATGCACATCTTCCTCCATGCTAACCAATGTATCCTATTCTTCTCTTTATCGTTCCACCAAAAATTAGCAATGGCCAAGTCAATTTCCTTGGTTAAGCAATCCGGAAGTAAGAAACAATTCAGAGTATATGACAGGATTGCTTTCAAGACAGACTTTATAAGAACTTCCTTGCCGGCTTTAGACAAAAACTTCTCCGAGAAACCCCAGATTTGTTTCTTAATTCTCACCACTATTCCCAAAAAGCTTGTCTTTTTGGACCACCCTATAGATGAGGGGAGCCCGAGATAGAGCTCCAGCTTCTTAACAACTCGCACACCAAGCACCGCTGCAAGATCATTACCGATACCTTCTTGCACATTAGGACTGAATTGATAGAGGATTTAACACCATTTACTTCTTATCCCGAGATCTTATCATATACTTCGAACACCGCCTTAGTCGACTCCATCGCCCGAACATTTGCTTTTCCACAGATCAAAGTATCATCTGCAAAGAGGAGATGGGAAATCCTCGGTGCTTCTCTACAAATCGCAATCCCCGATAAATTCCCAAGTGTTTTTTGTTCCTGCAGAAGAAGAGAAAAGACTTCTACACAGAAAAGAAAATGATAAGGGGAGAGAGGATCGCCTTGACGAAGCCCTCTCTCCGGGACCAAAGATCTAAATTCTAACCCATCCAACAGGAACGAAAAGAAAACCGAAGAAATGCACATCATAACACGCTCAATGAAAACATTAGGGAAACCTAACCTTGTCATTACCCATTCGATGAACCTCCATTCCACTCGATCGTATGCCTTATTTATGTCGAGCTTCAAGCTAAAACAACCATTCTTTCCTGTACGACACTGCTTGATATAGTGATTAATTTCAAAAGCTACGAGCACGTTATCACTAATAAGGCGGTTAGAAATGAAAGCCGATTGGGTGGAAGAAATGAGCGAGTCAAGTAACGGTTTTATACGATTGGCCAGAACTTTGGAAGCTAGCTTATAAACAACATTGCAAAGGCTAATAGGCCTAAAGTGAGTGATCAATTCAGGTTGTTTACGTTTGGGGATCAAGACAATATGAGTGAAGTTCAACCTCTTATCAAAATTACCACCATTCAGAAAATCAAGCACGCATTCAACAACATTATTGCCAACTATATTCCAATATAACTGGAAAAAAATGGGGGGAAGGCCATTAGGGCCTAGGGATTTGAGGGGGTACATGGATTTAAGAGCTTTGGTTACCTCACTGCGCAAATACGGGGAGAGCAGGCATTGAGCATTAGTGGGCGTTACTCTACCTGGGATCACATTGAGGACACGGTCAAGTTCATCCAGATTGCAGCAACGAGACTGGAAAAGATCCCCAAAATACGACTCAATAATCCGTTTTATACCTTCCTCTGAATAGTGGGCCACTCCATTATTATCTTTCAAAAACTCAATGCAGTTTGTTTTCTGCCTTTGAGACGCTTTCTAGTGAAAAAATTTAGTATTCTTATCTCCCTCTCGGAGCCAATGGATATTAGATCTTTGCTTCCACATTATCTCCTTTTCCAGAAGAACCTTCCCAAGTTTCTTTTTTAGCTCCGGTTCTTCAGCTTTGGAAACATCAGTAATTGGTCCCTGTCTCAATTATTTGATACGCTCCTCCTATTTAGTGCGATCATCTTCCCTAATTTTCTGTTGCTGCCGTCAGTCAAGGAACCCCACTTTGCACCTCTCAATATTAGCCAACACACCTTCAGAGGCCGAAGCAGCAGACCTCGTGTTCCAGCATTGCTCAATGAGCTCACGACAATCTTTACTTTTGATCCAGTAAGCCTCAAACCTAAACGGTTTGCGTCCCTTCTTCTTCCGACCTTCCACCTCGAACAACCTGGTGAGGATAGGTATATGATCCGAGCACGAGGAAGAGAGATGCACAAATTTTGCCCCACGAAACTGATCACGCCAAGAATCCGACACCACCGATCTATCAAGGCTGGCTCGGAGAGTATCTGGATTAGTTATGTTCTTAAGCCAGGTGAAAGGGAAACCAGAAAAGCACAAGTCCGACAAATTAGACACTCTGAGAGCCTCGACAAAGTTCTCCATTTGAGCAAAGGATCGATCATTTCCACCTTCTTTCTCTTCATTATTAAGAATTTCATTAAAATCACCGGAAACAAGCCAGAGAAGATTAGAATACTGACTAAGTGAGGTCAATAAGTCCCAAGAGAAGCATCTATTCTATCTTTCCGGAATACCATAGAAGCCTGTAAACCGCCAATCACCACCAAATTTAGCCCCCGAGATTGAACATAAATACGATTCTTCGAATAACTATTTAAAGTAACAGTGTTATCCTTTCGCCAAAAAAGAGCCAAACCACCGCTCTTACCCTTCACATCAACACAAATGCCATTAAGATTGAACAAGTTCTTCTAAGACTCAATACGCCGCTGCTTACAACGAGTCTCTGAAAGAAAAATTATCTAGGGGTTGTGTGTCCGGATGAGATTCCGGAGATTGTGAACTCGCCAGGGACCCCCCGAGCCCTGGCAGTTCCAGCTTAGGCAACTCATTATTCTCGATGGGGCTGCCTAGGAGCCTCCATCGTTGAGTAAGTGATATCCATGAGGACAATTTCAGAGAGAGTAGAAGAGGGAATTGGGGAGGAAGAGGATGGGGAGATGTTTGGGTTATGGGTAGCGGGAGAAGGTAACTG
>JBBMKE010000001.1:14485532-14501026 GCA_037834125.1 Lippia alba | reverse complement strand
CTTTGTAAGAATGTTAGAATATTCGATTCGTGAATTAGATCAAGTTTTAGAGTTTTATTAAATTGAATTTGAAACTCCACTTAGCTTTGTTAAGTTAATTTTAAAAATATATTTCGAAGTATTCATTAAATCAAAGTGATCTATTGAAAAATGATTCGAAATTCATATCCTAGAAAAATGTTAGAATCGATTTGTGAATTAGATTAAATTTCAATGTTATTATATTAAAACTAAAACTCGACTAAAATTTACATATATATATATATATATTTATATGTTTATTAAATGCAATTTAGTATTTTGACATTTTATTAGCAATTATAATTTATGTATTTGTTAAATGATATTGCTTGTGAATATAAATAAATATTTATTTACATATATACAAAACATAAGTATCTTCAATTAAAAAAAAAAAAAAGAAAAACTATAAGTTTTCCTCTCTTTTTTTGGTTCAGGAAGGCAACAAAAACTTAAATTATGTTTACAATTCGACTAAAACTTATCGAATTAATAAATAATAAACTATTTAAATTCAGAACTTAGAGTTCTGTTCAATTAAAGCTCGTTTGGGTCCATTTTATATAATAATTGATCCGAATTTAATTAACCATTAAAAACATAATAATAAAAATAAAAAATAACAGTTAAAGAACTAATTAACTTATTAGCTAATTATTTTAACATTTTAATTGGAATTATATATAGTTTATATGTCTGTTAATATTTATTTACATCTATACAAATTAAGCGTAAGCATTTTTTTTTTAAAAGAAAAAAAAAAAGCATACACATCTCGCCCAAAATTAATCCCGCTTTCACTCCAAAATGGAAAAAAATTGATGTCCCGCCTAACCATCGAAATCCCGCTTTCATTATTCACCAACTATCCCTTTTCATTCTCTTATCCGGAAAACCCCTCACTCAGCCAAAATCGCCCAAATGCCGATCTCCTCTCACTGGAGAATCAATGGCGAAGGCGAAACTCGACGGCCAAGGCGAAGACGAGACTCGACGCCGACGAGTGAGGTGAGACTCGACGCCGACGGAGTGAGCCGAGATTCGACGGGGACAGAGAGTTATGATTATCTACGGCGACGGAGTAAGGTGAGAATCGACGGTGACATTTGAAGCAAGTGTTTATTATTGCTTAAAGCACTAACCCTCTAATTTCTTAGTCTCGCTTTGGTTAATGTTTTTGGCTAAACTTTTCCAATTACTTAACTTTAGCTCACTGAAAGTTGTGATAATGGTTTTTTAGTTTTGTTAATGTTGGTTGCCATGGAGGAACATGAGTATGTCAGTTTTGTCAGTTCTTTCTTTACCTCTATAGTTCAAGTTGTAAAAGTTTATCATCGTAGTGTAGGATTCTTTTTTCATTTTTCTTGATTGAGTTCTCGACTGATACATACACGAATATGTTGTTAGTTAGATGAACTAATCATCTCTTACTTCCAATTTTGATGTGAAGAGATACAGAGTGTTGGGTGTTTGTGTGGTTGTTTTTTCCCTAATTTTCCGGTTTTTGAGAGAGAGTAGGACTGTAGGAGGAGAGGCTGATGAAATCATGTATCTGGATAAAAAGCGTGAAAAGGGAAAAAATAAATCTAATTAGCCAAAAGATATGAATATTGTTATTTTGATTTTTGAGAATCTAATCTCTCTAATTGGGGCAGAATATCCTGTTTCTTGCATGGAATATTGCATTCGAAAATTAAGAGAATGATAGTATTCTTAATAAATTACACACATAGTGATTTTGAAACTAAGAGAAGAGATTAGTGTCATTACACAGTTATAAAGATTTGAATTATAATAGCTAAACTAGCTAGCAATATAAAGAATAGAGTCTTTTTGTCAGAACCCAATTGTTGAAACTTTCAGAATTATAAAGAGAATAGGTGAAACATATGTTGGAAATGCTTAAATCCACTTTCAGAATTGTAAAATGATTAATGTGTTTATTGCTCATATATATGTTTTATATTTCTGAGATTTTCATGTTTAACTTGGGTTCCTGGAAACAGTAACCTAATGAGTGATCACATTTTCTGTTCACTTTTTCGTTCTGTGCCTGATTGAACATTCTGTAAAATGTAAGTGTTAGAACTGGATTTGATGTTATGCTATACATGGATGAGGTTAAGATTTGACAAAGTGTTACGGACTTATGAAGTCTCTTCACTTTTCAAAGAGCTAATTGTGAGTGTTATAATTTGTTACTGCTATTTCTTTTCCTGGAAAGGAGAATACATCCTATCTGCGTATTGTTACAAATATGGCTGAATAAAGTAATTTGATGTTATTAATCCATCTGCTTGTTTGGTATGCATTTCCAGTTTTATTGAAAAGGAGTCATCTATGCTTATTGTAGCAGAAAATAGTATTTTCTAAAGAAACATGAGCTATAATAGTTAGTATTTACTAAGAAATAGAAACTGTAATACATAGTTATTCCTGGTTTCCATGTACAGTATTCAATAATTCTCTCCAATATTATCAAAGTCTTTACTTGTGTAAATATGATGATCAAACTTAGTTGTAATGTATATATAAACTTCTCAAAGCACTTTTTTATTATCTTTGAGTAAGATAACAGGAATATCTTGTGGGATGACTCTGGACACCTAAAAGTTGCCGACTTTGGAGTTAGTAAGATTCTTAAAGTCGCCAATGGGGTGAAAGAAGAAAGACCTCTTACTACTCATGATACTTCTTGTGAGTTTGCCGCTCTAACCTATACTATGTTATTTTAATTTATAAAGTTATTTTACTAGCAGGTTTTGATTCATTGATCTCTTTTATGTACTTAATTTAGATGATTGAAGGATGTCCTCCATTCCACACAGAGCAAGACCATGAAGTACCTAAATGTTGTGCTGCAAACAAGCGCCCTCATTTTAAAGCGTCGGCAAAATATTATGGCCATAGACTCAAACAGTAAGTTACCTCTCTAGTTCCTACATTTGTATCTTACTCAAGCAGCTTTTTCTTACCATGACAGCTTTGTTACAGGAGGTTGATCGAGGAGTGTTGGAATGAGAATCCAGCAAATAGACCGACATTCAAACAAATAATTCCCAGGCTTGAGGCCGTATACCACAGCTTTGGCCACAGAAGACATGGGAAGGTCATTCATTCATTATCATTATTGTCTAAAATTTGTATGGTTTGACTTTGTTACACTGTACTGATGAATTGTGTAGAGGTGATGAGACCATTGAATTGTTTCCAGAGTTCGGGTTGGTCCAGAGATGGTTCCAGCAACAGCAGTCGATCTCAAGCATCTAGATGACATGTACTGCTCTTTTGTTAAGCTAAATCATTCATGCTTTTGTGTAGCGCTCGGTTTCTTCTACATTTGTTTCTGCATGTGGGCTTCTTGAACAAGTGACAAGCATTATGTCTTTTCCTGGTTTGTAATGTGTACATTGTGCTACTTTGAATATTTTGTAATATGATTATGATTTTATGTTTGGATGTTAAAGTATTTTGTTTGGTATTATTATTTTTATTTATTTGATATAGGTTTTTAAATGATTCATTAAAATAATGTAGGAATTAAAAATAAAAAAAAACAATTTTAATTGAATATCAAATCTGTTAAATTAGTGATCAATATAATCGGTCACAAAACAGACCCTCTTGAATTGAAGAAATTAGTGACAGTTTACATCGGTCACTAATTTAGATCTATTAGTCACCACTGATCCTTTATAAATTTAGTGACCGATTTTATGTGCGGTTACTGAATTAGTGACCAATTAATGACGGATTTAAAAAGCTTGATAATATTATTAGTGACCGCTTTTTTTGTGTTAGTGACCGATTTATCGGTCGCTTATATTAAGGACCGCTATATATCGGTCACTAAAGAATTAGTTGCGAGGTTTTTACCAACAGATCAGGATCGGTCACTAATGCCGATCAGTGACTATTTTTATGGAATTAGTGACCGATTGAGTGGTCACTAAAACTATTTTTTTTGGTAGTGCGCCCTTTCTTCTCTTTCATGTTTACTTTTCTTATTCTTTTCTCGTCTTTCTATCCTCTGCAATGGCTCTAATTTTAATTAACAGTTACTGATTTTTCTTTAATATTTGTCAGAAATAAATTTGAAAATATATTAACTTACTTGCTTTCAGACGCTATGCGTGAAATTTTTCTTCGGACAGTGTTAAATATTTAACTTCTTGGCTAAATAAATTATAAAATCTAATTTTTTTAGGGAATTGAAACCTATATTTATTAAAAAAAAAGTGTATATTATTTAGTCATCCACATCAGTTCTAGACATTTAGTTATCGAGTTATAGTCTTACTTTTCAACATATTGTTTTTTTAAAAAATGGTTATCAATATAAGAAGTATAAATGTACTGTTTTTAAAAAATAATTGGCCATCAATTATAAGAACTATTGAAAAATATATTATAGTTATAAAATTCTTACTATTATTTCCTCAATCAACACGTACCATCAGTGACAATTTAAGCGCCTAATCAGCATTTTACTTGCCTATGTACATATTGTCATCAAATTATACTTTTCATTTTCTGACGACTCCAAGGTCCAATGTAATGAAGGCAAGCATAGACTGGATTTGTAGTCAAAAGTGATGATGACGATGAATGACCAACCTGCTGATGTTGCTGCCCTTGTCTTTACCCACTCCGGTCTCTTTCATTTTCCCATACCAAACAAATTCAATGTGAAATCGTGGAACAATAAGCACCAGGGTTGAAGACATTTTTTAGTTTTATCTCTATAGATCCATACATATATATACATATAATTTATATGCCTCAAATCTTTCAATTGAGTTGTAACTTGTAATTTTCGACTGGATCAACACAATCAAAGTTTGAAATTTCAATGGGATGATGTCACTGCAATGTATGTAATGTAATTTAAAATTTCATCGTTTCATAAAATATTTCAGTCTAAAGTCTAATTGTCCAGATATAACTTATCTTAATGACAAGCCTGTTACATTCAAGTAAAATCCTAAAAAGTTGACTGAATTTAAATGCAATATCCAATAGTTATGATATCTGGTTTGGTCTGGTTCCATTAATAATATATAATATAGCTTGATCATGACTTCCTTTCTCGTACAATAGTAGCTCCATTTCCAGTTGATTACCATTCTACAATATTTTATCAAATTCATTATTCTTTTGTAATATAAAGGTCACCATTTGTATTATTTTCAACATGATATACAGAGTACTTCCATCATCTTTAAAACAACCAAATTCACTCACCGCGTGATCATCATCCCCCACTCTCTCCAGAAAAATCAAATACAGAAAATTCCAGTTATGGTTTGTGAAAGCTCGAAACATGGCTTCTGTCTACTCGTTTGGCTACTACTTTCATCCTTCGCCGGAGCCCAGGATCAGAACCCTTATTTCTGTATGAGAAATGGTAATTACACAAGAAACAGCACATACGCCACCAACCTCAACACCCTGCTCGACTCCCTCGCCTCAAACATGACCGATAATGGATTCTACAACGCATCCGCGGGGCAGAACCTCGACAGAGTGAATGCCGTCGTGCTCTGCAGAAGCGATCGAACGCTCGACCAATGCCGCAGTTGCGTCCGAACAGCCGCCGTCGGAGTTTTACAGTTGTGCCCCAATCAAAGACAGGCGGTAATATGGTACGAGTACTGCACATTGAGGTACTCAAACGAGCCCATTTACGGAACCCCTGCTTATGATCCCTCAATCGGGCTGCGAAATGATTTAAATGTCTCGAATCCCGATAATCGGTTTGTGGAGGATAGGAAAAGGTTGCTGGACGATGTTCGTGCGGAGGCGGGGAGAGGCGGCTCTGACCTGAAGGCCGGCGGCGGGTACAGGAATACTTCAGATTCTCTGACGATTTATGGGCTGGTGCAGTGTACGCCTGATTTGTCGCCGGAGGATTGTGATAATTGCTTGGTTCGGGCAGTTGAACCTATTCAGGGTTGCTGTGATAGTGCCAGAGGAGTGAGAATGTTGATGCCCAGCTGTATTGTCCGATATGAGCTTTATCCGTTCTACAATGAGACGAGGCTTCGCCAACTCCGGGTACTTTTGCCGCCGCCGCCAATAGCATCGCCACCAGGTAATTATGTAGTAAGATGATAGGAAGGAAATCCTTTAAAATTAAGTAGGAGAAAATACTTGTAGTAGAAATCGCTATGAGTACGACTATTTCAGGTGTTTATTTCTTGAAGATGTATTTGGGGTTTAGGGTCCCGATTGAGAATTGAAACAGGGGAAAATACGAAATTCCTGAATTTATTTTTATTTATTTATTTTTTTGTTGGGAGGTGGAGGTGGGGGTGGGGGGTGTTGATTTTTAAAAAACGAGGCTACTGAGTCTGTGCGCCCCTGCAATACATTGGTATAATATTTAGTTGAGTTTTGATTTAAGAATTCCTTGTGGTTTTGCAGGAACATCTGACGATAATGGAAGAGGGAAGAAAGATGATAATACCGCTATAGTTGTCGTCATCGTTGTTGTTACAATAGTTGTGTGTATAGTACTTGCTGCGTGTGGTGCCATCCTTTTTATTAAAAAGAGAAGGCAGAGGCTCTACGAAATCGCGGATCGTAAGAATTTAAGATATATATACTTACATGTGTTGCAATCAACCATTGTTTAACTTTGGCGGGGTCTAACTTGAAATTCCTATCTTTTCATGGTGAGTTAGCTACCGAAGAGATTAGCACTGTTGAATCCCTGCAATATGATTTTGGCAAAATTAGAGCCGCAACGGATGATTTTGCTGATGCCAACAAGCTGGGGCAGGGTGGATTTGGAGCTGTTTACAGGGTAACTTTATATATTGTTGATGATAGAGCAAATAAAATTGATCAATTCGGCTAATTTTGATATGTTTTCAATTCAGGGAAAACTTATAAATGGTCAAGAAATAGCAGTGAAAAGGTTGTCAATGAGTTCAGGGCAAGGCAATCAGGAATTCAAGAATGAGGTCTTGTTATTGGCTAGGCTTCAGCACCGGAATCTAGTGAGGCTCTTGGGTTTCTCCATAGAAGGATCTGAGAGGCTTCTAATATACGAATATGTTCAGAATGGAAGCCTAGATCAGTTTATATTTGGTAATGTTATTTTCACCAAACAACTATCATTATGCAATGTCACGGTTTTTTTGGTTTTGATGACATTTTGTACAATCATTTTATTTGGTTGTACTATATTATATATATGCAGACCCTATTAAAAGCTCAACTTTGGATTGGGGTAGACGCTACAAGATTATTGGAGGCATTGCGAAGGGACTTTTATACTTGCATGAAGATTCTCGACTGAGGATCATTCATCGTGATCTCAAAGCCAGTAATATACTTTTAGACAGGGAGATGAATCCTAAAATTGCAGATTTTGGCATGGCGAGACTATTTGGGCAAGACGAAACTTCATGGCAAGGGAATACAAGCAGGATTGTTGGAACTTAGTAAGTACTACAATACAAAATTCTTTTATTTTTTGAAGTAATAGACATGTTATGGAAGCTGCTGGATTACATTTTAGTTCCTTGGTAACTGATTGTTGTAACTTATGCATTGCAGTGGATATATGTCGCCTGAATATGCAATGCACGGCCAATTTTCCGTTAAATCGGATATGTTTAGCTTTGGAGTGCTGGTCTTAGAAATTATGAGCGGTCAGAGGAATAGTTGCTTTCAAATTGGGGACAATGTGGAGGATCTCCTGAGTTTTGTAAGTATATGAAAAATAAGTAACATGCATTGCTTGTTGATTAATATGCGATTATATGTAACTAAGAATGAAATACTGTTGTCAGATGTGGAAAAATTGGCGCGAAGGAACAACTGCAAACACGATCGATCCAGTGCTGAGGGCTGGTACAGATTCGTTGCACGAAATGTTGAGATGCATTCATATTGGTTTGTTGTGTGTGCAAGAGAATCCCGTCAACAGGCCAACAATGCCCTCAATTGCGCTGATGCTAAACAGCTCCACAGTCACTTTGCCGGTACCTTCAGAGCCTGCATTTTTCATGGCTAGCAGCTACGGTCCACGGACAAATCAAACTTGAGCGCAGATTCGAATGTTAATGCAGGTATACCTGAAGGTTCGTCTCAAAATGTATCAATCACAGAGCTACATCCACGGTGATTTGCTCGTGGCTCCGAGGCAGATTCTCGCTTTAGAAACTATGTAAACCAGGCGTAAACATCCAATTTGGTTTTATTTTTTCGATTTTATTTTTGTATTTGTGTATACAAGTAACAACTAATGTTTTGAACCCTGGCCTCTGGAGATGTACATAAGAATTGAGAATTTATATTGAATGTCGCGGTAACTCACTCAATTTACTCGTCATTGAGCCTATCCCTACTCACTTTTTCCTTGTAAGCTTTGGAATCAGATGTTGGTTGGGAACTCTAATGCACACACGACTCAAAAAATATTTTGTTATCAACATTGATTTTTAAGGGATTTTTAATTTTTAACGGACACCAAACATGTAGAAATTAAGGAAGAATTGGTATAAAGCTGCCATAGAAACAGGTTATATAATTAAGTACTCATGGTGTATTGAAGTTAGAGTTGATTCTAGATCGATCACACCAATACTCAAAAATTTATATTTGAGAAAGTTTCTCGACTTAAAAGTTGGCTAGAGAATGAAACAAATATGAGCCATCGAACCAAGCTGGGAAGCATGGGGTGTAGCTCAGTGTTGCATGACATTTTGATGTTCAAATCAGTGAGGTACTCGAGGAAACCAGTAAAAAATGAAAGGGAGCTCGAGGTCCAGGCTTACCAAGTGCCATAATATTGTGGTATATATAGTGTGGGTCTTCGGGTTTGGTCCAAGTACACACAGTTAAGGTAATTCCAATGCACCGAAAGTGGTTGATGAACACATGACATGGGTGTCACATATTTATGCTAGAGAATATGCAGACAGATCTCAGGCATGATGTTGAGTTAGAGCAAATCTCTCGAACATTTAATGTAGCTCCCGCTTTCCTTTCCACAGTCGAGGAGCTCGTGGAGCCGGAGACGAGTGTCACGTGAGCAGTGGCGGAGCCACATTGGTTTGAGGGGTACAATTGACCCCCCCTCAATTTTTATTATTTTTTTATATTGTATATATATATTTTTTGTGTATTGTGTATGTAATTTTTTTGTGTTTTTTTATTATTGATCCCCTTAAGATTAAAATTAATACTAGTGAGCGTCAATATAATAAATTAATAATAATTGAGATAAATTATGCTTTGGTCGACCCCCTGAATAAATTTTCTGGCTCCGCCCGGTGGTCCGGTCGATACATGGCTACCCCAAGTACCGTTACAGTTTACATAATTAATAATTTAAGGCGACAAATAAGAACTCAAAAGAGAAAGTTCTTTTGGAAATCTTCGTGTTAAAAAACAATGGAATTTATTACAGCGGACTACAGTATATTGTTGACTCATGTTCATGCTTGTTAACTGTTGAAAACCCTGTAAATTAATTGCAGTGTCTTGTTGAAATGGTCATTGATGGCCCCTATCTGTTTCGTCCTTAATTATGCAATGTATTTTCCTTCACAATCCATAAATTCTATTTCCAGCAAGTTGTTTATAAAACGATCGGAGTCGCCGGCGTTGCCAAGTCAATATATCTCCATCAAAAGTAATAAATGTTCTTTTAAGCGCATGGCAAAATTACTTTCTTCGGGAACGAAGTAATTATGGGATAAAAAATTTCCTCAAACATCAATGGCGGATTGTTGTCTTAAATATACAGAGGTGGAGCCCTGATTCCTGAAGCAAGCAAACTGCACTTGTTCTATTTCCATTTCGATCTCTCAAACTGAAAGTTGAAGACAGCTATATGCTCATACTTGTCCGAGAACGCTGTTGGTGTTTGTTTGAGTTATTTACACCATACCCGTGTTAGGTGAATTGAAAAAAAAATTATGTTATAAAAATTAATATAGAAAATACTGTATTTTCAAAATATTTATATGACTAACTCTGAAAATTTTTGATATTGATAGAACATTATTATTTTTTATTTATTGGTTGCGAAATAACTAATTTATATTTTTATATTCTGATATAAATCATCTCACATTTTTCTATATTTTTTAGTATTTTTCTATATGCACCAAGACCCTGTACAAAATAAAAATTGCAGGAATAATTTTATAAACAAGTATAAAAAAGGATATATAGAGAGATGTGAGATAATGCATATCAAAATATAAAAGGGTAAATTAGTCATTTTGTATCCAATAAATAGAGAAAATTAGTGTTCTAGTTGCGTTTTTAGCTCGTATCTAGCACTATAAATTTTCAGGGTTCGTCATGTAAATATTTTGAAAATATAGGACTTTAATTTTTGTGTTAATTTTTATAAGACAAGGTTTTTTATTCATTTCATGCACCTAGCATAGGGGTGAAATATCTAAAAAACTCGTGTTTGTTTTCCTCTCCTGAGCATGGTTTGTAGTCGTAGTCGTAGGGAATAGAATGGAGGACACCGTTTCAGTTCCATTACCACGTCTCGGGATGGATAAAATTGCAGCCGCTCGTTAAATTTTTTATAAAGTTTCTCAAAAATGTTAAAGACTATTAGTCACATTAGTTAATATTATCATTATGTATACATTTGTGTCAAGAAACTTATATAAAGAAATATTTAATTAATTTAATATAATATCAGAACTTTAAATTATACTACTGGGTAATTCTTTCACTTCCTTAGGAGTATACCAATTTATTATTTTATGAGCAATAAACAAGTAACAAGAGAGTTGCATCATGTCGTCGTCGGCATCATCGTCATAATAATAATAATAA
The DNA here is from genome assembly GCA_037834125.1 of Lippia alba. NCBI lineage: Eukaryota > Viridiplantae > Streptophyta > Magnoliopsida > Lamiales > Verbenaceae > Lippia > Lippia alba. The sequence continues at coordinate 14,490,184 of JBBMKE010000001.1, read as the reverse complement.
TAATAATTTATGTGTTGACTCTAAAGGTCTTTCTTTGGGGTGTGAACGGTATAATAAAGTAGATGATTTTAAGGAAGCAATAGATTTGTGAATCGTTTGCCGATGCTATTCCTTTGTCCATATGGAGTCCCGTCTTATTCTTTCTAAACGAAGAGGCCCCCCAAATTGAAAAGTTAATTAATCATGGAAATTAGAGTTTAAGTCTACCTCCAAGTCAATCTCCCAAGTCAATCCGAGAAAGTACTTGTTGACGCTTCTAAGTTCTAAGTTCTCACACGGCACCCTTTTTCTTTTCTTTTTTTAATTTTTTTAATTTTGTTCTATATTCATTTTCATGGATTGAGGTGTAAAGCTCTACCTACCAATGATAGTTGTATTTTCAGGGCTCAAACTCGAAATCTCTGATTAAGCTAGCATAGCGTCGAACCGCTAAGCTACACCACTCGGTGGTTTTCTTTTTTTAATTAAACCCATCTCAAGGTCGGCAAGACTATTTCTAGCTCTCCTGATATGCCTAATGCTGTCAGTCTCAAGGTTTCTTAATCAAACTTCTGCAATTTTCGACGATAGGCATTAATACATAATTGCTCAAGTCATTGTTTTTTGCAGGTTTTATAACACTATAAATACGACACGATATAAATTTCTTGAATTTTTTATAGGAATAGTATCAGATATAGGATCAAATACAAATGTCTCACATAATATAATACAATAAAATAATTTTTTTTAAAAGTGTTCATACATTGCGGTAATTCAAGTCAGACTTGACCTTAATTCTTAAATATCTTTGTTCCCAAGTAATTTTTAGACCTTCTTGAATGGCAATATATAAATTCCAACAATACACGTACGCTTTTCCTTTTCTTTTACGTTTTTCTTATTCTTTTCTCTTTTTCAGTCTTTTTATTTTTTTTTTTCAAGTAATCCTGCCCTCCCCCTATGGGTGTAATTCAATTAAGAAATAGTAAATTTGGAAATATATTAATTGAATATACTTAACTTGATTCAGAGGCTGCACCTTTGAATTTTCCTGTGGGACAAAATTAAATATTTAATTACTTGGATCAGTAAATTAGAACTGTCCAAGTATTACACTTATCACTTCCACGTATAATGATGATGAATACCTTATTAAAACATGTTCGTATGTATTTAATAGTGAGAAGATTTGATTTAATACAATGACTTGCTATTATCAAATCAAGATAACTTAGATGTAACGACAGCTGCGACGACTAAAAAAGTCTATAATATTTAGTGTCATATATGCACAATATACTTATTATTATTGAGTTATAACGCATAGTTTTACTTTTCAACGTACGATTATTAAAAATAATTCGTTATCAGTATAAGAATTATTGAAATATGATACACTATTGTTGTTAAATTATTACAGTTATTTCCTCAATCAACGCGACTAGCGACTATTCAACCTTGGAATCAGCTTTATTTGCTTCCCTATGCAAATATTGTCGTCACCAAATTATACTTTTCTTTCTTGACGGTTTTCTCCAATCGGGGCCTATCAATCAGTCAAGCAATTGTCGTAATTTAAATAGTTGATAGCCATTTCATCTCGTTTCTCATTGAGTTCCAAAATATTTTCAAGAAGAGTCATCCTTAAATTGGACATGGGAGGTTCAGACAAAACCAAAAGAAGACGATCAAATATAGACGTAACTACCTAAGTTGTGTTAACGGCTAGGATTTAATAGAGCCCTACACTGAAAATAATAAAAATTTAAAAATTTAAATATAGCCATAAGAGAATTTTAAAGAAAAAGGTTGATGTTGCTGCGGATGTTTTTAACCACTCCAGTCTCTTTCATTGTCCTGTATCAAACAAATTCCAAGTTTCCAACTTTAAGTCGTTGAATAGTAAGCGTAACCATGCATAAGCTGGGTTTAAATTGGATATTTCTCCCATTTATAATAGTTTCTTCCATTAATCTGAATTTTGTTAACATAGAGAATTTCGACCATACAAAATTTGGTCAAGATATAGAAAATTTCAAATTTACAGTTTCATAAAACATGCATGAAACAAAGTCATTTAGGAAGACGTGTTCTTCTAAATATTAATTAAAACCTACAATAACGATTTCTTCTAGTCATCTTTTATCTCCACCGGTCATACACACACATGTTTAATTCTTTCAATTGAATTGTAAGTTTATTTTTGAGGATTTGATGAGGAAAATTTCAAGTTTCAAGAATTTCAAAATACTCCTTAGAAATATTGTGATTACAAAGTACAAAAACTCTTCCAATTGAATGATATTAGTTAGCACAATGCATATGATATATACTTGTCAGTTGTCACAAGTTAAGATTTCATCGTGACTAAAAGAATTTGACTCAGATTCATTTCAATCGAATATAATTTATTTTATTAATAAATATATTACACTTGTCCCGCTACAGAAAATTAATTTAATGTTCAACTGAAATATCCAATGGCAGTGACTTTCTTCCTCGTACAACAGTAGCTCCATTTCCTGTTTAATATCTCTATTCTTTATAATATTTTAGGTAGATACATGTGGTCTCAGCATTTATCAAATTCATGATTCTTTTGTGGTCATCATTATTCATTCGTATTATTTTCAACATAATATACAGAATACTCTGTACTTCCACTATAAAGAAACCAACTTCTACTTCTCATCCTCATTCCTTACCGCGTCATCATCATCTCTCTCCAGAAAAATCAAATACAGAAATCTCAGTCATGGGTTCTGAAACCTTGAAACTCGGTCTATATCTACTCACTTGGCTACACATTTTAGCCTTCGCCGGAGCCCAGGATCAAAACCCTTATGTCTGTTTGAGAAATGGTAATTACACAAGAAACAGCACATCCGCCACCAATCTCAACACCCTGCTCGACTCTCTCGCCTCAAACATGACAGAAAATGGATTCTACAACGCGTCCGCGGGGCAGAACCTTGATAGGGTGAACGCGATTGCGCTCTGCAGAAGCGACCGAACGCCCGATCAGTGCCGCAGTTGCGTCCAAACAGCTGCCGTCGGAGTTCTACAGTTATGCCCCAATCAAAGGCAGGCGGTTATATGGTACGAGTACTGCACGTTAAGGTACTCAAACGAGCCCATTTACGCAACCCCTGCTTATGATCCTGGAATGGTGCTGCGAAATACTGGAAGTGTATCGAATCCCGGTGGGTTTATGGATGGTCGGAAAAGGTTGCTGGATGATGTTCGCGTGGAGGCGGGCAGAGGCGGCTCAGACCTAAAGGCGGGCGCCAGATACAGGAATACTCAGACTCTCCTACCGTTTACGGGCTGGTGCAGTGCATAGTTACCTAATACTCTCCCTCCCCCGCGAATTGCGTACCAATACTTACGTGCCAATTCTCAATACTTTTGCGTACCAATTCTCCATGGTACTCGAATTGGTACTCCAAACTTGACGTACCGATTTTAGTTACAGCAAATCAAACTATCAGTGATTTTTAGAAAGAAGTATATGTTTTTTGGTTTGTTATTAGTATGTAGCATTACTTGTACACTTGAGTTTAATTGAATTCCTAAAATCTTTATTGATAATTATAGTTGTATTAGTTCAAGAAAATACTTAATACAGTAATTAGTAAATGAATATGTACATATACATATATATAATATATTCCTTCATATAATTTTTATTTATATATCTAATTTGGTGTATTTATAGAATAAGAGTATCGACTAATCATTATAAACGTACCGCGTACCCAAATAACGTACCAACTAAGTCTATCCCGACGTACCAATACTTTAGCATACTAGCGTATTGCGTATCCGCACCCGTACCACGTACCGGAGAGTACCGCGTATTAGGTAACTATGGTGCAGTGTACGCCTGATTTGTCGCCGGCGGACTGCGATGATTGCTTGGTCCGAGCAGTTCAAGGTATTCAGGGTTGCTGTGATAGTGCGAGGGGAGTGAGAGTGTTGTTTCCCAGCTGTAATGTTAGATATGAGCTTTATCCGTTCTATAATGAGACAAGGCTTAGCCAACTCGGTGTACTTTTGCCGCCGCCGCCACCGGCGCCAATACCATCGCCACCAGGTAATTAACTAATTATGTAGTAAGATGATAGGAAAGAAATTATTTAAAATTAAGTTGGACAAAATACTTGTATGGTTTGTGATGACTGATGATATCCTCAAAATCAGACCTGTGGTCCATGACTACAATTATTTCAGGAGTCTTTTCCATAAAGATGTATTTGGGGTTTAGGGTCTTGATTGGGAATTAAAACAGCGCCAAATTAATGATTCGGGATTTCGTTTTTTTTTTAGTCTTTTTTGTGTACGCAAACATATAATATTGAGAAACATGAATAATAAATCATTAAAAATATGTTATTCGTTTATTTGATTTTGAAGAACGAGGCTTCTGAGTCTGTGTGCATGTGTGCAATACATAGTTATAAACACTTAGTTGAGTTTTTATTTAAGAATTTACTCCGGGTTTTGCAGAAACACCTGATGTTAATGGAAGAGGGAAGAAAGATGATAATACCGCTATAATTGTCATCATCGTTGTTGTTACTGTTGTTGTGTGTATAGTACTTGCTGCATGTGGTGTCTTCCTTATTAAAAGGAAAAAGCAGAGGCCATACGAAATCACAGAGTGTAAG
>JBBMKE010000001.1:14466001-14476553 GCA_037834125.1 Lippia alba | reverse complement strand
ATATGGGAAAGTGATAAGAAATATTGCTGATATATTGAAAATAGAAGTGTTTTCTGTGTAGAGGACTGCTAGGGTTTTTAGGGACTTCTGTAAAAATGACGATATGTTGTGAATTATCCCCCTCTCTTCTTTTATAGTTCTCCACAGAATTCTGGTACTATCTCTCCAAGATTGTAGGCACGTGATAACTTTTATTCAACAACTGTAGGCACGTTCTATTTTGCTGACTTCTTCTTCCAAATTCTTCTCAACCTCTTCTCTTTCTCTCTTCTCCTTTTCATGATTAATAATTTTAAAAATACTATAGTAACATATAGAAAGAAAACTAATTTATGACGGGCATTTTTGTCAGCAATATAATATCATTTATATTTTTATTTTTTGCTGAGCACATGTGTAAATTGTATATGTTATCTTTCCCTTGCTGGCTTTTGGATAATGCAAAAAAGGCATAGGAATCAAGAATAAACCAAACGGCTAGGATATTAGCTTAATTACGCCTCTAATCTACCGTGCGAAATTGGTATGGTTTTTCTTTTAAAATAAAATTATAATGTATAAATACAAACACAACATACATATATATATATATATATATATATATATATATATATATATAATTCAAACTCGATGGCACGGATTCGTTTAGAAATAACTACGAAATAAATCTGTGAAATATTAAAATTGCAAGATAAATCATATGTTTCAAAATCGTACCGTTATTTGAACCTCATGCGCCAAAAAATTCAAATTTACATAAAACAAATTACATATTTGTCCATTTTACGAATATAGGAGAAAAAATAAATAAAAGATATTTCGAGAAAAAATATGGGTTAAAATGGATTAATATTAAAAACAACGAAATCAACAAAAATTAAGAGCAGTACGAAAGTAATAAAACAAGAAATAGAAACATTAAGTGAGACATATCTATACTATTATATATTTGGAAACGACATTTGACTTTTTGACTTTATTGTGCATTTTGATTATGTGTAATTTTGTGGATTTTGTGAGATTTTTAATTAAATATAAAAAATGTGATTGGCTAATCTTTATTTTATGAATTATTTTATCTATTATAATTAATGAGATTTAAGTTAAGAAAGATTGAATTGATACCTTTTATATATTAAGACATCCACCCTAAAATTGGGATGATATTTAAAGAAATTGTTGAAAAGAAATTAAAACAAAATTCTTTATTTTGTAAAGTATTTTATTATGAAAATAAATATTACTAAGGAGAATAATTTTTTAATAATATTCATAATATATTTTTTAATAAAAATATGTATAACTTTAAAAGAAATTCATACATGAAAAATACATTATGAATTTAGGTTTTCTCGATTTTTATTTAAATATGTAAATTCGATTTTGAGTTTTTTATTCTCTAAGCATTAAAACTCAATAACTTCGAGTTTTTTTGTCATATATAATTAAATATTTATGTAAGTTTAATTCTAATCAAAATTTTAATTCTTAAAATTTATTTTTTCCGTTAAAATGGTAAATAGTTGTTTTGCTTTAAATATAAATTATTTTTCCTAAATTGTTTATATAACTCCATTATAAATTACTGGTGTGGTCTTTCGTTTTTACCAATATGTTTTTATTAATTTTTTTATTTTTAAAATTCTTTATTATTTCTTCAAAATTTTATGTTAAATTGGATAGTTTGAAATTAATTGATTCTAATAATTATATTTTTTTTTATTATTTTTACTTTATCTACTCTCGAGTATGAATGATGCTCTCTCCATGCTTGGTAATTAGATTTAGGTAACAACTATATGCAATGCTGTAAACTTTTATGTGCAATCAATAGGATGCTACGTTAAGATTTGTCCATTTGAAAATCGTAATATATATGAATGAGAGCTCTGCCGGAGATGTGGATTTTGCACCAATTATAAGATGCAAGAATCCTTGGATGAAATATCCATGGCATAACATCAAATAAAAGAAAAGGCCTTCATAAATTATGTTCTTCATAAGTTGGCCCCTAAACCCACAAAATCAGAATCAAATATGGGAAAAGAAAAAAGGTGTCGAAAATTGAAAGACCAGTTCCTAGCTTCCTGTAATTCTGGAGCAATAATGAAGCAAAAATAACTATTCGAAGTTTATATGACCCCGCATTCTGTTTAGACTTTCGCATACAGGCACCATTCCTTTGATAGTAACCAAGCTTGGTTTGTACGGGTAGAGTTTATTCTTAATGGAAAAGGATGCCGACTCCCTAACACCAACGACCCTATCAGTCTCGTGCGTGTACTTAAGTATCCGCTCACCTTTCAAACAAAACCATATCTCACCTTCTTTGGCAAACAATGGAATCAAATTCCCCTTCATCCCATCACCTTTCTTCCTGAATGACAAAGGAATCACTTCCCCTTTCTTGTAGTTCTCCAATTCTATCAACTCCAGATTTCGTTCAAACAACTCAACAAAACTGAGTTTCCCATTCCATTTGAATTCACAAATCGTCTTGGAATTACTGGGAAAATGACTTACTGTCAAACATTCGGTTTGAGTATCTAGAGAGACAATCTCCATCACCACAGTGCCATCATCCTTCATTACTCGAACACAGTGTACAGCTGCTCCTGTTGAGATGATTGAGACTCTTTCTTTCTTTTGGCCGTTATATTTTGTCTGAGGAAATGCCAGTCGCCTCCACGACTGATTTTGACCAGGAGACAAAATTTCACTTCCTTCTTCCCGGGTTTCCCTGTCCTCGTAAAAGGAAACTATTATATAGCTTCCAGTGGCAGGAGTGAAAAAAATGGCTGGTTCATAAGCACCATTATGTGGATCAGGCAATTCAAGTTGACTGCGCGTGGCTGGATTCCAGAGAATGTACTTACGAGAAAAAGTGTCTCTAAGGAGTATTAAGCCATCACAGTGATGAATATACCGGAAAGAGGTTCCGTCGGGCTTGTTTCCTAAATTGTTTGCGGTATGAGTGCCACTACAGAGATACCAAGCGACCAGGCTGCGGGACATGTGCTTTTCTATGAAGTAGTGGTCGTGCAAAAAAGTTTGCCATTGTTTGCAGACAAGCTGAAGTTGCATCAAGTACTTGAAGGGCAACCAGCTCAAGATCTCGTTAATTATCTCGGGAGGGAAAATTGTTGTCTGTTCCTCATCCATCGGGGTCGGATCCTCACTATTGTTCATCTCAAGCAAGCAGAGGGTTTCCTTTATCTTGGTCCGGATGTTTTACAAGTTAAGAACCGGAAAAGGCCTTGAAATCGAAAACTTCAATATCAGAGAAAATCAGATATTTTCATGAAAACAACATCAATAATCTATTTGATTTCGACATTGGCCAGTCTCTGTCTATCTCTGTATTGCCGATCAACAGACAACTAGATAGAACAATCCATGTGACTAACAATACTAACGAGCGAGGGAGAGAATTATCTTACCCGTGGCGGCGAGGAGCAGAGTCGGCAATGGCAGGGCGAGTTGAGGAAAACAGAGGACTTCAAACGATCAGACTTTTCAACTAACTCTAATAAAATTGGAATTGGTGACCTATTAGATGTTCTAACACTTCATGGATTATATAGGTTTTAGAGATTTGGATTATATACCTTTCTATGATTTAGGTTTTAGAGATTTCGTATCCATACACAAGTCTTATACTATTTATTTGTTTCTCATAAGGGAATATTCTATTCAAAATAATTATAAAATACATATTACTAATTTCCTATGAAACCTAATTTAAGTCTATATGTGCGAAACCCACTATAAATTCAGAAAACGCAGGGTTCGTTTCCTTCCATAACTCTATCCCGCACCCATCCCACCTCAACGCCAAAGAACTAAGGTGAATAAAGAATGTCAGTGGAATCTGCGCCGCCGTCGATGGACGGCCTCACCCTCAGCGACGACACCGCCATCGCTCCGGAAGCGGAATTCTCTCAGCGTGTTCCGATCAAGTCCATCTTGAGCTGCTCTGACAATGGCGCCTGTTTGGCGGGTCAGAAAATACGTATCGGGGGTTGGGTGAAGACCGGTCGGGAGGCGGATAAGGGCAGATTCGCGTTCTTGGAGGTGAACGACGGCTCCTGCCCTGGAAACTTGCAGGTGATCATGAAAGCCGAGCTTTACAACCTCAGCGACGTCGTTCAAACGGGGACCTGCGTCCACGTCGAGGGATTGCTGAAGTCGCCTCCCGAAGGCGTTAAGCAAAGAATTGAATTGGATGTTGAGAAGGTTTTCCATGTCGGGACTGTGGATGCCGCGGCCAAGTATCCGTTGCCGAAGACCAAATTGATGCTCGAGTTTCTCAGGGATTATGGCCACCTTCGAGCCAGGACTAACACTATCTCTGCAGTTGCAAGAATTCGTAATTCCTTGGCGTATGCAACGCATACGTTTTTCCAGAAGCATGGTTTCCTTTACTTACATACGCCTATTATCACCACCAGTGACTGCGAGGGTGCTGGAGAGATGTTCCAAGTCACAACCCTACTCAATGATGCCGAAAAATTGGAGAAGGAGCTGAAAGAAACCCCTCCTCCTTCGGAAGCCGATGTAAAAGCTGCTGAACTTGCGATCAAGGAGAAAGGAGAAGTAGTTGCCAAGCTGAAATCTGATGAAGCAAGCAAACAGGACATTGCTGCTGCTGTTGCTGAGCTCGCTAAGGCTAAAGAGAACCATGCAAGCCTGGGTGAAAGATTAAAGCTGGCTGAGAGGTTTAGGCTTAGTGGGGGCATCCCGAAGAAGGACGGGAAAGTTGATTATGCAGATGATTTTTTCGCAAGGCAAGCATTCTTGACTGTATCCGGACAACTGCAGGTTGAAACGCATGCGTGTGCTCTCAGTAGTGTTTACACATTTGGGCCGACTTTTCGAGCAGAGAAGTCTCACACGTCTAGACATCTTGCTGAATTTTGGATGGTGGAACCTGAAATAGCATTTGCTGATATACAGGATGATATGAACTGTGCGGAGGCGTATGTGAGATTTCTTTGCCAGTGGTTACTTGACCATTGCCGTGACGACATGGAGTTTATGGCCAAATTTATTGACAAAACTGCGATCCAACGGCTTGACATGGTTGCGAAATCCAAGTTCCACAGAATAACTTACACTGAGGCTGTTTCTATTCTTGAGGAGGCTGCTAAGGTTAAGAAATTTGAGAAAAAGGTTGAATGGGGGATTGATTTAGCCTCTGAACATGAAAGATACTTGACTGAGGAGAAATTCAAAGCACCTGTTATAGTCTATAACTACCCAAAAGCGATTAAAGCATTCTATATGAAGGTCAATGAAGACAACAAGACTGTTGCTGCCATGGACGTGCTTGTACCTAAGGTTGGAGAACTTATTGGTGGAAGCCAGAGAGAAGAGAATTATGAGGTTCTCAAGGACAGGATGTTGGAGATGGGTCTTCCCCTGGAGCCATATCAGTGGTATCTCGACCTTCGAAGATATGGAACAGTGATGCATAGTGGATTTGGCCTCGGGTTTGAGCGTATGATTCTTTTTGCTACCGGCATGGAGAACATTAGGGACGTCATTCCCTTCCCTAGATACCCCGGGAGGGCAGATCTTTGAAATTATTCACCAATATTAGTAGTTTTGCTCTGTGAAACAGTCTTGGTTTTGATTTGTATATAATTTATTTCCAACAATCAATTTTTTAGAGAATCAATATTTCTTTTGTTTTCATATTTTGTCAAATGAATTTCTTTTGTCTTAAATATTAAAATCATAAGATTAATGTCAAATTCATTTAATTATAGTACTTTACACTCAAAATCAAAACAAACTAAGAAATAGAATAACAAAATATAATTGATAAAGAAAGTATAAAATTTGTAATTCGATCGAATATCAAAGCACTTCACTCATCAGAAGAAAGATTTCCGTGCTTATAATGTCCATGTCCGAGGTGAAACATGGATTCCATATAAATGATTGCAGAAACAGAGTTTTCAAGTTACGAATCTAGAAAGAAAAAGACATTATATTGCTATGGAGTAGTCCAAGTCAGTAGAGCAGCGAAAGGAAGTTAGACATTTTATGAACTTAGGAAAGCTGGAAATTAATTGCAAAAGGAAGTTAGACATTTTATGAACTTGGGAAAGCTGGAAATTAAATTAATTATTCAGACAGGCGGCGCTTGTTGATTCGGTTTGTTATCTTGTCCTTGATGCTGATGTAGTTTCCCTTCTTCCTGAGCAACAGCACATGCAGAAACATAGTAGGCAACCGCAAAAAGTCCATGAATAAAGCACAAGATCCCTCCAATGGACAGATGACGGTGGTTGGATATTCCGCAATCCTTTCTTGAGCTCGAGTTTGCCATGGTTCCCGAGATTAGCAGGATGAATGCGATTCCCAGCATAGTCCTGTTTCATGATCAGTGTTATTTTATTTTAGAACTCATAATCATGTGCTGGATTAAGGTTGCGATAAAAGAATCCGTAGTACCAGGAGAGGATTAGGGAAGTTGCAGCAAGTTGCTTGTTGGAAGAAGCTGTGTCCAATTCGTCTCTGGTTCGAATGAAGACGCAGCCTCCCAGCAAATTGGTGATGATGTGTGCAAGGCAAAGTAGCACGACTGCGACCAATCCGAGTTTGAATGCCTCGTAGCTGGGATCCCGGCATTCAAATATCCAGGCCTTGAGGTGTTCAACCTATCATAAAAGAATCAAACTGATGACGATCATACTACTTATCTAGGTAAGCACATGTGGTAGAGAGTTGAGGTGTATTAATGGACAAACCTTGTTCTGAGCAACCTCAGCTTGGATGCCTAGAATTCCGGCTATGATGTCCATCACCATTATCAGAATGCATACGATGAACGTTTCGTTTTTCACCATTGTTTCGACACGATGTGTGGATGCAGAAAGATGCAAGGAGAGAACTGTTCACCCTTGGAGAAATGGCATGTACATATATATAGAGAGATGGGAATCGGAATAAAGTGGATGTTGCCTAAAAGAGGGCTGTCTTAGCTGGTTTAAGTATTGAGGATAAAAGGCTTCTTTTGTCTTGAAAGAAAATTTGGTTCTCTTTAGGTGCATGAGGGGATTCCTTTCATGAGAAACAAGAAAAGGCAATGCCATGGCCAGGAAGGTGAAACCAGGAAAAGGAGCTACAGGGTATAAAATACAGCTTGGTTTACTTATATTCTCTCCCTTGTGTCATATATTCACTTGCATGTTACTTCATCTTTAATGAGATGGTCTCATATTTTATTCACTTCCTTGTTGCTTTAATTTCATCTTTTAGAGAGTCCCTTTTTTTTTTTTGGTTATACTTGTCTTTTAGATAGTCCTATACTCCTCCTAGAGATAGTTTGCTTTATTAAACATGAGTATGTTAGTTATCTAACTAATCAATTTTTATATTTACTAAAATATAATAAGAGTTTTATACATCAAAACTCAAGCAAATATGAGAATACACTATGCTATTTAATAATTTGGAGTTTTTAATTAACTAAAATAATTTATCACAAAAAATAAATTAAATTGAATATTTAATAAAATTTTAATACAGGCATATTAATTCTAACTAGACAACAAACCAAAAAATTAAACATTTTCCTATTGTATATGATTCCAATAAAATGGGCCAGTTTAAGGGGGTCATTCAACGTCAGATTTATTATAAGTTCAAATTGTTATATGACCTGGGCCACGGCTGACGAGAATATAACTTATGTGCATGACAGCCCAATAACGAAGGGCCCAATTGTTGTAACCAAGCACTTTCTATTTTTCTTTAAGGTACCTAAGTAGTAAGTACATCTATTGTTCATGTTAAATACATATTCTTATTTCATTTATTAATCTTGCCTAAGATAATTTGATGAGTTCGTAGAGATGTGAAATATTAGATACAATAATATTTTCTATTTAATGACAAAACAATCGTCGAATTATGTGTGCACCAACTCAATTTATTTGCCATGAAAAGAAAGAAATATATATACCATATATATATATATAGTAAGAAAAATTTAAAAAAAAAATACATTTCTAGAAGGGACGCCAGAGTCCTGCAACGGGTATAGCCCCACCAGTCTTCCATATGTCCTCCTTTCTCTTTATCCTTCTGCATGCTTCCATCTTTGATCATATCTATTTCATTTCAGCTATAATTCCTAATTAATTAGGTTTCAAGGAGAGGACGAAATGGCAAGTTACAGATGGAAAAGCTTCTTTGAAGAGGAAGATCGTCCGGAGAAGCCCAGGAGATATGGCGTCACCGAGATGAGGAGCCCCCATTATTCCCTTTTCTCCCAAAACCTCATCCAGGTACCCCTCAGAAACCCTACACTGTAATCGTTGGATGTTCTTTACCAAATTCATGTTTTTTTAGTTCATTTTTTTATGTGTTGTAAGTTCTTTTAACCAATGCTACTGGGGTGAGGTGGTGGTGCTTCGATTCTCGAACAAAAAAAAAAAAAAAGAAAAAAAGTCGTGTGCATTTTAGTTTGTTGTTTTCCCTTTGAAGGATTGCTATCAATAAAAGTAATTGATCATGGGAAAGTGAGTATTGATAAGATGGAGCCTTGTTGGCCGCGCTAGGAAAGGTGGATTGTGCAATTTTTTGCCATAAATTAGTGATCTTTAAAGAGAAGCTTTGGCTTAGAGTTTCAGAATTTGTCAGTTTCATTAGGGATGTTTAATTTTGTTATGTATAATGAAATGTGGTGCAGGACGTTTTCGATTCCATGGGACAGTTTGTTGATGGCTTGAAGTTTGCTGGAGGGTCTGATAGCTTGATGCCTAAAAGTTACATCAAACAAATAACCAACATGGCGCATAAACACAATGTGTATGTCAGCACCGGTGACTGGGCGGAACACCAACAGCGCAAAGGGCCGTCTGCTTTTAAAGACTATATTGAGGTATGAAAACTGGAATTTCTTTTCCCTTTTTTGTGAAAGATTCTTGTTTGAAAGTTCAATTGGTGTTGCCTGTGATACATATTATTTTGAAATTTATATGTCTTAGGATTGCAAGCAATTGGGTTTCGATACCATTGAGATAGATGCTGGATCACTTGGACTCCCTGAAGAGGTCCTCTTGAGATATGTGAGGCTTGTTAAGAGTGGTGGTCTTCGAGCTAAGCCTCTATTTGCTGTAAAATTTAACAAGTCAGATGTACCCATGAATGGTGATAGAGCATTTGGATCCTACGTGGTTCCAGCACCACGAAGTACGGGTGAGTTATCTCTACATAGCCTGGATATTGAGTCTTGTACTGTTTGCCAAGTAGTGTCACATTTTTAATCTGTGTATTTCACTGGGTAGTAGTTGTGCAATTATCCTTTAATTTCCTGTAGAGCGGAAAAGAAAGGCTGGGAGACATTTCTCCGTTAAGTAGCATCGTGGTATAATTGTAGATTGAGTCATTTTGTCCAAGTGTCTTCTACATCAAATGATGCATTTTAGGTTAAATGGATGGAAAGAAGAAATTCCTTACTTGCTTGAACTTTGGAGAGCATTTTCCTGATAAATGACAGGGGAGAGGACAGAGAGTTGGCTAAAGAGAAACCATTAAGTTTATTGAATACAGAGTAGTATGATAATTTACTCAATATAGGCTGTACCATAAAACCTTATAAGCATGTACAGAATTGTACATCAATCACAAAGTTTTCTCTTGCTAGTCTAAATCTTTAGCAGACACTAAAGACCAATGTGCCACAGCTTTGCTCTATAATGAATTTGCTACTCTTGAATATAACTAAATCAAAACTTATTTTAACAAATTCTAACTGTTAAATTCCACACATTGTGAGCCTAAACTGGTTTTGAAAAGTATCTCTTGTCTGCAAATATTGCAAGGATTCCTTTGTAACAATATTTGAGCAATGAAATCTATATTTTCTTTCAGTGAATTGGGAATTTATATCTATCTATTCAGATGAAATGGTGTATTTGGTTGTTTATGTGATAAGGTGATATCTTCCTTTTTCTTTTCTTTCAATCAAAGTTATAAGAATGGAATTCAGAATAAAACTTCATTAGGCTTCATTCTTTGAAGTGAATGATCTTTTGGGCAACACTTCCCAATCAACATAACTGATTCAGTTGGAAATGTCATTTAGAGTCACATACTTGAAGATTTTCTGTTTTTTTTATCCTCATGTCTTAATTTTGTCTGCTTATTTTCCAGAGCTTGTTGAGGATGTCGATCTTTTGATTAGAAGGGCTGAGAGATGCCTTGAAGCTGGTGCAGACATGATAATGATCGATGCTGATGATGTCTGCAGACAAGCTGACTCTGTTCGGGCTGACGTTATAGCAAAAGTAATTGGTCGCCTGGGGATTGAGAAGACTATGTTTGAAGCATCAAATCCCAAGACATCTGAGTGGTTCATCAAACAATATGGCCCGAGTGTAAGTTTCTTATTCAATGCTTTATCTCTATTCATCTGGTCCTGCAGATAGACTCTAATGAAATCCCATTTCTTGTGAAACTCTAGGTTAATCTTTTTGTGGATCATTCTCAAGTAATGGATCTGGAGTGTCTTCGAGGCCGTAACCTGGGTAAAGAT
>JBBMKE010000001.1:14441058-14465901 GCA_037834125.1 Lippia alba | reverse complement strand
GATTCTGCGTATTTATTTTAGTTAATTTTAATTGCTTTATTAGTTTAGTTAATTAGTTTAGATAAATTCAAAACCCCTCCCCTACGTTTACTTGTGTTTTCTTGTGATTGTCCTGTGATTTAAATTGAATTAGTTCTCCCAATCTCTGTGGTTCGACCCGTTTACACTATACTCTATTTTAGTCGTAGACCGAATTTATATTTATTTTTGACGGATTCGACACCTGTCATGTAATACCACCAAACTATACTAATCCAAGGTTTTGGGCTCTAAAACTATTTAAAAGTAAATATATATATATATATATATATATACTAATATATATAATATAAATATTATAATTATTATTGATAAAATATAGGGGTGTTACAATCCTCCCCCCTTAAAAGAATATGGCATCAGAGCTTAGGGGTGTTACAGAGTGGTATCAGAGCTTAGGTCGAACATCTAAGCTACGCCAAGACAGGGTCCTAGGGATACAGAAAATTGACTTAGTTTTACTAATTTTGGCGTTAGAAACTTCGATCATTTGATAGGATGTCTAGGGATAAGGATACCTTGCTCGAACTCGGAAGAAGATGTAAAAACCCGGTAGGAGATACTCTTGCAATGTAGTCTAACTCGGACTAGCTTGAGAATCACTTCGACTGTCATACCTTTAGGAAATAACTTTGTAACAAGCCTCGTGAACTTACTCACATGGACACACTACTCGAAGGGGTAGACCCCTAATCAATCAATCCGGACTTGCAAGATGAAGAGGACAAGGAATACCTACTGAAAATGAATTGAATGCCGAATAAAGTGTCCAAACCCCTTTTCATTCCACAAGGACCTCAAATACTTGGTATGTGAGACATGTTGATGCAACAATAAAATATCTCATCCAAAATCGGACACTACAAGTTGTGCTAGAGGTTAGGAAAAGCTAGATCAGGAAGATAAAAAGCTTGAACGATTATTGAAATTTCATCCGCTAAAATTTATTAGATTACCAGATGATCGAGCAGCTGAAGAATGGTTTGATGAGATGAAAAATATTTTCGAGTACTAACTAACTCGGATCATCAAAAGATCAACCATGCTACTTTTTTTATAGAAGGTACAGCTCGACACTGGTGGTGACTTATAGCTGGCCAATAGGAACAAAACGGAACTCCTTAGACTTGGGAGAACTTTTCACGTGTTTTCCACAATAAATATGTTCCCTAAGTATGAAGAATTCTCGGGAAATAAAATTTATGGCTCAATTTAATCGTTTGATTCAGTATGCACCTCACATCCAGGCCAACGAGACCCGAATGACTCAAAAATTTGTCAATGGCCAGAGATTAGAAGAGCTTTCGTGGCTTGCGACATCTTTAGTTGCAATCAAGCAGTCAATAAAGCTCTGCAAGTGGAATCAGAGTTGCAAGAATTGCGTCAAATTGAGGATCGAGTTAAGAAAGGAAAATTTATTAAGTATGAGAATCCAACTCCAAAAGTTCAAAAAACACATCAGGGTTACACCCCTCGTCACTTGGAGGAGCTAAAGGACTAGTCATCACTCCTCAAAAAACTCCAACCGAAAAGTGTCAACACTGCGGAGGCCAAATCATAGTGAAGATGAATGTCGGAAGAAAAACAACAGATGTTATAGGTGTGGAAATGACCAACACTTCATCAAGGACTGTCCAAAGTAAGACAACCCTATTGGTGTCACTGCAAAGGAGAAAGGAAAGCAACCAATGAAGCCAACAGGAGGGAAATCGAAAGTACCCGCTAGGGCATACGCGATCACGGAAGAAGCGGCTCCCGAACCTAACGAAGTGGTTGAAGGTACACTCTCAATTTTTAGCTTTGAGGGTAAAGTTTTGTTTGATTGTGGAGCTACTCATTCTTTTGTAGCACCAAAATTTGCTAATGCTTTAACAATCAACTATGAAGTTTTTCCTTACCAAGTTGAGGTACGAATGTCTGTAGGCTCTAGCCTGGTAACCAATAAAAATATACTCTAAGTGTCCCCTAACAGTTGAAGAAAAAGAGTATAAGACCGATCTTATTGAACTACCAATTCAAGGTTATGATGTTATTCTAAGAATGGATTGGTTATATCCATATCAAGTTCGAGTCGACTGTTTCAATAAGAAAATCTTATTAGGAGACTCGATACCAACACTCAATCCTCAAATGGATACACGTATGATTATACCAATGATATCATTCTTGGAAGCTAAAAGAATGATTAGGGAAGAGAACCTAGTGTTCCTTGCTTATCTAATTAATAAGCCCCAAGATCAGCAAAGATTAGTGGAAGTAGAAGTAGTAAAGGAATATTCTAAAGTGTTTCCTGAAGATCTAGACTCACTACCTCCACAAAGGGAAGTGGAATTTGTCATTTAGATAATTCCTGACGCTGCCCCATACTCGAAGACACCATATAGAATGGCACCAGCAGAATTAGCCGAGTTGAACAAACAACTAAGTGAGTTGCTTGATAAAGGATTGATTCGACCCAACACTTCTCCATGGGGAGCACCTGTGATTTTTGTAAAAAAGAAATATGGAACCACTCAGGATGCGCATCAACTATCGAGAACTCAATCGGCTCACTATCAAGAACAACTATCCATTGCCACACATCGAAAAACTCATTGACGTACTTCAAGGATCTTCTGTATACTCAAAGTTTGACTTGAGACAAGGGTACTATCAACTGAAGATCCGAGAGGAAGGTATACCAAAAACAGCCTTCAATTCAAGATACGGACACTAAGTGACCAATGCTCCAACTGCATTTATGGATCTTATGCATCGAGTTTTTAAACCTTTCTTGGATAAGCTTGTAGTAATATTCATCAATGATATTCTTGTCTTTTCCAAATCCGAGGAGGAACATAAGACCCACTTACCGCTAGTTTTGCAAACTTCGAAGGAAAATAAATTATATGCCAAATTCAGTAAATGTGAGTTTTGGCTAAGCCGCGTAGCATTCTTAGGACACATTATTTTCGAGAAAGGGATAGAAGTGGATCCCATGAAGGTTGAAGCCATCACAAATTGGAAACAATGAGAAATGTGTCTGAGATTTCACACTTGAAAGGGAAATTGAGTGATTCAGGAAACAACACCCAAAAAGGATGGGTAATTTTCAAGCCAAAGTGTTGGATATTCGGTTTGACCATCTTTTCTGAGGTCTACTCGAGAATCAAGAGTGCTCAAATGGAAGATGAGTGGATCAAGAAGTAGATGAATGAAACTCAAGATAATGGCAAGTCAGAGTTCAAGATAGATAATCGTGGCACTCTCTTATTTAGAGGATATATTTGCATTACGGATAAGCTTCGAGATGATGTATTAGAAGAAGCACATAACTTACTACTCTATGCAGCCTGGTGGAACGAAAATGTTCAGGGATCTCAAGCAACGTTTTTGGTGGAAGGGCATGAAACGAGACGTGGCTGAGTATGTATAAAAATGCATGACCTGTCAACTAGTTAAAGCGGAACATCAGAGGCCCTCAGGATTGTTGCAACCGCTTCCTATACCAGAATGGAAATGGAATCAGATTACCATGGACTTTATAACCGGTTTGCCAACGGTTCAGGGTGGATACGATAGTGTGTGGGTAATCGTGGATCGATTAACCAAATATGCTCATTTTCTGCAAGTAAAGTCCAAGTACAATGTTGAGAAATTATCCGAGATTTGTGTTTGAGATATTATTCGATTACATGGGATTCCAACTAGTATAGTGTCTGATCGAGATCCTAAGTTCACTTCTCGCTTGTGGAGAAGCTTGCAAGAGCACTTGGGAATTAAGTTGCAGTTTAGCTCTGCTGCTCATCCCCAAACAGATGGTCAATCCAAACGAACAATCCGAATTTTGGAATGTATGTTAAGAGCAAGTGTTTTGGATTTTGGAAAAATATGGGGACACTTACCTCTTATCGAATTTGCATATAACAATACCTTTCAGACTTCAATACAAATGGCTCCGTATGAAGCCTTATATGGGAGAAATTGTCGGTCCCCTCTCCATTGGGATTTGGAAGATTGGAAAGCCTCTAGTAATCAAGATCCTAATAAGCTTTGGCCAGAGCTAATTCAAGAAACGATAGAGAAAATCCAAGTGATAAACAAAATATGAAGGCCGCACAGGATCGACAGAAGAGTTACACCGATAACAGAAAAAAAAATAGTTAGAATTTGAGATCGGAGATTTAGTATTTCTCAAGGTGTCTCCAAGAAAGGGATTTGTTAGGATCGACAAAGGAGGAAAATTAAGTCCTAGGTATGTTGGCTCATTTAAAATCACATAACGCATTGGCCCTATAGCATACCGACTGTAGTTACCGGAGAATATTACAGGAATTCACGACGTATTTCACGTCTCTCAACTGCGTAAGTATTACCCTGATGTGTCACACATTATATCCTACAACGATATCCCTCTCGAGAGCAATCTCACTTACGAGGAGTGGTTGGTGCGTATACTGGATCAAAAGTTTTACTAGTTACGAAATAAGAAAATTCCCCAAGTTAAAATACTGTGGCAAAACCAAGATATTGAAGAGGCCACATGGGAGCATGAGGACATCATGCCACAACAATATCCAGAGTTATTTGAAACTTATGTAAGAATTTGGGGACCAAATTCTTTTAAGGGGGGAGGATTGTAATACCCCTATATTTTATCAATAATAATTATAATATTTATATTATATATATTAGTATATATATATATATATATATATTTGTTTTTAAATAGTTTTGGAGCCCAAAACTTTGGATTAGTAGAAAACCGTCAACCCTCCAATCTATGCCTTTGAGACCGCGTAGAACCTTTGATTAGATTTTGTTGGAAGTCTGCTCGTGCAGCAATATCCAGGACTGTAAGCGGCTTTTGTGTAAGTCTTCTCATTTGATCTAACTAGAGAGAGATGCACAGTTTTCTCTCCAGATAATGGATGATCATGTCTTTGTTACTAAATAATAGAAGCTGTTTTTAAGTTACCGGATAAAAAGTTAGGACACCTAAACTAATTAGAGAAATTGATAACAAGGGGGTGGGGATGAGGTAAAGGGGAATAGGATTAGAAATATATATTAGTACTTTATCAATTCGTGCTCTCCTTCCCTTCATCAGAAAGATTGTCAATAATTAAAGGAGAATGGCTAAATTCAAGAATATATAGCAACCCTAGTATCTTACACTAAAAGAGATCGAAAGAACAATACTCTCTTTAAATAGGTCCTATTAGCACAAGGAATAACATACATAATAAAAAAACATTTCACAAATATTAAGATATATACAAAAGGAAAAAGTGACAACACGTACTTAGGAATAGAGCTAACACACAATTTAAGCACGTAAAGAACATTAAACAAGACAACTACAACATGAGGAATAATCAAACGGCAATATTATAACGAATATGCCTAAGCACGATGGGAACCACCACATCAGGCGAGCTCAATTGCGGCAAATGTCCTTCAGTTGACATAACCTCGACGATGGAGTTGCCACCGAGATTCTGATGGAGATATTCAGAAATCACCACCGGCACGGCTAGATCTTTCATGCTTTGTATTATGTGACAGGGTACCGTGACGCGTCCAAGAAGTGGCCTCATGTCGCTATAGAATATGGTTTGTGCTATGCTCAAAGCAATGTCTGGTCGCATGTTGAATAAAGTTCGGCTAAATTCTTGGACTGCAACTGATTCCATATCACCCCCGACTAATAAGGGTGCGAATCCATCACCCCATGCCCTGTAATTTGATTTCATAGCATCGAATAATTGCTGAATGTCTTTTTCGTCGAACCCACCATAATAATCAGAATCGTTTAAGTACCTAAAAAGGATAGTCTTAAAACATAAGTATTGCTACAACTTCTTGAAAAAATGTGAAAATCTCAGTCTGCGAATATGGAGCTGTTATACGAGTCATTAGGAAAATGTAGAAAAAACGCTTATATGAATAGAAACGCTATATTAGAAGTCGTGAAAACTAAATTTATAATATCAATTCGTTTCTCTTCTTTCTCTCATTTTATTCTCTCATCATAAAAAAGAAAGTTAAACATAGCTAATATCAATATTTCATCACTAATTTCTCAACTAACTAAACAATATTCGAATTTTGATCATCTATTTCTTTCCTCAATATTTTTTCTTCTTTTCTAAATTCCCATAATACTTAAAGTTCAAGAGTAACCATCCATTATAATTTAAATTTTGATTATCTATTTCCTTGATACTTTTTCTTCTTTTATAAGTTTCCTCAATTGAGAGTTCAAGGGTTACCATCCATTATAATGAAAAGTTCAATCTCATCTCTCATGTATAAGATTCTTCTTTCTTCCTTTTTTTCTTAATATTTTTAATAGAGAATAAAATACATTGTTTATCAAAGTACTCTCACTCAACTAACTTAATCTAATGAGTTACAAAAGCAAGAAACATTGTAAAAGGCGTGCATTAATAACTCCCATTAATTATTTAGTATTTTGGACTCTTCTTTATTTTATTATTATTAATTTATTTCATTTTATTTAAGTACTTTTTAGTCTTTAATTTATCTCCTTGTTCATTCTCATAATTTTTTCCACCCAACTTCAATTTTCCTTATTCTTCTTCACCCCATTACATTTTTAAAATTTTTTTATTTATTTGATATTTGCATTTCTCCATATATTTTATAAATTTTATTATCTTAATTATTTTTATTTTTTAGCATTAATTTTTCATAAATTTCGCAACTATTTTATAGGTAAAATATCAAACATAATAATAATAATAATAATAATAATAATAATAATAAAAGGTAAGATAGATGTGACAAGATTAAATGAGCATAAATCATCGTTTATCTAAAAATAAATGAGATAATAAAATTTTATTTTGTTGTAACTAACACTAAAAGGATAATTCTTTGAAGTTGAGATAAATAGGCACAGTTAGAATTGTTTTATCTCGCATTTGAACTCAAACCCAAATTTTATGACTCATGAACGATATGTACACCAATGACCAAATAATTTAAATCATAATATACCTTTATTTAACTATATTATGTAATTAAATAAAGAATATAGCACGCAAGAGCAGCTTGAACCAAAAAGTCCATTTCGCAAAAAGGAGCACCGCAAAAGACGTGCATTAATAACCCCAATCAATTATTATGATTTTTTTATTTATTTAATTTTTTCGAAGAGCATTTTTATTTTTAAATTTCATTTGATTCTTACTTTCTTTTCCCTCATACTATTTTAGTTTTATTCTTTTATATCTTGGGTAATTTCAAATCACTCTCCTCTATTGTTCATATTTTTATTTTACTTCCCAAAAAATTATACTACATTATAGGATATAGATACTAATACTACATATTTGAAGAATTAGAATATATTCTATAATATAGATACTAATACTACATATTTGGAGAATTAGAATATATTCATAACACTTGTGGATACACTCTATTGCTAAAATTATACGATATTATAAGATATAGATACTATATTATATCATATTTATATTATATTATGTAAAAATTATACTTGGAGTGTAAAATAAAAATATAATGCTCAATTGGAGAGTGAAGAAAAAATGTAATGTCTAATTGAAAATTTTTCTGTAAGTACCCATTATATCTTTTGTTTCTCTTGCTATCTAGTAATTAACGTGAACTAAATATCCTTTTCTTTAGTTTGTTGGAACTTGGAACTAGTTCAAGATTCAAGTAAATCCTTCTCTCATTACATTTTCATATGTTGAATTATTGAAGGCTGCAGGCCTGCAGGCTACATACCATAAGAAAACATCTTTTTAATGTGATTAAAGTAAGAATATAGCAGCAAGAACAAGTAGCTATTATATGTATACATGATTTGATCCATAAATACATAAAAATATTTTTTAAAATCTAATATTTTTATTTCCTTTCTGTTTGTTCGGTTCAATGAATTTACCAGCGAAAAGAGTGATAGAAAAAAAATCGGATTAAAAATTAAATTACCTTCCACTTGCGAAAAAAAAGGAAAATAAACTAAAAACATAAACAAAGGCCTGGAAACATATAAGAAAATAAAAAAAATATTTTTAAGTCTGAATTTAAAATAAAAATTATTATTATTCTCCATAATCCATTGTTAAGATTTAATTTTTTCTTTCACCGTTTCGACTTTCAACTCATGGTTATCTTATTCTCACCTTTCTCTCCGTTCAAAAACTCTTTTTTCACAGTTTCAACTCATGTTTCGTCTTTTTCTCATCTTCATCTCCTATTAAAAAAAAATCTAAAAACTAATTTTATCCCCAATCTCTCATCTAATTAAACAAGATGAGCATTTTGATTTTTTATTTCTTTTCTTAACACTTTTTTTTAATTCCCTCAACCAAATGGAGTCATGAGCTAGTAACTCTCCAGTTTAGTGGAAGGCTCTATCTCTTCTCTCTTATAAGTAATTTTTTTTTCTTTAACAACTCTGAACCAGATAGATATGATTCAATAAGCAAATGCAAAAAGAAAATACTAAAAAAAGAATAGGTGAAGAAAAAAATATCCTAGATTCATGTTAATAAATTCGTAACCATTCCTCATCTGAAAAAATAAATTTAAAAGAACTTCAAAAAATACGAATTGATTTAATCTAATTCCAATGATTATTAGAAAATTTTATTTCTTCGTTGGATAAAAAATTCCACTTTTATCTAAAGAAACATTTATTTAATTGTATAAATCATATATATATATATATATATATATATAAAGAACTTCAAACCTGGGAGAAGCTGAAATGGTGATAAGTTTGGTAAAAAGATCTGGTCTTATAATAGATGCCATCACGCCAATCATAGCCGACACTGAGTGGCCAACATAGATACATGACTTCACTCTAATTTCTTCCAGAATTGCAATCACGTCAAAGGCAAAACCCTCAAGCGTGGAATACCTTTCAAAATCAAAATAATCTGGATTTGTTGTTCCAGCTCCCATAATGTCGTATGAAACAACTTTGTATTCATTAACCAGATGTGGTACTAAGTGCCTCCATGAAGATTGATCTGTGCCAAATCCATGAGCTAAAACTACTGTTTGGTTTCCTGAACCTACAACACGAACATTATGGGCAGCTTCAGCAAGTCCCATATCTCTCTCTCTCTCTCTCTTTCTCTGTGTGTATATGTGTGGGATGTGAAAATGTTTGGTGGATTTTATGAAATGAGCTTCAGCAAGTCCCATATCTCTCTTTTTCTATCGGTGTATGTGTGTGGGATGTGAAAATGTTTGGTGAATTTTATGAAATGGTATCTCTCTCAGCGTATATGTGTGGAATGTGGAAATATTTGATGGGTTTTATGATATGAGAATAAAGTTGGAATAAGTTCAACGAGAAAGAGAATCAAGGCTTTATAGAGAAATTGTAACACTTTGCTTCTACTCTTTAACCTTTATAGTTGGAATGATGGACTAGCTCAAAGTTATTTTATAAAATGCTTTGTTGTGTTTTGTGTTATTCATACTCAAAACCTCAAGCCATACGTTGCCATTACTTTTACATGTTCTTTTTGTTTTTATTTGGTACATACCTGAACATTGTTACAATGGCCTAAATTTTTGGCAGAATAAATTTATTTATTTGTTTTTTTCTTTAACATACAACTTTATCCACTCATACTTGTTAATTATCTTGGTTGTTTAATAATTAATGATGTAAATTAATTCCAACGACTAGAAAATTAAGTTAGGCTAATGGGCCGGCCCAACTACTTCCAACTGTTTTTTGAAATATCCAATCTAAGTTCTTTTAATTTTCAAGATTCTCGTCACAATTTTCATTTGTATAAAGATTTTCATTCTAATTCCTCTCAAAATTCATAAAATTAATTTACTTTGATTAAAATTTTTTTAAGTTTTGGGTTAAAATTTTTAAATTTTATTGTTTTCTTGTGAGAAAAAATTAAGTTTTTGTTTCAATGTATTGATTCTTTTAATATAGATTATACTTTTATTTTTTTTATTATATTGCCTTTATTCTTTCCATATTTTCTAATTTCATCATATTAATATTATCTCCAATTGTAAAATATTAGTTTATTTTATTTATCTGTTATAGACTTTGTAACTACTTTAAAGATAACTATCAGATATTTTTTAATATAAAATATTTTAATTTCAATACAAAATTAAATAATAATAATTATTTATAAATAGTTGAAATAAAAGGTTTGAATTCTAAAACAAACGGGAGAAATTGTGGGAGGGGGAGGATTATCTATTTGTTCAACTGTGATAAGGCGTGAGGCGTTATAAGATTAATATGCATAGATCATTCACTGATTAAATCCACTACTCCCAATCTTGATGTCAAAATTTATTTATGTACACATATTAACCTCTTTGTATTCTTCTTATTATTTATTTATTTTTTTAGGTCAAGAACTATAATTCTACTTTTATTTCTATTTTTTTTTAATTCTTACTTTTATTTCTATTTAATGTCATATATAAAGATTATAAGAAGAACTATAATTCTTTTTATTTTATGTTTTCTCCACTTTAATTGTTTCTCTCACATTATTATCGTTTTTCTATGTTAATTCTCATCGTTTCTCTCGAATTATTGTCAGAGTTCAATTTTCATTTCATCGTTTTTATTTTATCATTTTTCTCATATGGCTGTCGTTCTTCAACTTGAATATAATTTTTATTTCATTATTTTTTTCAACATCAATTTTTTGTATCTTCTTTTATATCATTGTTTCTCTTACTCCAATTCTTCAGCTCATTATTTTTCTCATTCTTCTTTATCTCATCATTTTTTATCCCCATAATATGGTCTTTTTTAAGATTCTTGAGCTTATTGTTTTTATTACCCTACCAATATCCTAAATTCTTTACAATTCTTTATCTCATCTTTTTTCTTATTCTACTAATATCATTTTTTTTATCTTATTGAATCACTTCAATTCTTTATCTCATCTTTTTTCTTATTCTACTAATATCATTTTTTTTTATCTTATTGAATCACTTTAATTCTTTCTCTCACTGCTTCTCTTACGGAGACACCTCAGTTCCTCATTTTCCCCCCTTTATCTTCATTCTCTATTCTCTCTCGTCTTACTCTAATTTATTTTTGTTGTTTTTTCAATATTTTTTATTTTTATTTTATATATTAGCACTTTGGATATTTGGGACTTAAATACTTAGATTTCAAAAACAAAGTATTTCTATATCATATTTGTATGTGTGACTGTGACTGTGTGTTATGTGAAATAGTGGTTAGGCGAGCGTGATAAGATTAATATGTAAATTATTCACCGATTAAATGTACTAGTCCACATCTTAACTTCAAAATCTATTTATGAACACATATTATTTGTATTATTATAGTTTTTTTCTTGTTCTTAACAAATATTATAGTAATAATAGTTATGTCCCTGTTAATTATTTTGGTATTTTGAACTGTATATATTTTTATTATCTATTTATTTTCTTTTGTTGAGCCCTCACCTCAATTCTCTTCTATTATCTTCTCGCACTTTTTTTTATTTCATCTACTTGAATAATTTATTATTTTTTTATATTATCTCTTCGTTACTTTCACCCCATCTTTTTATATTTATCACTTCGTCACTTTTCGTTTCTTTGTTACAATTTTCTCGTTTCATCCTTCTTAATTATATTCATTTTAAATTTTCTTTCTATCGTCTTTACCCTCTCTTTCATATTTGGTAAGTTCTAGTATATTAAACTCTTGTCTATTAATATATTTTTCTTTTGCGTATTTACTTTTTTATCATTAATCTTATATTCTATTAAAGATAACTATCAAATAAAGGTCCAATTATATATTCAATTTTTTTATTTATTTTTACATTAATATTATTTCATAACTATATGCTAAAATTGAGTGTCACAATCATAGTATCTATCTATAAAATCCTTTTAATATGCATAAAAATTTAGGATAGCCTAAACTATAGAACAAACCGAAATAAATACGCCTAGTATAAGTCTGAAAAGAAAATTGGCTTATTATTATATTACTTTTTTGTGATCCACATATGAACCACGTCGCTCATGTCTCTACCATCAAACATTCGAATCAACTTTAAATTACAATCCGCCGTCGCCGCCGCCGCCGCGGCAGGTTACGAACGCCGATCATGCATCAACAATATCATGTCTCACATGGCGGAGCAACACCGGAATCACGATATCCGGCGAACTGAGCTGCGGCAGGTGACCTTCGGTGGACATCATCTCCACGATCGACTTCCCGGCGAGATTCTGGTGGAGATACTCCGCCACCGCCACCGGCACGGCGATATCCTTAGATGACTGAACGATGTGGCACGGCACCGTCACGCGGCCAAGAAAATGCCTGAGATCGAACGTGAATATTGTGCGGAACACGCTCAATGCTATGTCCGGCCGCATGTTGAACAGCGTGCGACTGAATTCCTGCACCGCCACCGAATCCATATCTCCGCCGATCGCCAGCGGTGCAAACCCTGAGGTCCAAGATTTATAGTTCGTCTCCATCGCCGCACACAACTGGTCGATCTCCTCTTGCTCGAATCCACCAAAGTAATCGTCTGTGTTTAAAAACCTATCAAGAAAAATAAATATTCAACAAATTCTGTGTCTGATCGAGCAAATATAGCCAATGCCCCGTAAATTAAATTCAGTTCCTTAGTTCTTACCTAGGGGAGGCAGAGAGCATGATGATCTTCTGAAATTTGTCAGGGCGGAATATGGAGGCGATGGCGCCGGTCATGGAGGACAGAGAATGGCCAACATAAATACATTTCTCAACGTTGAATTCCTCCAAAATGGCAAGCAAATCATAGGCATAGCCCTCGAGGGAAGCATAGCGCTCGAAATCGAAGTAATCTGGATTTGTCGTGCCAGCTCCCATGTTGTCGTAGGCGATGACTTTGTAATGATCAACGAGATGAGGGATCAAATGCTTCCAGACGGATTGATCGGTGCCGAAGCCGTGGCCGAGGACGACGGTGGTGTCGCCGGAGCCCAACACTCGGACGTTGTGAGCATCTGCCACTAGCCCCATAATATTTGCTTTTGCGAGATTTTTGTTGGGATGAATATATTGATCACTATCCCTTTTTGCTTTACAAAAGGATGGTTCTATTCTATACTTCTATTATATGGAGAAAAAGCTGAAACAGAGAGCTTAGAGCTTTTGGGTCTACGACTTTTGACTTTTGGGGTGGGGTCGGTGCCCATCTCATAAATGAATCACTTAAAGTCTGTCGGCTTCGAGCTTGCAACTTGAGTAAGAGACTAAGAGGGGGGTTATACTAGTCAAAAGTCAAAACTGAGGGATACTTGAGAATTAATGCAAAGTTGGCGGTTCAATTGATTCAATTACCTAGGTATATTTTATCCTAATGAAGTGCATTTTTAAGATTGTAATATATTTTTAGTACCTCCAATTTAATGCAAAATGTCAAAAATGCCAACGTATCACAATTTGTAGGTCAGGACCCTTTTTCGACTTTTTGATCTTTTTTATGAGTCGAACAGGAAGAGTTAAGATTTGTCATATAATTAGTACGGTGGTGATTAATATGGTGGAAGGATCAAATATATGACCTTTCAACTGGGGTAATATATAACCCCTGTAGGATCTCCGAGGGAAGCGTTTAAGCAAAGGGGAATTTCAATGTTATATTCTTTTGTTTCATTTTGAAAATTTAAATAACTAAAATTTTTAGAATCTTGTTTATCTAATTATTATTAACCTAATATACACCAGCACTGAGGCACCTTCAAAGACATACACAACACGCAAAATCATGATCAATCATCATTTCTAACTGGTTCATTTTTCAACCAAACCCTCGTGTTAATACCACCGTCCATCTAGTTCATTTGTATCATCATCTCTAAATAATCTCAACTCGATATCCTCATCTCCCACATCAGGTTCAATCCTCTCTCATATAGATAGATCCAAGAAAAATCGATCAGCCCAAACCTCATTCAAATCCGCTATTAGTACAATTATCTTTGGAAGAAAGAAGATCCGACCATCTCTAAATAATCTCAACTCGATATCCTCATCTCCCACATCAGATTCAATCCTCTTTTATATAGATAGATCCAAAAAAATCAATTAGCCCAAACCTCGTTCAAATCTACTATTAGTACAATTATCTTTGGAAGGAAGAAGATCCAAGACTATGATTAGAGAATAAGGAAACAATGACCTATTACCGAATATGATGAGATAAACTTAATCATGGGTTATAGGAGTCGATTGATGGGTAGATTAATCGTCCTAAAAACGGCTCTTGATGAGATTATTACGGATGAATCTCTATTGAATCTAAGTATAAGAGATAGGATAAAAACTGAGGTGGAAAATAAGAATGCCGAATCGAGTATCACTTCCCTATTTGATTGACAGTGGTATGAATGACTGAGCTAGATGTTTGGTAGTACTAACACGAGTGACCATCTATCATCTACATTTAAATTCTATAATAATTATTGTATCTGGTAATGTTTATGATATAACATATTATCATATATATACACACATATACGCATGTACAATAAATATTTAAAAATTTACTTTATCTTTAGTTTTAAAAAAAGTTCCCTTGTCGCTTCAAATTAGAGGGAAAAAAAATATGCAAAACGGATCCAAAGCCTTTAAATTAAAAAATCTAGTATTTTGTTCCAAATTACCGGAAAATGCTAAAGATATAGAAGTTTCATGGCATATAGTTTTTTATCTTCCTTTTTTTTCTTGTTTAAGGGAGTAAAGTGCTAAAACTTAATTTTCTGAGAAATAAAGTGCAATTTACCCTCTGGAATATAACTATTTGTTATTATTTGGGAATTAACCACCACAATTTCAGTTAATAGGTGAAATTATTTCTCTTTTATTTCTTTGTCAATCTTCAAGAATAAATATCCTAAATAAAGATATCATGATCTGATTGTAATTTAAACGTAACCGAAACGACTACAAAGAACTACAACTTAACTTACAGTTTTTCATTCATGCTCCCTATTGATGTATTCAATTTGGCCAAGTTGTTTGGTCAGCAACATGTCAAATTTAAGAGGGGCGGCGCTCCGATAATTGATCCAGGATGAGAGCTCATTTAGACGTTAATAGCCTCCCATTGACTTAGTGTATATATTGATTAAGAAAAGTGATTAATTACTTAATTAAATAATAAATATATTACTTATATTACTAATTGGTGTACTTATAATGTCAATATCTAATACCAATACTTTCGAAAATAAGACAAGTACTTCAGTATCATAAAAATGAAAAAAGGAGAACATAATATAGTCAACTTATAAAAGGATCTGAGCGCACATGACAAACATTTTCTTCTCTCTTCATCTAATTAAACATCATTACTTTTATTGTCTTAGAAAAATAATTTATTGTTGTATTTTAATAATTATTTCATTTTAAATGAAAATAAAGTAATTTTTGTTTATCTTATTTTTAAGTTTGCCATCGCTATTTTTGTTAAATTGAAACTAGTTACTGAATTTTTATTATTAATTCATTTTCTAGATGTATACAATTTAAGAAAATAATTCATGATTGTTAAACTCTTAAATTAAAATAATTTTTTTATTAAAAATTAAAAGATAAGTAAATTTTGTTTATGACTTGAGTGTGT
This sequence comes from Lippia alba, assembly GCA_037834125.1. Taxonomy (NCBI): domain Eukaryota; kingdom Viridiplantae; phylum Streptophyta; class Magnoliopsida; order Lamiales; family Verbenaceae; genus Lippia; species Lippia alba. Next base: position 14,450,224 of record JBBMKE010000001.1, on the reverse strand, counting down.
AAAGTTAAATACCATCAAACTCACACCGACATAATAAAAGTATCAAGATTAAACCGAAGAGGCTCGTCATCAATGTAAGCCTCATCGAACGAAGCAGAGAGACTAAGTAGAATTGTATGTGCAAATTAAACACTCCAAAAGTACATTAGACATCAACCATCAAGGTGAACATCAGCGAACTAAAGGGAGTAAATTTGCTTTAAAATTCACAATGTACTAATTTTGCTGAATTGAAAATAGTTATTAAAATTTTCCTTTTGATTATTTTTTAGATGTATTTAGCTTTATTATGTATAAATTCATGCCCCAAAAGGATTACGTATAAATTCGTTTATTTATTTTGAACGCGGAAGCATGAACTACTTTCAATTTTACCCACCACTCACAACTTCAAGGTTATTACTTATTATTTTGGATTTTAGGTCGGCTCAAAAACCCAAGATTCTATCATATAAGGGTGCACATAAACATACCCCTTTACTTGAGACAATAAATCTAGTGGGGTCTTCAATCCCACTAGTTTCAAGGTTTTTGTCATATTCCTCCAAGCATTCTTGAGGAATTTTTGTATGATTCGGGTCTTCAATTCCTACATCCAATTCTTATTTTTTAAAATAAATGTACCATCCTTATAGCCTTTTTGTTTGTTTGTTTTTTTTTTTCCTTTTCGCCTTTCTTTTTCCTTATATTTTTTACCCTAATTTGCGTGTATCATTTCAGTCTTTTTATAATTATTTAAGTTTGTTAAATAATATGTATTATTTTTCTCTTTTTGTGTTTTTCAAAATTTATAAATACACACAACATTATAAGTAGAATATATAAAAAAAATAAATGTAATTTTTTTGTAATAAAATATATAAAAATAAATAAATTAGTGAACTTAACTAAATTTATGATAAATATATAACAATTTACTAAATTAATTTAGGGATAACAGTCATACATATATAATATTTTACTAAATTAAATTTAATATACCAACTCTCAATCATAAATATATAATATTTTACTACATCAAATTCAGAAAAAAAATATAAAAAATTTCTGTTAAATAATTCATACTTGTTTGTTTATAATACTGAGTTTATTAAACTTAAAAAATTCAAACAAATTGAAAATGGATACACAAACCAAAAGAAAGATTATAAAAAAAAAAAAGAAAAAGAAAACGCAAAGACAACCGGCAAAGGCAAAGGCAAAGCAAGGGAGACAATTCTTTTTAATAACATAAGAGCCGGGGTGTAGGAATTATAGCCCACACCCAACTCATACAAACATTTTTCAGCATTCCCTATAGTGATAAAACCAAAATTTTGAGTTAGATATTATCAGAAAGGGAGCAGAAATTTTGAAGGGAGTAAAATAATGTGTAATGACTAATGGTAATCCAATCCAAACCTATTAAACTAGTATAATGAAAAACATCCGTCAAATAAGATCAACCAAGAAATCTTTTGTCACATGTGGTTTAAAATTTTAAAAAATTGATTAATCAAATAATAAATATATTTTCTTATAATATTATAATTAGCTCTATATACAGTGTAAAATCCTGAAAAATGGGTTAATGGATTAATTAATTTGTGTATTACAGGACATTCCTCCTGAATTGACGTTGTTAGACAAGTATTAGGGTAGGGAAATCCCACCACTCTTATAATTGGAATCTCATTACGGTAATGATTGAAATATATTTGGAAGTTATTGTAAGACGATTAATTATGACAAGATCTTCACAAAAAGAATGCAAATATATAAAGATCGTAAAGAGCTCACAACTTTTGCGTGCCGGGCCTGACTCCGCCTGAGTCGCCGTACTGGATATGACGACGATTTTACCGCGACCGTTCTACAATATTTCAATGGAACCAATTAGGACGAACGGCAAAATCACTTTCGTCCTCATCCGTGGCTTCGACGCAAATAGGTTGTAATAAATTCCTAACTATCATCATGATCTTTGCATCACCCAATCTAAGAAAAAAACATAAGACAACAATTTTTGTTCAAATACGTGTTGTGATCGGATGAAATTTTAGTAGAAAATCATACAAAATTATTTACCCCTCTTGATTAATATAACTCTGTATTTAAGTTATCGTGGTGGAATATAACAAAGGTAAATAGTTTTACGAATTCCGATAAAAGCCGAAGATAGGGTCGCGGACGATGATAGTCCATCAAAACCCTTAAAATAGGCCGTATGATCGCGGACAATTGTACCTATCCAAACCCTTAATTGTATGGTTAATTATGAAAGCTTTTTTGACTACTCATGCATGTAGGATTTTGTCCTTGATTAATTGCATATGGTGAAGGTTTTCGCGTTGCAAATTGGAATGCACATGAAGCTTCTTTAAGTGAATTGATGTCGGCTCGTCAATCATTATTCAAATTTATTAACTTATCGATTTATAAATATAAATACTTATTAATAAGTTATCTCTTCAGTTAATTTTGAAATTTAGGGTACGTTCGGCAAGCAAGAAAAAAAATTAATGTTAATGAATTAATGAATCTAAATGATTAATAAATTTATTCTAAATATAAAATCTCGACGCGAAGAGAAAGGGATTTAGGGTTACTAACTGACCGCAGTATTCCCACCAAAAAAAAAAAAACTGACCGACGAATGTTTTGAGTTTATCGGGTTGAGGACGATGCGATCATATCAAAAATAGGTGAACACCTCGCAACTCGTAAACTTTGTGCTAGATCGAGAGCGACACACGGGGCATATGTGCGGACACTTGTATAGTTGTACGTATGCCTAGATTGGTGTGAATGTTACTAGTCATGCAAAAGTGGTTTAGTCCTTATCTTTATTACTATTGGAAATGACAGAAAGAACGCAAAAAGAGGAAGTCAGGACAGAAAGAAACCCAGAGTCCCAGACTGTACTCGTAAATTGTAATATCTATCTAGGATTCATTAATTATGAATTATGATAAAATATTGTATGACAATTACCGACTGTCTTTTTCGTTAAGATTTATAGGATAGAGTATTGTAATTAGTTGATGATGATTTATGATGCTGAAAAAAAAAAAAGGCTGAACCTCTTCCATTGATATCGTCGAGACCATGAAATTTTATTAGTTTGTGAGATATTGTCATGCATTAGTAGTAATTGATTTGAATTTTGAACGAGTGTTTTCGCAGTTTAATGAGGTTGAATTTTAATTTGGGGTGTGTGCCAAGTTGTTGTATCTTATATTCTTATTTATTTACATATCTTAATTCATGATGCAGGTTGTTATATCTTTTTTTATTTACCTATCTTAATTCATATTAACAAATATTTTTAAAAATATTATTTTATTGTATTGTATTATATTCGATATTTTTTACTTAAAAAAATTTATGGAAAAATTTTATATTATTATATTTGTATTGTGTTCGTATTGTTGTGTTCGTAATCGTAAATTATAAATCTTAATTATATAACTAATGTTAAAAACAAATCCATTATATGTAATATATTACCCGTGAAAATGTCCTTTGATTTTATGCAATTCCAACTGAATTGCAGATTTTAATATTTAATTGAAAATACTTTTATTAGATGTATTATTTGAATATTATTGTAAATTTTGGACTGAGTCTTGGTTGGAAATTAGTAGGGCGATATTGTGTCCAATAAATTATATTGAATAAATTTAAAATTAATTTCTATACTACAGGTTATATGCTATTCTTTAGTGGTGTACTGGTGTTAGCTTCAGCACCTTTCTATATAAATTTCAAAAAGCTACAAACAACCAACTGGGCCTCAAACAGGACATTTTATTTGGTGGTCTCACGTCTTATGAAGAAGATTGTTTTTATTCCTAAAAGCTAATGGGCTAACTCGGGAACTGGACTACTTCTCAGTGGGAACTGGACTACTTCTCAGTTGAAGTGGGTCACATATAGACGTCTTCAGTTTCACATAGGATTCGAAACAGATAAAAAAAGAAAAAAAAGTGTCCATATCGGACCTTAGAAGAAAATAGTGGAACCGGTGTGACAAAAAAGTTCAAGTTTAGTTCGAACCTTACCTCAATTTGATTTTAGATCAAACCCTTTCGATTCAAATTTGAATGTCAGTCGGTTCGACTTGATCGGACCGTAAACCAATTTGGTTTATAAACATTCCTATGATTATAATCGAACTATAAAATAAAAATAAATATATAGAATTTACAAAAAGATTATTATGTAATGAATTATTTATTGTTTTGTTACTTGTACCTATGTTGATTTAAAATTATTAACTAAAAATATCGTACTAGAGGGCCTGTAAGGAGCATTCCTGCTTCGAGAGTTGATGACTTATAAAGCTTAAGGAACGCTCCCTTTAGCCCATCCACAAGGGTTGATGCCACTAAGTGGCATGTCACGTTTCTCTTTTAACCCATCTCTGGGGTTGAGGACTACTGCTAAGGGACATTCTCTTTCGGCTTCATAAAACACTCCATTCATTTGAGTCTCGCCCTTCGATCCCATGATTTAAGATTTCAATGGACCACACCATCTTTGAAGTCGAGGGGCTTGAGACCTCGATAAAGGATCAAAACCCTTCGTACTGAGGGACCCTAGCACCATGGGACTACTCCTAAGTGCATAACACCACAACTAGGACTAGGACGTCATACGTTTCTGACAACTTGTAGTTACGTACTTGCTAGATACACTTATCTAGAGACTATGTAAATATTCTTCTCAAACTTAAATCATGTGATCCCCCTTGGGATAGGTGACCCTTGGACAACCCTCACGCATGGAAAGTGGTCCACCTTAAGGAGGGAACAACTGGCTGGCACAACTCCTCTTCCACAAAGACGTTATTGCATAATAGATCAAGATTCTTCATGCTCTTTAAGTAAGATATTAATCCTCTCTTAGCATTTACTTCATCTTTACTTCATCTTTTCGTTGGAATATTAATTTGAGTGTTGAAATGTTAATATTGGGAAAATCCCCAATTGATGATCTCGCCTTATCTTCTCTTGTAGGTGGCGAAGCGAACCCACCAACTCACTGATATGGATGGGTATCAAAAGAGATATCAATATCACGATGGATATCAAGAGAAAATAGGAATTTGATAAGTTTTAATATTTAGTTGATAGGATTTATATTATAGGATTTATATTAGAATTATTATAGGATTTATATTATAGTATTTATCTTTACCTTTATATATTGTTAGTCAGTCACGTTATTTACATGAAGCAATAAGAATTTTCAATTTCCAACCTTAATTTCTCAAGTCTTTCTCCCTCCTCTAATTCACCTAATTCACCGAATTATCCCCTTCTCCCCTATATTTCTACGAGTTCGAGACTACTCTAAAATTTATTGTGATACGTTCGTATCAAAATGACACTTGCAGTGAAAGTTGAACATCTATTTGTACTGCATTGCTGCGAATTGTCAGAGTAACAATCCAACTTCTAGTCAAATTTTAGGTAATTGTACAATTATACTTATTATCCAGACAATGATAAATATAAAATACCAACATTGGATCATATTTGCTGCAAAAGAAACAATTTTTTTTCCTAAATCTACCTTCATATATTCATTTTACTTCTTATACAATAATGGTACGTAACTCCAACTACCATAAATCCCGTTACTATATTCCCAAAATCAACGCATATATTATTACCTTGCAAAACCATATTTTCCCCGGATCAGCGACTTATGACCCTCATTGATTTCAGTGCCCGGAAGTTCAAAAAGACAGTTCTGAAAAGTTGCCATAAACCAGAATAACCCGCATAGAAAGCCTATGACTGGTCCAAGAAAGGCTACCATTAGGCCGTACGATGATTTTCACGGTTAAAGAATCAATGTTACCAATATTTCCTCCACTTTCCATATCTCAAAACCTTACACATATAAAAACCAGCAAGGATATATCGCCATGGATCTTTTAGGAGTTTAGAGAATTGGGTAATCGGGTAGGGACAATCAACTCAGAACAATATGCCAGCACTTTGGTTTGCTTTGAAGAGGTCTATGCAATGCAAATCAGAGCAAAGCGATGTGTATGATCCCAAGGCCAGAGGGAGCAAGAATTTGGGCCAAATCACCACGAAGAAATCTTCCTCCCGCGGCGGTCGTTCCGGTTGTTCCAGGTCGATTGCGAATCTGAAAGACGTCGTGATTCACGGCAGCAAGAGGCACACCGAGAAGCCCCCGATTTGCAGTCCGAGATCCATCGGGAGCAGTGAACTCTTGAATCCGATAACTCATGAAGTTGTGCTCAATAATTCAACTTGCGAACTCAAGATTAGCGCCGGAAGTGGTTTCCCCTGCGGCGGCGGTGGTGGTGATGACAGTGTTTCCAGTTTCGTGGGCATGCTGAAGCCGGGCACGCCGGGGCCGGGACGGTTTCATGTCGGCCGGGGACATAAGATGGGCAGCCCGGTTAGGAGGACGTCGAGTAACCTATCAAGGAGGAGCACTGGGTTTGGCGCCATTGCGTCGCGGCCGAGGTCTTCTTTCGGTGGAGATTTTCATGGAGCTCTGTTTTGCCATAAATGTGGAGAGCAGTTTGTCAGATGGGAAGATGTTGAGGAACATCACCTCTCCAAACACGCTGGTTAGATCTTCCGTCTCTCTCCTTTCTTTTTACATGTAAATTATGGCATTCTTGGAATTCTGATATTTGTATAATTATAAGACTTATTTCTGCATTTTCTGTTCCAGTTACTGAACTTGTTGAAGGGGATTCGTCTAGAAGGATCGTGGAAATAATCTGTCGGACCAGCTGCACCAGGGCAGATAATCAGTCTACGGGGATAGAGAGGATCCTGAAGGTCCACAACATGCAGAAAACCCTGGCCCAATTCGAGGAATACAGAGAACTGGTGAAAATCAAAGCCAACAAACTCTCCAAAAAGCATCCGCGTTGCTTGGCTGATGGGAACGAGCTGCTGCGGTTCCACGGCGCCACCATGGAGTGCGCTCTAGGTGCGAAGGGCTCGTCGAGCCTCTGCACATCAGATAAATGCAGAGTATGCAGGATTCTCAGACACGGATTTTCGACCAAGAAAGAGCTAACCGGCGGTGTTGGAGTCTTTACAGCTTCGACGAGTGGGAGAGCTTTCGAATCGATTCAAGTTGGTGATGGAAATCCGTGTCAAAGGAAGGCCCTGATTGTTTGTAGAGTTATAGCGGGAAGGGTTCACAGGCCTGTGGAGAAAATGGAGGATATGGTTGGGCAATCGGGGTTTGATTCGTTGGCAGGGAAAGTAGGCGTGCATTCAAATATTGAAGAGCTCTATTTGCTCAGCCACAGAGCTCTGCTTCCCTGCTTCGTGGTCATTTATAAACCATAACAGAGGTTTGCATTTTGGTTTCTGCTTAATTTTAGATCACATGAAACCTGATTGTTAAGACTGATGAAAGTTGGTGAACAATATCATCTTCAAACAGAAGAGAAAATGAAAGATGAAAAGTGGTGTGTATATATCTCCAATCTCCATAGATCAATTCCTTATCACGGTATGAGTTTTTGTAATTCTTGGAAATAATACACAATGTCTGCTTTAGCCATGTGTTGCAGAATTGGTCCATTATTATTTCAAAATTCCAGAGATGTTCTGTGATGGTAACATTTTATGAAGGTCCAGATTACTCAGTGTACATGGATGGTGTTATTCAACTGAATGTTCTCTGTCTTGATCACACTTCAATGGCTAGATAAGATATCTGTGGAAAGTTTTCAGTGAAAATGGTGATTTTTACAAAAGAGTAGATAAAATTGTTTGATCAGATATATGTTTTAAACCTGAGGGGAGTAGCCAATTTTTATGTGTTTGGTTATGGTTGATGCCAAGTATTGTTGGGATAAACTGCCATTTGCATTTCATTTCTGTGCAGACAATGCTAAATGATTGAAGTTTGATGAGGAGAGAACTTAATTTACACAGCTAACTGAGATAGAGACAAATGATATATCTGACTGCTGACTTGCATGATTGCAAGTTGCAACTTCAAAGAAACCGACAAGAATTACTCCGATGGTTCTTTCTCGAATGCAATGTCCCGGTTTAAAATTCCTTTGGCCACTTGAGAGGTGTGTGTTTAAAAAAAAAAGTTGCAACTTCAAAGATGGGTTAATGAGTTCCTTTTAGGACAATGATCCAGGTTTGAATATTTATCTGATGAGGGTGTCTATGTTTTGAAAAAAAGAAAATTGCAACTTCAAAGCTAGGGATTGGGCCTCAAGAACATGACTCGGCGTTCACAGAATTGGGCTTTACTTTCCTATTTAGCCTTCAATGAAATGAAAATACTTTGCTCTGCTATAGTGCCATCAAATGCAGACTATAGAGTAAATAGGAGGACGTTAGAAACTAGTAACAATCAAGAACACATATTTGTACACACTAAAATTAAGAAAAAAGTGGCAGATATCTCATATATCTTTAAATTTAATATAATTATACAAGTTTGTCATAAAATTTAACAATTTAAAAAATTTTCTCCTATAAAAAATTTACTCTAACACCTAAATTCATTCATATTCATAATTTACTTTTGGCATTTGCTGATTCACTTTTACTTTTGAATTTATGACTAGGACTCTAGGAGTGGACATTCCATAGTCGAATGAAACCAAACGAGCACTAAACCTACATATCATTATCAAACCGAACATTCCTGTTCAATTCAATAAAAATAGAAAAAACTTTTGGTATGATTCGACCACAACCACTAGGAATTAGAAAAAAAAGATGTTAGACAAAGTAAAAAAGATATTAACGGACTATAAATTCTAGTCTTGTTTGATTTGTAGGAAAAAAAAAAAAAAAAAGAAAAATACTTTATCTTTAACTTTTTTGTATGATTGTTGTATTTTTCCTTTTTTACTACCATATAGAGGGGAATTATGTTTAGGTGGAAACAAATAGAGACATACAGTGCTGTATCTGTTTTGAGAAATAAAAATTTTTAGATATTTTTATTTTTCTAAAGATTTTTAATATTTGAGGTCACAACATAAACAACCGAATTAAAAGAAAAAAAGAAAAAAATGTTTCAAAAAAGGGAAAAGAACAATAAGGAAGATCTTAATCATAAGGCAGGTTAAGGATCACATTTTTAACTTATGCAAGACATACCGAGTTAAACAAAGTTGGTGGCGTGGTGATCTCCATATTGC
>JBBMKE010000001.1:14406717-14418335 GCA_037834125.1 Lippia alba | reverse complement strand
TATATATATTGGTACAAATATATAATGATATATGAAAATCACATTTTTAGTATTATTCATTTCACACTGTTATAATATTAATTCCACTCATTTCGAAAATTAAAAAATGACCTAATACTTTAGTTTAACAAAATATTTGAGTAATAATACTTTTTTTCCCAAAATATTGCACTAATAATTCCAAACATTATTATAATAATAATCTGATCGTTGATTAAATAATGGAAAAGAGATGTGAAAATCATGTCCATGGTTAGAAATTTATTTCAGATACGTTGCTTAATATGTTGCTTAGGGCCTAAGGGCGTTGATTAATTGCCCATTTAACTCTCTTAATTAAAGTTAATTATGATGGCGCGGTCTTCAGCGAGGATAGAGCGATTGAGATTGGCGTATTTGGTCGAAACGGTGAGGGAAATTGCATCGGGTGGGAAACGAATAGGATCCCAAACAAAGTGGATCCTTTGGTGGCGGAATCATTGGCTACCCTTGCTGCGGTTCGGTTGGGGCGTGACTTCGGGTGGAAGAAAGTGGTGTTGGAGGGGGATTGTTTAAACTTGGTCGCGGCGTTTAAAGAGCAACGAACCTGACATGTCTGACGTTGGGTATATCGTTGTTGATATCAAGACCATCTGCTCTTCTTCTTTTGAGGAGTTTCGGTTTTCTGTGGTTCGTCGTGGTGCTAATGGTGTAGCCCACAAGTTAGTTAGGAATGCAGTTTCGGCTTGCGTTGGGTCTTCGGACTTTCCTATTTTTGTTGTTGATTTAGTTTCGTTTGAGTCTTCTTAGTTGTGCCATCGGGACGTCTGAGCTTCAAAAAGAAAACTCTCTTATAATTAAAATAAAGTGACACTCGGTTGTAAAAATAAAAAATAAAAATAAAGTGGCACTTAACGCCACAAATTAACCCCTCTAGTTAGTTTTTTTTTTTTTTTTTTGAGCACCAAACACCCAAAAAAACAACATTACTCCAAGTCCGACGAAAGAAAATCAACAATAAACGAAGGAAAATCAAAAGAACCAACGCAGGCATAAGCCGCATTACGAGCAAGAGTGTGGGCCACACAATTGGCACCACACCGAATAAGAGAGAATTGCACTTCATCAATTATGCACAAATGGTTCGGACATCTTCCACAATGTTTGATTGACAAGTCCTCACCTTCGTTCTGCAACAACCGAATTATTGTTTCATTATCTCCTTCAACAATAATTCGTCGCCATCCAAAGTCCCGCCCCATCTTAACAGCCGAAAGGGCAGCTAAAGCCTCTGAAATGTAGGAATCCATGGTGTACTTCCTCCGATCAGTTTCCCACCCAATGCAATTTCCTTCCGAGTCTCTCCCAACTACACCGATGCCTATCTCGTTAGCAGCAGCGAAGGTCGCACCGTCAAAGTTGATCTTAACCCAACCTTCACGCGGTTTAGACCATTTCTCCGAAGTCCTTAGGATCTCGATCCTAGCTTCCGAATCCTCCATAGCAGGGAAAGGTACGCCATACAAGGCAGCCAAGTCCGCTACTTCTTGTGGTTGCTGTATAGTTCCTTCAACCCGTCGCATGTTACGGGCCCTCCAAATGCACCACATAACTGAAGCCAACCTATGACAGTCACTAATTTCCAACGTGTCATTCGCGTAAAGCAGCCCATCTCTGAAGTTGTCAGCTAGGCGGTTAATGATGGCCATGGGAACAAGGGACAAGGCCCATACCTGCCTTGCGAAGGTGCAGTGAAACAGGGCATGACTTAAGTCCTCCATGGTGCAGTTACAATAGATGCAATCCGCCTCATTGCTGCAATGTCTTTTCACTAAAACCTCCCCTGTTGGTAAGATATTATGCCCGCAGCGCCACAAGAAGCTACGAATTTTAGGGAGAACATCCAGTCCCCACAATTTCTTCCGAACTCCATAGGATCTAGTTTGCACCGCCAACTGATTACCAGGATCCACCAAGCTGACAACTAAATGGTACGCGCTTCGTACTGAGAATGCCCCGTTCCTATTATAATGCCAAACAATGGAATCCGGTCTCCTGAATTCCCCTAAAGGGATATTCAGAATATTCTGGGCATCATCCTCAAAGAAAGAATTCCATATGAGTTCCTCGTCCCATGCCAAAGAATTCGGTTTCAAAATATCCTCCACCCATTCCGGTTTGATTCTAGGGTCACTCTGGAACTTTGGTCTAAAATTCGGAGCCAAAGGGATCCACCTATCCCTCCAAACGTGGATCGAATGTTCATCCCCAACTCGCCATCTAGTACCCAAAGCAATAATGTATCTTGCTTCATTTCAGCTCCTCCACACGTAAGAGGGAGACCGTCCTAGTGGAGCATCCCAAAGCTGGTTGTTTGGAAAGTACTTCGCCTTCATCACCCGACTCACTAAGCTATTCGGATAACAAATAAACGGCCACAACTGTTTCGCGAGCATCGCCAGATTAAACAACTTAATTGCCCGAAATCCCATTCCTCCTCCATTTTTACTCGAACACATCTTCGCCCAAGCTAACCAATGTACCTTTCTTTTCGACTTATCGTTCCACCAGAAGTTGGAAATAGCTGAGTCGATTTCCTTGATGAGAACATCCGGGAGTAAAAAGCAGTTCATAGTGTATGTTGGAATCGCCTGTAAAACAGATTTTATCAATACTTCTTTTCCCGCTTTAGACAAAAATCTTTCAGAAAAACCCTGTATTCTTTTCCTCACTTTATCCACTATTTCACCAAATACCGTCTTCCTAGATCGCCCAACCGAGGATGGTAACCCCAGATACGCCTCCAAGCTATCCACCCTCCGTACCCCTAAGATGTTTGCCAAGCTCAATCCGTCCCCATCCAACACGTTAGGGATGAACATAATAGATGACTTAGCACCATTCATCACCTGTCTCGACACCTCACCGTACCGCCCCAGAACCAGTTTAACAGCCTCCATAGCCTCCACCGTGGCTCGCCCACAAATTAGAGTATCATCTGCGAACAAAAGATGAGACACCCTCGGCGCCCCTCTACAAACCGCCACTCCGACTATCATACCATCCTGCTCCTGTTCCTGAATCAATAAAGATAAAACCTCTGCACAGAAAAGAAAGAGGTAAGGGGAAAGAGGATCTCCTTGATGGAGTCCTCTCTCCGGCACCAGCGAACCAAACTCCAAACCATCCAACAGGAAAGAATAAGAAATAGTTGTAATGCAACACATAATACGATCAATGAAAAGACGAGGGAATCCTAACCTGGTCATAACTCGGTCGATGAACCCCCATTCCACTCTATCGTAAGCCTTGCTCATGTCGAACTTCAAGCTAAAGAAACCGTTCTCTCTCGAACTACTGTTCTTAATAAAATGATTAGTTTCAAATGCCACAAGTACATTATCACTAATAAGCCTATTCGAAATGAAAGCAGATTGAGTGGGAGAGATACGACTATCAAGCATAGGTTTAATTCTATTAGCAAGAACTTTCGAAGCCAGTTTATAAACAACATTACAGAGGCTTATAGGACGAAACTGAGTAATAAGATCAGGGGATTTGCATTTAGGGATCAAAACGATGTGAGTAAAGTTCAACTTTTTATCAAAACACCCCCTATTCAGGAAATCCAGAACACAACCAACTACATTCCTCCCGACCACGTTCCAATACTTCTGGAAAAATAAAGGGGGAAGGCCGTCAGGCCCCGGGGATTTCATGGGGTACATAGATTTAAGGGCTAAGGTTACCTCATCGTACACATAGAGGGCAAGAAGTCGTTGCCCCATCTCCTCCGTTACCCTATGGGGAATGACACTAGTAACCGAATCCATAACATCTTCCGAGCACCTATGAGAAGTGAAGAGATGTCCAAAGTAATCCTCAATGATCCTTTTAATACCTTCCTCCGACTCATGCAATGTCCCCACCGAATCCTTAAGTGCCCCAATGTGATTCGTTTCCCTTCTTATCGTAGCTTTCTGATGAAAGAACTTAGTATTACGATCGCATTCCAGTAACTAGTGGATCTTTGATCTTTGTTTCCACTTAATCTCCTCCTCCAAAAGAACCTTCCCCATCTTTTCCCTCAAACTCCTCTCCTCAGCTTTGGATTCCTCAGTAATTGGCCCTGCTCTAAGAGATTTAATCCTCTCTTCCCACCTTTCTAAATCCCTTTGATCATTGCGGCGTTGTTGTTGCCAATTCATAAACCCAACTTTGCAGCGTTCTATACTCTCTAGAACACGATCACTCGCTGACACAGTCACTGAGGACGTCCACAACTCCTCCAGCAGCTCTTTACAACTAGAGCTTTTGATCCAACAAGCCTCAAACCGGAAGGGTTTGCGACCCTTTCTCTTTCTCTTGTTAGAATGCCTCAAGGTAGTGATGATAGGAATGTGATCAGAGCAAGAAGAAGAGAGATGTTTGACTTGGGCCTCTGGAAACATCGCCCGCCACTCATCCGATGCCACCGAGCGATCAAGTCTTGCTCTCAAAGTATCCGACGCAGCACTATTCCTAACCCAAGTAAAAGCCCCGCCAGAGAACCCCAGGTCTGAGAGACCCGTGTTACGAAGAGCCTCAGCAAAATTATCCAACTGTGTGAAACTTCTGTCATTACCCCCTTCCTTCTCGTCGTTTGAGAGAATCTCATTGAAGTCTCCCGACACCATCCAAGGGAGAGATGACTGCTGACTAAGGGTACGAAGTAAGTCCCAAGAAAGAAACCGATTTTGACGCTCCGGTACACCATAAAACCCTGTGAATCTCCAATCTGTTCCCGGTTCCGAGCCATCCACCATCACATCAATATGGTTCCGGGAAAAGCTTTTCAAAGTTACACCAATATCTTTACGCCAGAAAAGAGCGAGCCCACCGCTCTTACCTTTAGAATCAATACCAATACCATTCAGATTGAACAAGGATTTCCAGTTCTCTATCCGCCTCTAATTACACCTGGTCTCGAATAGAAAAATGATCGAGGGGTTGTGGTCTCGAATCAAAGACCGGAGATTATGAACTCGCCAGGGACCCCCCGTGCCCTGACAGTTCCAACTTAAGTAATTCATTGGTCCCGGCGGGACTGCTGCGCAGCCTCCGCCGATAAGTTCGTAATATCCATAAGGACTGACTCTTCCGAGCCAGAAAGAGGAAGGGAATGGGAAAGGTTCAGGGTTTGGGAATCGATGGGTGGTTTAGGAGTTCTCTTGAATTTACGGATTTTAGGTTGATTGGTAGGATCATTATTGGAGATATTTAGGATTAAAGGTATGTTGATCAGGTTCTCATCACGGAATATGGGCTCAGTGGTGCTAGGCTCGGAGTGAAGGGAGCTCAGGGTCATGGAATTAGCAGGGGATTGGGTAAAGTTGGAATTAGGCAAATAAGCAGAAGATATCTTAGTCTTTTGTTTAGGTGGGCTTCGGCTACTGGAAGGAGAACGGGGTCGAAGTAATCCACGCGGAGAACTAGGAATATGTGTAAGCTGGATATTGATATTTGGGGTTGGGTTGATTAAGGAAGCAGGGGCCGAGGAAATAGGTTGTAACGTAGTGGTTTGAAGATTCACATTGGGGCAGTAGGTGGTGGCTGTTGTGGGGATTATGGTAGTATTTATTGGTGGATTTAATTCGGCTTTATCAGTAGTAGGGATATTGGAGTAAGGATTGGGATGGGAGTGATTGTTATGGTCAGAAGGAATTATCTGGGAATTCGTAACCTGGGATTGTTTATCGTTGACAGGGAGTGTAGGAATTATGGGGCTGCTAGTATGACCAGTACTCTGGGATGAAGTGGGACTGGCAGAGTTGTTATTGTGGTCATGAGAAGGCTGGGGACAGGTAAAAGGCGAGGGTTCAAGTGAAGAAGCACGCAACCAAGGACCGTAAGGGTAATCCGGAAAAGGATCAATGAAGTCATCTTCGTATCTAGCGGGGCAGACTCTATCCACATGGTCGCAAATTCCGCATAAATAGCAAAAATTTGAAAGCCGCTCATAGCTAAAAGTAAGGGTAAACTCCATTCCGGCAATATTCAATCGGCTACAACGAATAAGGGGTTCAGTAATCTTCACCCCCACTTGTACTTTGAAAACTTCCGAATACATTGCCTGGGGAATTTGAGCAGATTCTTCCCGATAAAGACCGATATTTCCAGCAATCAACTTGTCCATACTCTGATTCCTTCGGTTAAAAGGTAAACCCCTGATACGGACAATATAATCACATGTATTTAACTCCAACAACAGTGGATCCTCATCTTCTTTCACCACCCTCATTATCACCGGGTATTTATCATAGCACCACGGAGTCATCTCTATCACCCTTTTCAGATCCAATTTATGATTGAAAGAAAAAAGGAATCTGTCATCACTTATTTTCGTAATCTCCATACCTTTCACAGCGTTGATCGCCTTCATCATGGTATTCCTGAAGAACTCAAATCTGACCGTTCTCCAAGTGAAAACCCTACCCACTATAGAGAATGGGTAGCTCGGTTTGGATGCCCCCCATGATGGATCTGTAACCTTAATAGTCTGATTCTACTTTGCTGTCAGGGAGAGCTTGAGTCAGCCGCAAAATTTCATCTGTAGCCCCGGACTGATCGTTAGGTTTAGTGCCAGAAGAGGAAGCCATAGGGTAACGGGGCACAGGCAGAACCCCAATCTATGCGTAGATGAGGCCAGAAAAACCTGCAGAAAGAGAAAGCACAAAAGTTCAAATGACTAGAGACACAAGAAAATAACCACAGAATTAAGAGCAAGTATTAGGGAACGTAGAACGGATTGAAGGCAACGAAGCGTGAGATGGCGGCAACCGGCGGTGAGTTTGAGCTCTACTTCCGGTGGCTCTAGGGTTTTTGTGGTGGCGGCTCTCATGCACGAGAGAGAATTCTCATACGAGGCGGAAACAGAAAATCGAAAATTTTAAAAAGAAAAAAAAAATTGATTTGGCGACGGGTCGGTATTTGGTAAGGGATAAACTTTGACACCACAAAATATTAAAGATTTGAAGAAAAGAAATATCTCCGGTTCAACTCTTCAAATGTGCAAGCACAACGGTAGGTCTACAGTCTTGAGGCCCAACAGTCGACTTAATCATTAACGAAATTGAATTCGTGTGGTCCAAAACAAATACTAAATGTTAATTGCCTAATATCTAAATATTTGCTGAATGAGGACATAGATAGTAGTTGGACCTACATATATATTTGTTGTTTTACACGTGAACTATATATAGACAAATTAATCGTCAACCACATTTTACACATAAGTGATTTATTTTCACGTGAATTCAAATAAATCCAAAAATGAATTAGGTAATTAGTTCCGGCCTTCTATTATTTTCTTTAATTTAATTATTTAAAAAAAACTGTAGTTGAGAAATTTTCTAAGGTTTTTTAATCCTACTAAAAAAAAGCCTTCACAATTGAAAATTTACGAAACTTATCTTGGGGTTTTAATAGAGGTTAAAAAAAACACTTAAGAAATAATAAAAAGCACTGTGGTCTTGAGGTTTTCAACTTTAAATACGAAAGGCAAAAAGAAAGAAACTTTATAGTTAAAAATTACGAAAAACAATGCATTATGCATCTTATTATTTGAACAAACATTACGAAAAATACCCTGCCTAGCTCATATATACTTTTCATATAATTATAGATAAAATGCATCACCAATTCCACATGAGTGTGAAGCAAAAGAATCTAAAAACTCCGAAATTCCTATTTGGGTTTCAGATTTTTATTGTGTGTAAACGAAGCTAGGCCTCGGAAAGGAGAACGAAGAAATTAGACCATCTCAAACTCTGCGCCGGAGGATCATTTCAATTACTAATGTCGTTCTGCACCCAATGTCTTCACACATCAATTCTATTAATATAGAATCGAAATTAAAATAGAGAATACTTATTTATGTTTATTATTTTTATTAATTTCAACCATCTATTTATATGCGTCACATACGTACATGTAACTGAATAGAATGATAAAACATAAATGTTTTTGTTATTCTACATCCTAAATATTTCCTTTTAATATCTTAGACTTACAGGGAGCGAAATACTCCTTTAATTGCCAACAATGACTATGACCTAACAGTTAATTAACACCATGCGTAATTAAACTGCAAATGAACCCTTATATATATCCATTCTCCGACTTGACTTAATCAGTATAATCTTCATTATTAATCCTTCTCTTTCGTCCAGGCTCCAGCGCAAACAAATTAAAAAGGTGTATACTGTATATATGCATATGATGGTTTCTCTGAATAGCTTCACACATAAGTTTTTCAGCAATCCTTCTTTGAGTAATACTCATTACAGATTTTCTCCGAAGAAGGAAAATTTTTTTGTTCCAGACATACTATGTGCAGCCAAAGCGCAGAAATGGAGCATTGCCGAAGACCATATGGGGATCACATTCACGTCCCATAATCCCTCAAAAGTCCATCGCATTCAGAAACTCAAAGTACGGTGATCATTCTTGGTTATTAGGATCTTTCAACATGCATTATGCATTTTCTTGTTTATTTCTTCCCCATGCCCACTTGCTCGATCGATTTCTGGTAGAAATTTTCTACTTTCTATGCTTTCTTATTCTGCCTAATTAAGGAACGAGAGATTAACGGTGATTTTCATATTCACGTGTACAGGACAAAGTATCCATGGATTATGAAGGTAAAGCCGAACATGTCAGGAAACTATTACAATCAATGATGGAGGACACTGATCCGATAGAGAGCTTACTTTTTGTGGATGCCGTCCAAAGATTAGGAGTCAACTCCTATTTCCAGGACGAGATTCAAACAATCCTCCAGCAACAATTTATGGCTGCCAAAGATAATGCACATGGATTGTACAGTCTTCATGATGTTTCACTTCTTTTCCGTCTCTTGAGACAACATGGATACGACATCTCTTCAGGTTAATTTGTAGATTTCTGGCACGTCTTCAAAACTTCTTATGACCAATTTGTTTCAAATTAAGTAATGTATAATATGTACAGATGTCTTTAAGAATTACAAGACCAAGGATGGGAGGTTTCAGGGAAAGCTAAGGCAAGATATCAGAGGATTAATGGAGCTATACGAAGCAGCTCAGCTAAGGGTTGAGGGAGAATATATACTCGATGAAGCAGAAAAGTTTAGCAGTCAGATTCTCCAGGAATTCGTGGCAGCAGATGCGGGCAAAAGTTGGTCTTCAATGGTAATTGCGAACAAGTTGAGGCACCCTTATCACAAGACCATAGCAAGAATGACAGAAAAGTATTTCCTTCAAGATTTTGGAGGCCACATTAATATAGAATGGAGAAAAACATTAAGAGAACTGTCTGTAATAGATCTGCACAAGCGACCACCAGTATACCAAGAGGAATTACTGCAAATTTCCAAGTAAGAAAAACGTGTAATAACGAATCTCTTGTTTTAATCAAGGGAAAATATCATTTTTCGTCCTCTAAAAATGTTCTTGTTCGATTTTAGTTCTAATCTTTTACCATTTATCACATTGCATCATTTCTGTTTCAAAAAATCTCAATTTCAGTCATTTCACTAATGAACGTTAA
The DNA here is from genome assembly GCA_037834125.1 of Lippia alba. Taxonomy (NCBI): domain Eukaryota; kingdom Viridiplantae; phylum Streptophyta; class Magnoliopsida; order Lamiales; family Verbenaceae; genus Lippia; species Lippia alba. Next base: position 14,408,789 of record JBBMKE010000001.1, on the reverse strand, counting down.
AAAATAGACGGAGAAAGGAGCGTGTCACTCACATTTATTCAGTGCGCGTGAGTGACGCGCCTTTTTCCATTAACATCTATTAGCTAAATGACTGAAATTGAGATTTTTTGAAACATAAAGGATACAACGTGAGAAAAGTGAAAAGTTTGGGACCAAAACCAAAAAAAGTCATCTGTAAAGGACGAAAAATGATATTTTCCCTTTAATTAAAATTGTCAAAATTAATTAATGAGAAAATATCATTTTTCGTCCTCTACAGATGACTTTTACTGAATTTGGTGCCGAACTTTTCACTTTTCTCATATTACATGCTTTATGTTTCAAAAAATCTCAACTTCAGTCATTTAGCTAACGGACGTTAATTTTTTAACGGAAAAAGAAGCTTGTCACTCACGCGTGTGAGTGACACGTGAGTGACACAAGCCTTTTTCCGTCAATTTTTTAACATCCGTTAGTAAAATGACTGAAATTGAATTTTTTTGAAGTATAAAGGATGTCATGTGATAAATGTTAAAAGATCAGGACCAAAATCGAATAAGGATATCTTTTGAGGACGAAAAATGATATTTTCCCTTAATTAATCTACTAATTCTTAATGTAGGTGGTGGAACGAACTAGGCTTAGCCGATAACCTAAAGCTTGCGAGAAACCAACCAATAAAATGGTATACTTGGTCCATGGCCGCCCTCATCGATGATATTAGCTTGTCACTTCAAAGGGTCGAAATCACAAAGCCAATCGCTTTTATTTACCTGATTGATGACATTTTTGATCTTTATGGGACACCAGATGATCTGAAGATATTCATAGAAGCTGTTAACAAGTATGCAATTTCAAACTAGTTAATTGATGAAGCCTGTGATCTTCAATTATTTGTTGTTAGTAATTAACGTTATACTATTGTACGTACGTACATAGATGGGACTATGTTGCCATTGACACGGTGCCAGACTACATGAAGCTGTGTTACGCGGCACTTCTTGATACCACAAATGAGATAGCCCAAAAGATCAACGACATGCATGGATTCAACCCGATCGACTGCCTAAAAGATACGGTATTGATTTCTCAGAAAAATATGAAACATTGATGATTTTTCAGTTTTCAGTTTTTTTTTTAAAAAATAGAATTCTCGGAATTGCAGTGGGTGAAGTTGTGCAATGCTTTCTTAGTAGAAGCAAAATGGTTAAGTTCTGGCGAATTACCAACAGCAGACGTATACTTAGAAAATGGTAAGGTAAGCTCAGGTGTTCATGTAGCGCTGGTCCATTTATTCTTTCTATTGGGTCTTGGTGGAATCGATGGAGGTCGAATCAACTTGAAAGATACGTCCCAAATTACGTCCAATGTAGCTGCAATTCTTCGCCTTTGGGATGACTTGGGAAGTGCTAAGGTATGTGTTTTGCTCGACTTATGGTGACTGACAACCGTCCATAGTAAATCTGATTTCGCAACGAGAAATTCCCAAATTCGATGGGGAAGGGAAGTTTTAAAATTTTAAAGGGATAATTACGATCAGAGACCCTTAGATATGTTTGGAATTACAGGCTCTCCCATGAGGTTTGAGAAATTACAAATTTCCCAGGCCCGTTTTTCTCTTCGGTTAAATCTATCTATATTATAAAAGTACATAAGTTTCTTACAAAATGTTTATCGCTTAAAATACCCTCATAATAGTTATGTCAATAATTATTAGCTAGGGGTAATTATGTAAATACATATTATAAATTATTAATTTAATTTCATTAAAAGAGTACTTATTAACTTTGAAATAGGACTCTCGATAGATGTATATTATATTCTTTATATTTAACCTTTTTGAAAACACGTATTTTAGTGGAAATAGGACTCCATAATAAATTAAAACAAATACTCATCAAATCTATAGATATAGCGTGATTATATGTGAATTTATAAAAAAAAAATATGCATTCCAGTGAAAATATGCTCTTGATAAATTAGAATTAAGGCACAACCAAATGTGTAAAAATCACGTAGAGTATGATAATAAGGGTTATTTTTAAATTTGATATCTTAATTATAAGTTATTACATATAAGATAGTTATATATT
>JBBMKE010000001.1:14260433-14274503 GCA_037834125.1 Lippia alba | reverse complement strand
TCTACACAACATCCATATAGTCTGACAAGATTCCTATGTTGGAGTTTAGAAATCAGCATCACTTCATTCATAAATTCTTGCATCCCTTGTCCAGATGCTTTCGAAAGCCTTTTAACCGCAATTTCCTTTCCAGTGGCCAATTCTCCCTGGAGTTGCACAATTTCAGCATTTCACATCAAGCCAAAGTCATAAAGCCAATAATATTTCACATGAGAGATTAACAAGCATGAAAAGTACCTTATAAACAGGGCCAAAACCACCCCTCCCAAGCTTGTTAACTTCAGAGAAATTGTCTGTTGCATTTGCAAGCACCTCAAATTTAAACAGAGGCAACTCTTCCAGATTTACTTGACTGATCAATGCCTCTTCATGAGAGGAGGATTGAAATGAACCCGAAGCGACAGCTCTAGGACGCACTTTCGCTAGTTCGGCTGCTCTTCTTTCAGCTAATGGAAAAGGAAAACACATAATGAATCAAAAACTGCATTACTCACTAATCCAAGTAATTATTCGTATTCTGTACAAATGTTACCTCTGTGCTTAGCTATCCATTTCCAAGAAAAATACGAGCAAATGACTAAGACAACAAACACAATCACAACCACAATTATGATGATCTTCTTAGGGTCACTCTTACTATCTGCACCAAAGACAACCAACAATAAGATTCACTCCATCACAACTCATCTGTCAGCCCTAAATTCTACCAAGACCAACAAAAATGCACTTCATATGGCATCACAATGCTGGCAGTCAAGATTCAAGAAAACCCAAAAACACTCATTTCTCCTACAATGTAAAATTCAACAAACATCACAGAAAATCTTCCAAACAAAGTTACCTAGTTCAGAACGCGCGAGGCGTATATAAAGATCTGAGTTGTAGGCGGAGCCGGAGCCACTGCCACTTGGAAATATCTGAACATTGGTCAAGGTTCCATACCAGAACATACATCCAATACCCCTATCATACCCATAAGCTATACAGGAACAGTTTTCCAAGCATCGATTCCCACACTGACTTTCCTGGCCATCCCACCTGTCCGAATATGTCGAAACTTTCAGCCGTTTTATTTTCAAGAATCCATCTGCTCTTTTTGTGCCATTATTGCCCTCACAGTTCAAATCGACTCTCCTCGCACACCCATTTGTCCAGTTCCTCGCATCCCATTCCTGAGTCACTCTCGGATAAAATTTCGGGAAACAAGTACAGGTTCTTGTATCCTGTGCATCGCAGATCCCAAACGGCCCGCAGCCGACAGTATCGCAAGTATTGCCCTGTCCTCTGCAAAACCTTGGACAGGAAGAATAAACCAGGATTGCAGTCAACAGAATACGAAACGTCGGATTTTTATTGCGTATCATCATCATTTGCGGTGCTCTTGCCTGTCAGGTTCAGATTATGATGAGGACTGAGGATAAGCAACACTGGAATTCTTGATGGCACTGTTGAAAGCTTCGTTTTCAGCTGCTAAACTACCGTCACCCAGCAACAGGCCCGTCAATTTCATTGAAAAAGTGCCCCATATACGCATGGAAATTGAAAAATGGAGATCAAAACCAAACAAGAAGAAACAAAGACCTGAATTGAAAATTTGGAACGTGTACTCCGAACTCCAAATGCCGTGTGAATACACTGGATAAGAAATCATTCCCCATGTTGACTAATGTCTAAACCCTCTGAGTTTCATCCACAGGGGCAGCGAAATTAGACTTGATAAATATTAGGCATATTCTTATTTAGCCCCTCCACTTTTAGAATGCTTCACTCATTTCCTCAAAAGTTGGTGAACCATCAATTTACACCCTTGCGCTAAATGGTTATCATATTTTTATATTTCATAAGGATCCAAGGTTCTCATCACTGTAAAAATTATTCATAACCATTAACCATAAGAAAGTTGAAAAGTCGCAATATCAGTCAAGACAATCGAATATGACTGAAATTGGTTTTAATAAGATATTGCTTTGAAATAATCTATTGGTTAGTAAATCATCATAATAATTATTTGACGGTGTGTGATCCGATATTACTATACAACCATTTAGGATTTATATGTGTTGGTAATATTGAGCATAAAAGCTCAAGATTATGAAGAGAATGACTTGCTTCAAGTAGTTCTTTTCTGTCGGGACAAACACATGCTAGGAAATATGGAGGGATGCCTAGTTTCGATTATTCGATACTTAAATCAGCAAATTTTGTATGAAAATTTAAGTAAACTTAAAGAGAAAGTAGTTAGGATTGTTTGTCCAATTCGGTGAGATTACTATAACTTATATAGGAGCAATACAAGGGTATTCTCATAATACAATTGTTGGCAAGCATAGGGGTTATTATTCTAACGCATGACTCAATGAGAGGGTGTCAGACCTAAAATACTAGTAGATTTGTGAAAGTAACACAAAGGTACTGATAGCGTGCGTACGGAGTGTCAGAGAATATACTGAGCTTATATAAGGGGTATGGACCTCGGTGCATCAAGAAGACATCTGACCTTTAGACTGGATCCCTGGACTGTAAGCCCGACAAATAGCCAATGAGAAGGCTTGTGGGCTCGACAATCGAGGAGTGCTTTTATGTTATTTGTTGTGTCTGTTGGCTACGTTACGATATAAGATGACGCTTAATTGCATTATATTGCTCACGTGGCATGCTTCTATTAGTTCTAAGATATTGACGTGTCAGTATTTTATTTAGACACATCATATTTTAAAATTGGAAACAATTAATTACTAAAATAAAAAAGGAATGATGTTTTTGTTAGACCTTCAACAGGGAAACGTAACAAAGCGCCCAAAAAAGAATGCACATTGTTTGTTGCGGACAGCAAATTCACACCGCAACTTGAAATATTATATGCAATTTCGACCAATTAGTTTCAAAATTGAAGGCGCTCACTTTATGATTTGTCACGCACTAAACGGTTCTTCGGCTGCGGAACGAAATATGAACCAAGAAAATTAAATGGCACGAAACCAGCTGCATTCTCCTCCTCGTGCCACCGAAGAAAGAAAATTATGATACATCAAGATTAAATAATTCAATTTGATTCTTATATAATATATAAACCTAATCCACCTAAATATGTTTAGTTTCATACTTTATCAATTAATAAATAATTTGGCGTGACAAACATTGGGCTCACCATTGACGGTTGACCTCTCGCTCTCCTAAATCATCATCATTGCAGTGCCATAATCTATCTTGCACGGATACGGACACGGCGACACGGATACGACATGACACGGATACGGCGATACGGATTTTTTTGTGAATTTTTCACGTGGAAAGTGTCGGACACGGTGTCCGACACGACACGACACGGCAAAATAATATTTTTAGAAGTGTCGGTGCATTAGAGGTCATAATATATCAAAGTGGCACCTTCATTGAATTATTTTGGACCATTATTAGAATCAAAGAACCTTCCTTTACTTCTCATTTATTTGAATTTATCCTTTGTTACTTCATTTTCTCTGTAATAATTATTATTGCTACTGGTGGTAAAGGACAAAAGGGAAAGTTTTTTTTGTGGAAAACTTTTTGTTGCCATACTGTAATGATTTGGATAACCATAACTTGGTATAATTTGAAATGGAATAGAATTCAATATAAGTAGGCAGAAAATTAAAACATTAATAATAAAAATTTTAAATTAAAAAAAAGAAAAATATAAATATTTTAAAATATAGGAAAAATTACATTCACCTACCCTATATTTAAGCGTAATTACAATCCAGTCAAACATTATCGCAAAATTACAAAAAACTCCCTATAAGTCCTGTTTGACTTGAGGTCCCTGACGGAAAATGTAAATTTACCTCCATACCCCTAACAGAATTACAGTCTTTTTTTATTAAATTTTTAATTGAATATTAAAAATGGGAAATAACAAGATTGCCCTTTATGTATATGTGTGTGTGTGTGTATGTATCCCTTTCCCCAGCCCGCAGTGGCGGAGCCAAGAATTTTATTTAGGGGGATCGACTAAAGTATAATACTAAAAAAAAAATAACAAGTTAAATTCAACTATTTTTTAAAGTCCTTATAAGTTTGTATCTCACAAATGTCCGCGTCGGTTACCCATATTTTGGGAATGATGCATAATTAAATCATTGAAAACACTGTTAAATATATCATTTTTAATATATGTAATCAAACAATCATTCAACCATTCGATGTATATATTTCATTACATAAAATAATCTTTCCATTTTAATATTGCAACTCGTAGAATTAAAGTCAATTTTAGAAGCAAGTATATAAGTGCATATACATCATTTCTCTTTGTCCACCTCAAAGTATTGATATGTGGATATTAGAGAATTTTACTAGATAAAATTCCCTTAACTGAATTCGACGTTGTTTGTTGAAAGAGACAAATAAATAAACGGGACTCAAGCAAGCTAGATAAATAAGCAAGTGTGAGTTTACTTCTGTAAAACGGTTGAATCGATTCGTATCCTCTTGTTTTTTTTTAATTTTTTTAGAAGATCGAACTGATTGAATCGAATTTTTTGAATTTATGACGAGAAACTTATCCATATGGATAATTGATAAAATAAACATTAGTTAAAATATAAAAAGTAAAATTAATTTTAAATTTATATTATTTAGTAAAACAAAATAAAATTAATTCTAAAATTATATTCACTAGTAAAATCAAATAAAAAAATCTACGTTCGCAAAAATTAGAAAATATCTCTAACCCATCACAATGCAGGCGATTGGAAGAGTTTGATTTTATTATTGTTTATATAGCGGAGAGGAGATAAAATATGAGTTGAAATATAACAGAATTTGATTGAAGGAGCTTAATTCAACAATTAATTGTGCCTTGAGTAAAAAATTAAAGTTCAACTAAAATTAAAACTTAAAAATTTTAATTTGTGTGGTCCCAATTATTAATAATTAAATATATATATAAATTGACCCCAACTAACGTTAATTTTAATTTTGGTGAGGGGGTCAACAATGAAAAATTTTATAAAATTACATATGCATATAATATTAAAATTTTAACCACAAAAATATATATAAAAAAAAGTTGAGGGCTCAATTGACCCCCCCCAAGGGCAAGGTGGCTCCACCACTGCCACGCCGTCACCCCCACGCCTGAAAAAGATGCAGGCATCGCCGATGGCAACCAAATCTGCGCCAGCTCGCCGGCGAGAAAGTTTGTGGACGCCACACGGTGCAACAATCGTCGTCCTGCCCCCACCACACCACGCCACTATCTCCCTCGCCAAATTTGCCTCCGTCTCCATCCAAAATTGCCCAATCTATCGCCGCCGGCCGCCTCTCAATCCCACCTCCGTCCTATTCCTCCCCATTTCAATCACGGTTTTCCCTCTTGGTTAGATGCAGATCTGGATTTAGATCTAAGTGTATGTGAGTGAAAGCATGTGTGCGTGTGTTATTGTGTTTGTGGAGAGGAATAAGTGGTGCCGTTGGTCGTGGTTGTTGACGGTGATGAAGACACAGGGGAGGCGACGAACTTGGGGGAAGAGGAAGGGTGGATAATGTATGGCACCGCCGATTTGGTGGATCTGGTGGTGGTGGTGGTTGGTCGAAAGTGGTGGTGGTGGGTGATGGTGAGTGGTGTTTGTGGTGGTAGGTGATGGTGAGTGGTGTTTGTGGTGGCGGCGGGTGGTGGTTTGGGCGTTGAAGGCGGCTGCCGGTGGTGGCAATGGTGCAGAAACATGGTGGTGCGTTTTGAAGAAATTTGGTGTTGGTGGAGATGGAGGTGGTGGTCGCCGGAAGAGCTCTCCGGAGAAGGTGCCCCACCTCCACCATTGCCGTGTTTCTAATTCGTCGTGGAGCCACCACCTTTAAAAATCGGGCCATGAAATTGGTACCAATGCGATCGTCGTATCGCGGTGATCGAAAAACACTACCCTGTAGGTCGAATTCGACGAAGAAATGAGATATCCCCAATTCTTGGTGTCACATGCCATCTTCTCCGACGGGGTTGAGTTTTCTTCTTTTTTATTTTAATTTTAATTATGAAATAAAATAGAATTTATATGAATTTATTAAAATATAAATATATTGAATTTTCTCAAAATACAAAGAATATATATATTGAATTTTCTAATTTTATAAAATTTTTATTAGAAATAATTATATAAAAGAATATGCATTTACTAATTAAAAAATATAAATATAGACAATAAAAATAAGATTTATCAATTATATATATTGTCCTTTTTTTAAATTTTTGAAAAAATATAATATTAATATAATTTGAACACAAAGATAAATCGTTTATATTTTCTAAAAAAACGACCCCTGAAAAATATAATAATTACATTGCAGTCCCTGAGAATACTTTGGTAAAATTACAATAATAATAAAATATTTAGGGGTATTTTCAGCATTACAGGATCAAATATTAACGGAACCCTAACGGTTTCGAGGACCTCAGACGGAATACAAACTGTAGGGAGTTTTTTGTAATTTCACGATAATTTTGGATTGGATTGTAATTACGCCTAAATACATGATAATTGAATGTAATTTTTCTTAAAATATATATATAAAAAATTAAAAAAATTCAAAATTTGGAGAGATGAAAGCCACCTATGCCCCTCTCCCCTGCTCATCCTTGGGTCTAGATGAGATAAAGTAGGTAAATTCTTGCATGCAGCAGGTCACTCATAATTTTTTTAATGAAAAAAAAATGTTATTTTTTGTGTTTTTGAATTTTTTTCCTATTCTTTATGTTATTTTCATTAAAAAATAATGAGTGCATATATCGAGATCCACACCCAATACATGCAAGAATTTTTTGATAAAGTAATATCCACGGTGTTGCAACTCTTCAAAAACTCCAATACTTATCCTCACTTTCTTTGGACATTCTTTATTTATAGATATCTCAGGTTTTATCGATATAATTTTCTCACACAAGTTTTTTGCATTTATGCTATGTTTATTCTTATTCCTAACAATAGTTGTTACGTGTTGAACATTCTTATAGGTTCTTGTTATTGAATCACCCTATTTCTTTTGTTGGCTTACCAGCAATTAGGGGGGGATTGAGTTATAAGGGGCCCGCGCGCAAGTTTTTTTTTTTGTTATGTAATCCTAAATTTTTAAGTTTTGGATATATAACTTTTTTTTATTATGTCTAATAAAATAAATATTAAATATAATTATTTTCCACGTATCGATCTCTAGATCAATAAATCTCGATCTTTAAGATTTATTTTTCTTTTATTTTTATCTTTACAAGATACAAGTAGGTATGGAGATCAATATCATACTTTTATTTTTGGGGTCACCTTTTGCCCTTCATTCTATATTACATTTCATATATATATATATGCTAATTTAAAGTCATTAAACACACACACATACTGACAATTACATTTTCAAAACCTTTTAATATAAAGGCTCGCATTGGCCATAAATCATAATTTGATTTTTCATGTCATCGGCCATCGAGCATAGTGACACTGAGCTCGTTGACGGTATGGGTCGTGTAGGATTCGGTGTGCATGCCATTCCACTTCTCGGCGAACACTGGCTGCTCCGGCACGGCCAGGTCCAAAATCTCACGGCTGAGCATCGCTAAAACAGTTTGAACAGCGGGTCTATCTTTAGGAAACTCTTGTACACACAACAATGCTATGTGAATGCATCTCACAATATCAGCCTGTAAATTTGAACTCGCAATGCTTTCATCAGCAAAAGCTAAGCCATTGCCCTCACTCCACAATTTCCATGCCTGGAATTAAAAATGATGATTAAGATGTTAATTTGGGAGCAAAATATGAACTGAGAATTTTGAAGAGTATGAGGGAATGAGAGCTTACACATCCTAGGAGGCTCAAAGACAATTCATGGTTGTAATAGTGTGTGTTCTTTTTTCCCTTTATTATCTCTAGCATCAGTACACCGAAACTGTAGGCGTCTGATTTTTCAGAAAATCTGCCCTCCATTGCGTACTCAGGTGCCATATATCCACTGCAGAATAATCTTATTAGCATGATGAGTGACTTTGTTTGCGATAATTACACTTAGGGTATCTAATTACACAAATTATTCCTGAGGTTTTAGAAATAACAAAAACTTCCCCTATCAAAGAATTATAATTACACTTCGATCCATAGATTTTGATGATATTGCCATTAAATTTTTATGAATGTCCTACTTCATCCTTGATCCGATTCATATTTGAATTTATAACTACATATTACATGCACTAGGTCGAACATCAAGGTAATCTAGGGGAAGTTCTTGCAATTTATAAAACCGATGGGTAAATTTGAGTATTTAGGGTGAATCTCAAGTTATACTAATGTAATTATCCTTATCCTGTTTTTATGATAAGTTTAGATTCAAAATTCACTTACTATGTTCCTACGACTCGTGCAGTATTCCCATGATCTTCATTGCCTCCAAATATTCGTGCCATACCAAAATCTGAAATTTTTGGGTTCCATTCCTCGTCAAGCAATACGTTGCTTGATTTTAGGTCTCGGTGAATTATTTTAAGCCTGGAGTCCCTGTGAAGATACAGGAGGCCTCGACCGATACCCAAGATAATGCTGAAACGTTTCTTCCAATCCAAAGTTCTTTGTGATGGATGTGTAGGATCTGCAGAAAACAATGTTGGTATTTAAAACTCTGCTGTAGAAAATGCTATAGATTTATCAGAAAGGTTTGTTTGACCTACAGTTTTATACTCACCAAACAGACAAATGTCCAAGCTTTTATTTGGCATGTATTCATAAATCAGCATCTTCTCTTCTCTGTCTACAGAGCATCCCAATAGCCTGACAAGATTCCTGTGTTGGAGTTTTGAAATCACCACCACTTCATTCATGAATTCTTCCATCCCTTGTCTGGAAGCCGCTGACAGTCTCTTCACAGCAATTTCTTTCCCATTTGACAGAATTCCCTGGCCCCGGAAAAGAAAAATGATAAATTCAGCTCTTATTTATTACATGAAGGAAGAGATGAAAGAAACAGAAAAGTTTCTACCTTGTAAACAGGACCGAAACCACCTTTGCCAAGAAGATTCATTTCGTGAAATTGTTCTGTCGCGATTGCAAGAGTGTCGAAGGTGAACAATTGCAATTCCTGAATATTAACTTTGTCGGATTCATCTTTGAATACAAGTGGAGTTGAACCTGACGAAAATGTTTGCCCTGCTTCAGAAACCTTTTCATGTTTTGTCTTGTTTCCTGGTTTCACATGTAAACGTTAAAAACATAACATTGAAAGCTGAATTAACATACGCAAAAACACCCACCTTTTCTCTTGACCATCCACCACCAAGCAATGAAGATCAAAACTGATATGGCCACAAAACCCACCACTACTGGAATTATGATCACCAGCTTTTTGTCTTTGTGGTTACCTGTAAAAAGTAAAGAAAAAGAAACAAAAAAATCATTAAATATTCCTCAAAAATTCTAATTTCTGCATGGAATATGGAATATTATTGAGTTATGAAGGACAATACCCAATTCTGAAGCAGAGACACGAACATAAAGATCAATACCAACACCATTAAACTCCTGAATATCAACCAACCTCTCTCGCCAAACCATGCAACCAATATTAGGATCATGTGCATAAGCTACGCACGAACAATTCCCCGCACACATACTCCTGCATTCATCTTCCCGCCTGGATGAAAGCTGTTCAGCAAAATCGGGAACCTTCATAAACTGCAGCCTCAAAAACCCATCTCTGTTTCCTGAATTCCCACACTCCAATTCGCTTCTCCTTCGACACCCGCCGCTCCAATTCCCTCGCTCCCATTCCACACTACTCACCGGCTCAAATCCTCTCGTACAAGAACAAACAGGCGAACTCCGAGGATTACAGCTCCCAAACACCCCACACGTGCCGTAAACATCGCACTCCGTCTGCGGCGCCAGCCACGAAACATCCCATTTCTTGGTCTTATCATCCCACAACGTCTGCACCAAGCTTCCCGACGAATTCAGCCCGATTTTCATCAAGAAGTTCCCCTCAGGCGCCGTGAAGAAGACGGTTCCATTATCATTTCCCACACTGAATCCATCCAGGTACGGCGAATACATGTCCTGCACGCCGATAAGAATCTGACCGTTCCACGGGCCGCTCCGCCAGTGCGGGCGGCCGTTTCTCCAGATGAATATCTGCGGGATGTTCAACGCTTCGAGGCCCGCGGTGAAGACTCCCACTCCTGGATCGGATTCGCTCTTCCAGGACGAAACGACCACCTTCTTCCCCGTGTCAATGTTGTCGCTTATCTTCAAGGCGGGTAAGAAAACATCAGAAGGCTCTGAAAAAGATTCCCATATAGTATTCCCTGTTCTGCTGTCACGCATGATGAGGTTTCCAGTGTCCTGAAGCTGAACTGTGGTACTGTTTGTTGGAGAAGTTGTGGCGTTTGTGGACCAGATAGTTTGATTTCTTCCGCTCAGGAGTACGAGGTTGCCGTTTCTTGAGATGGTGACGGAGCTGGAAGAATCGTTCAGGGGGGTGTCTCGGTTGGCGACCCATACGACGGTGGTTTTGGAGACGGTGTAGAAGACGCCGAGATAGCGGTTGGTGGTGTTTGGAGGGGTGAAAAATCCGAGCTTGAAGATGTTCTTGGAGGATGTTATGGTGTCTGGGTCTCTGATTATTAAATTGGAGGCGAGGGTATCTGTGTCTAATCCGAAACCCGGTAAAGGGGTGAAGGTAACAAAGAAGATTAACTGAAGAACGAAAAGTTGAACGATTTTCATGGTTGCTGATGCCAAGAATGGCGTCAGTGCGTAAGGATTAAAGAGTTTTAGTAGTGGTTTAGTGTTAGGTTGGATGATATTTGTTTGATTAGGATGTAGTTGAAGTATTTAATGATGTTAGTGGAAAAGGAAGGTCAACTCAAGTCGATCACTTTGGCTCATGTTTCCACTTGTTTTCTGCATTTTGAGGAAGGAAGGAACCAATCGCCGACTGAGAGAGGACAATTCGTTTTTTCAGGGTTATGATTCGTGAATCATGATTGTTTTTCCATTGTTTGTTATTGGTGATTTTAGCCTCCAACAAACTTCAATGGTGACGAAACAGGGAAAAAATGAGATTTGCTATTTTGATTTTTTATACAGCTTTGAGAACATTTCAGTTGAGGGATGAGTGAAGATGACAGGCTTCCACGCGCATTCCAACGACTTTTGAGTTTTGAAGAAATGCATGTAAAGATGGGATGTGATGCGTGACAGAAAATAAAATATTAGGGATAGTCCCCAGTCCCCACGGGGGATAAAAGTTGGGTTTTTTTCTAATTTTGGTGTATTTTTTATTATATATTTTATTTTTAATATAATTTTTTGATGTAGTGTAATTTTGGGGTTTTTTGCTTTTTGTAAAAGCGGAATTACTGTACAAATAGTGATTCCGCATTTTGGAAAAGCGGAATCACTATAGCATTCCGTTATGAGTCTGTTCATTAATTATGATTGCAATGAAGATTCATAACGGAATGCTACAGTGATTCCGCTTTTCCCAAATGCGGAATCACTATTTGTACAGTGATTCTATTTTTACAAAAAGCGAAAAATCCCAAAATTACACTACATCAAAAAAAATTACACCAAAAATAAAATATACAATAAAAAATACACCAAAATTAGAAATTCACCTAAAAGTTGGGTTTTTAGTGGGCAATTCCATAGAGGATGGCGGAATTTTGGTAAATAGGTAGACTTTTTAGATAAGAGAGGAGGAAGAATGGAAGATCAATTTGTTATATTATACGATTTTTTCAGCTACTTGGTCCTCTGCCCCACGACTCACGGGCAAGTAGCCAAGTAGTTGCTTGATGTCTATTTGTTGTGATATTAAAATAAACCTATGAATCACTAACCAAGTAGAAGAAAGTTTCGTTCGATATGGACTTATGCACGCCCCAAGTCCCACCATTTACGTGTGATAACAAATACGACAAAAAACTGTAGTATCATATAGTCTCGAATGAGATCATTTGAAGAGAGTGAAGACGGACTCAACGACCTAAGCACAAACAGATTGTCAGTGGACACGCACAAACTTAAGAATCAAATAAATCCTATAAAGAAAGAGCACCCAATTTACCTCTTCCTAATTGAATTATAGGACGTTTGTTTTGATTATTGAATATTGCAAGATACTAAGTGACACTTCATATCCTCCCAGCTGCCTCGTCGGATCGGGATAGGCTTAAAGATTCAACTTTTTGTTACCGGGGCTTACACTTGACATGATTTTGAGTTTTGAGGTGTTGTGATGAATGAGCGAGATTTCCTGGGTCTTGATGACGTGCGAGTTGTGATAAGCCTTGGGCATCAGAATTGGTCTAGGTTTAATTGTTGCAGTTGCATATTGGTCTGAAGCCCAATTGTGTGTAATAAAACTCATATTAATGGCTAATGCGGGTCAAATCCAAACTCCACAGGCTCAGAGAGATTAATATTAATGGGCTATCCAAGAACTTAGCCCATGAGCAACAATAATGTGGGCTTTGGTTCAGTCTATCAAATTAGGGCTGTCAATGGGTCGGATTACGGATCCGAATCCGATAAGAAAATTCAATTACCGGAACTGAATCCGAGTCTTATAGGATTCGGATTCATCTATTTTGAATCCACGTATAAGCGGGTCGGATTAGATCCAATAAAAATTACGACCCGATTAGCAATAAATTCTAATTTTTTTTAAATAACAAATTTAATATAATAATAAATATTATTAATAATATTTAATAAATAATAATTATTTAGTGAATTATTTAATGATTTTGTTTATATTTATTTAAAATACGTTAATTTAAACTTATTAATAAAAGAAAATATATATTTTTAGAGTAAACAATTCAAATCTTACTGTATGTAGATATTTGAAAATTTTAATTTTAATCATTTTACTTAATATTATATCTTAGTAAGTAATTTATTTAATTGAAAATTATATATATATATGGATTCGGATTCTTAACGGATTAGATAAGTTAATTCCAAATCCGCTCCATTTATTTGGAAAATAAATATTTATAATCGTATATTATTCATCGGACATTTTTATCGATAGAATATACTAAAAATCGGATTGAATTCGGATTAAAATATGATCCATCGACAGCCCCTATATCAAATATACTACAATTAATCGGATGAAAGAAACATGCATGTTAATGTGGTCCCTCAATACGGATTACAATTTACAAGAAAGTCATAATAAGAATTTAGACCAAACTTTTCATTTTTCAAGTTTCAGCATCCAATGGGGCATGACCATCAACGACATTTAATCGTATTATGGCTACAAACAAATATCACAAACCTCTCCCTAACATTCAATCTCTAAGTAAGTTAATTTAATCTACTATTATTTGTTACAACATATTAGAAATGGAGACTAACGAGGCTTGCATTGCTCTCTTCAACTCTCATTCTTTTCCCACCATTTTCATCGCAGCTGTCAGCCTTCCAGCTGCCGTTCTCCGAGTTGCCATCTTCGGTACTTTCCGACGGGTTTCCGGCTAGCATTGTCTTTATTACCGGTGGCTTATTGTACGCCTGGAACGGGTGGGGGTGTTGGAAGATATGTTGGTGCTGCTGGTTCTTAGGCGGCGGCGGCGCTATTGCGTGATAGTTTTCTTGCGGCACTGCTCGTGCGGCGGCGTGTGCCCCATACAAGGCGGGAGCAGGTGCTCCGCCGCCGTGGGCTGCGTATTCCGGCGGGACCCATATGCCACCTAGGACTACCAAGTGATGCCCAGGCGTGACTTGTGCCTGTGTGGTCGGACTTATGCTTCTTGTGTGAAGCCTGTATTTCTGAGCTCACAAAAGATTTAATTAATTTGTGTGGAAAATTGAATTAATCAACGCGGTTATGTCATTATTCATTAAGTATTGAATCATGAACTATATATGTACCTGCAAATGGCTCTTGACTTCATCATTAGTCAACCCGTCGACCTTCATCAGCTCTCTAATTTGTTTCGGAGTAGCAACTGCGCCACAGCCAAAACAAAAGCCATAAGCTAATTAACAAATCTTTAATCAAATGACAAATATTTAATTGTTTTTGGTCATTCAATAA
>JBBMKE010000001.1:14175239-14189498 GCA_037834125.1 Lippia alba | reverse complement strand
AGTACTTACATTCTGCTTATGGTTCTACTCGGTATGTGAAATCTGGGTTTTGATTGTGAGCAGTTACATTATGTTTCGGATGTGGATTGGGAGAATGTCAATTGTTTCATCTATGTTTTGAGAAGTTGATTGTGTTTAATTTTTAACCTACAATGTTGTTTGTGTGTTACGTGAGACTTTGTATCTTGTTGAAGTTGAACTAGTGCACAAGGCTACTTGAGTTCACACCTTGTGAAGCATGTATTTTGTGATACTTTGTTTTCAAATTTAGTTTTTGTTGTACTTAAAGATATGCTTTATACTCAAGATTAGATGCGGAAGTTAAGATAGATGATCAAGAATTTCAGAAATGGTGCAATGGAGGCGGCATGTTTCATAAATCTGCTCATATTGATCCAACTGCTCAAATAGAGATTGGTGCAGCTGTTCATGCAGAATCTGTTGTGGGAGCAAATGTCTGCATCGGTTCAGGAACCATTGTTGGACCTGATGCAGTGATTGGTCAATCAAGGAAAATGGGGTATGGTCATTTTACTCGTGGTGTACTTTTCCACTAGTTTAGTCTTTGGACTCAATCAACATATTCGTCTGCAGTTACAAGGTTGCGCTTAGTAACTGCACAATAGGTGATTTTTGCGTTATCCACCATGGGGTCTGCATTGGTCAAGATGGTAAGCCTAAGAAATATCAGACATTGTGAGTTGGCATTTGTTATTTCACATCTTGAATTCCCTTTTATTCTATATCCGGATTGCTAATGTGCCATTCCTTGTAGGCTTTGGGTTCTTCATTGATGAACAAGGGGTCATGGTCAAGAAACACCAAGTGAGTTGTAAATTAAGTTTCCCATGATATTTGGCTTGATTTCTTGCTTCTGTATGGCAACTATTAACTTGTTGGATTGGGGTTGCTGGAAAAGTTATTGTTTTTCTCATGTTAGGGGTGAGAGGTAGGGCAGCTTTTTCAAGATGGCATGCTTCCACCCTTTATTTATTAATTTACCAAGTGTTTAAGGAACTTACTGATCTCTATACCCAGGTCTTGAAAGCAAGGATGGGCAACCAAGTAGAAATAGGTGCAAATACGTGTATTGACAGGGGAAGGTTTTGTCGTGATTCTTACTGTTTCCTTACAATGTTTAGAATGTGTGAACCTATTCTTTAGTATGCCTTCATTGATAGATTATGTGCAACTTTTGTGGGTGTGGTTGGCGGGATACAGTAGTTGGGGAGCATACTAAGATCAATAACTTGGTACAGGTGTGACTCAATTTTCTGGAAGCTCCATTTTTGTTCTTCATGTGTTATACAGTATACTTTCACTTATTGCTCACGTGAAGTTATTTAGTATACTTTCACTTTGCAAATAGGCAAGAATTATATGTTATGTAGGCATGTTGGAATTGCTGGCTATGTGACGTACTATATCTTCCTTTCTCATTTTTATTTAAAGTTTAGGTTTTATTCAGCTCACAGAAATTCTGAGTCTTGAACGTATTTCTGTTCCTTTCAGGATAGGTGACTATGTGACGTTAGGAGGACGAGTATCAATATGAGATCATGTCTTCATAACATTGAAGGTGAAGATAAATGATCGTGCTGTCATTAAAATCATCGCGGATATAACTCAGTGATCGAGGCATTGTTGTTGGATGAATGATTGGATTGAGTTGCCCTGTTACTTTTGGACGAACTACTGTTCTCAATATCTCTTGAATTGTGTTCTTCCATGAGTGCGACTTCTGGATCATATCCTGTACTGGCCATATAAAATGCAGGTTCAGAAGGTACTGGCAGAGCTAAAGAGCTACTAAGCATCAGAACAACGGAAGCCATTGTTGGTCTGTAACTTGCATTTTCCTGAACGCATAGCAAACCAATGTGAATGCATCTCACAATATCGCTCATGGAACCTGAACCCGGCATCAAGAATGCATCCACCATGTTTGTAGCTGTTCCTTCACACCAATTTTTCCATGCCTGTAACAATTTGGCAGTTAAGTTATAAAGAGCCCATTGTTAATTATACATGCACAGTTGGCTTGGCTGTTTATATTTACTATCCCTGAGGTTAGGGGAAGTTATAAATTAATCTCTCTAGATTGATAAAGTTACTATTTATTTGCTAACATTTGCAATAAATGTGTAAAGGTTCTAAACCATAATTTTCTCAAATTAGAAGGATTAATTTGTAGTTCCCTGTAACTTCAAGGGTAGTAAATGTAATTCACCTTTTCATGTTTATTCTTTATTGGCACTTAGTACTTACAGAACTCAAGAGATCCACCACATTCCCTCCACTTCTAAAAGAATTATTTCTTTGGCCGCAAATGATTTCCAAGAGTAACACTCCAAAGCTAAAGACATCCGACTTGGTGGAAAATTGCCCGTGCATTTGCATACTCCGGGGCCATATATCCACTGCAAT
Source organism: Lippia alba (assembly GCA_037834125.1). NCBI lineage: Eukaryota > Viridiplantae > Streptophyta > Magnoliopsida > Lamiales > Verbenaceae > Lippia > Lippia alba. The sequence continues at coordinate 14,187,071 of JBBMKE010000001.1, read as the reverse complement.
ATATATACACAAAACCATAGCAATAGATTAGCAAAGAATTAACGCTCATACAGTGTCGTGCTCGAATTAACAATTCAGCTTGACATGGAAATTAAGTACAAACACTTACTAGGTTCCAACAATCCTGCTAGTGTTTCCTTGTGTTTCATCTTGTCCAAACAATCTTGCCATACCAAAATCAGCAATTTTAGGATTCATGTCTCCATCTAACAGTACATTGCTGACTTTCAAATCACGGTGAATAATCCTGAGTCGAGAATCTTCATGCAGGTAGAGAATTCCTCTAGCAATACCTGCTATGATCTTGCATCGTCTATCCCAATCCAAATATGCACGCTTGATGCGGTCTGCATATTCCGATAAAGTAAAATATTGAATCACTGAAACTTACACTGAGCACAAGCCATCTGATAAAATTTACTATGCAAATAACTAAGATATTACCAAATATGAAGAGATCTAGGCTAGCATTTGGAACGAATTCATACACAAGAAGCTTCTCCACTCCTTCAAGGCAGAAACCCAATAGTCTAACTAGATTCCTATGCTGAAGTTTGGCCAATAAGAGAACCTCATTTTTAAATTCCAAATCACCTTCTCCTGAATCCCTGGACAACCTTTTAACCGCTATTTGTTGACCATTTGAAAGTTCTCCCTGGTATTAAAACATAACACAGTAGTAAGTAAGCTAAACTGTGAGTTTGCTTGACTAATTACAAGTTGTTACACATCATTTTTGTTCTTAAACATGGAAAACTCTCTATGTAATTACCTTGTAAACGGCGCCAAATCCACCTTGCCCCAACTTGTTGTCATCCGAGAAGTCATTTGTTGCAGCTCTAATCGTGCTGAAAGTATATTGCAGAGATTCAGATGTCGTAATCTCGTCGACCGCTGTACGAAAATTATTCAGGTAATTTAGTAAGGAGGTGTTTTTCATAAATGAACAGGATGCATTTTGAAAAGAACAAATACTTACTCTCATGTTCTATTGCTTTGCGTTTTATTCTCTTCCTCCATGAGAAGCCAACGAAAATTCCCAGCACGAGGCATGCAACAATTGAGACAACAATAATGATCACAGATTGAGTTGTATTTCCTTTGTCCTTTCCTGCAAAAGCTCAAGAATTATTCCCTTTCTTATTTACCTCATCCAACTTTATATATTAATAATCGTTAAATTACGTCTAACCCACCTTGTAGTTTGTTGTGTTTATACCGGAACACATTCAGTTGAGAAATCTAATATTAATTTGGGATAAATACGGACGCCTCTGAGATTAGACGAAAATACAGATTTCCTCTTCAGGTTTGAAAAATTATGAATACCTCCTAAAATTTACATTCTCTCTCACAAATTGTCTAAACTGTTGGTATTAATTTTTCTTGACGTCACCAATATTATTTTAAAAAATTCCAATCATGCCTTTAGGGTGTATATCATAATAATATTGAAAGTGTAATTTTATATTTGTAATGTTGGTTAAATTTGTATTTTTCAATTTGAAAATTTATAATTTAATTAATCTTTATATTTTATTTATAACTATTAATCAGAATAAATATTTCAGGCATGTTTATTCCAATAAAGTATAATAAAAAAATTACAGATTCCACTTTATGTTTATATCTAGTTTTATGTATATTTCGCAAAAGTTTATTTAAATTTCGTAAGTTCTCAAACCTCAGGGATATCTATAATTTCGTCAAACCTTAGGAAGACGGTCGTAATTATCCCTATTAATTTTAATATGATTGAATAAATTTCAATTTTTTAATACAAGTTATTTTGAGAAGTTTCGGTAGAGCCGGTGATTATATATATATATATATATATATATATATATATGTATGTATGTGTGTGTGTGTGAAAGTTAACCCCCTAAATGAATTTATAACAACATGAAAAATTCTAGCTCAGACCAGGTTTGATCAGATTCAACCAATTAAAAAGGCAAATATATTATACTTGTTATTTGATTTATCACTCTCTCTAAATTTTCCACCAACCACAAGACAAGTGTAAAACACTCACCCCTCGTTATATCGGTTTGACCGAACCAAACTCGGACTTGAATAACCCATGGAATATCATGCTGTCCAGGAAGGAAAATTCTAACTCAAACCCGACTCTGTCGAACCCAAACAAAAATGCAAATAGTTCTTTCTAAATTATCCATTAATCATTCAGCAAATCTAAAACACTCGTTCATTTGGACTAGAATTACCCATCAAGAAAATAGAAAAACAGGGTTCGAATCAATCTCTTGTTGCTATGAATACACATGACCTGATAACCGGGCAAATATTGGGACCGGGAGCTTTATATGATCACTTCATTATGGAACGAATTTGTCGCAAGTTTTCTTAATTTTTGCTATAATTAAGGACCTCTGTAAATCAGAATTCAGAACTATGAAGACACATGACTACTAGACAAATACTCAATGATTACCTGGTGGTGGTGAAAATACTGGAGGGGCAGGCACGGAGCCGGACCCAGGCGGGGGTCGAAGCCCTAGTTCTTGCAGCCTAGCTAAATTGAAGAAAGCATATGTCTCAAATCGAATATTTCAACTCGGCATCAGGACTCGACCCCCTCTCCCCGCTTGACAACACCTGGGTATAACTTATAAGTGCAGCAGCGTTACTTAAGCAAGTATTGCATTCCTTGGGAGACAAATCCGGTGTGCACTGAACCAGCCCATAAATGGTCTCAAAATCTGGTCCGCTTGCACTCCCACCAGCGACCTTCCTCAAAGAATCACCACCATTAGCCGCCTGTAGTCCCTCAGATCATCAATCAGCCTTCTCGGGAACTCTTTGAATTTCTCGGGACTCGTGGCATTGTGCATGCTCGACCCCGAGACCCAGGCACCGTTGAAGATCCGAATTGACGAGTCATTGGTGTACCGGAACATGCACCCTTCACTCCAGTGGATCGCATGCTTCTTGGTAGGGCATTCCTGTAGAAGCTTCCTTGTAGCATTTTCGGCACAAGATCGGCAAGTGCTGACATCAAGATCGCCTCTGCAGAGGATGAGGGTGTTGGCTCTGTGAGTGTTAGGGCTTTGTCCTTCGGAGGCCTTGACGAAACCGTTGCTGTGGAGGCTTATTGACATAGTGGTGATGGCAGTCTTGATATTGTCCCTGTATGTGCTGCTGTTAGTCGAACTCGAGTAGTTCATGCCGATACAATAATTTACAATTTGGGCCCAGGCTAAGAGGTTTGCCTGAGACAGGAAAACGAAAATCCGCAGCTTTCGCTGACAAGTAAGCATAGCTTATAGCTGTGTGTTTTAGAGATGGAAATGGAAATACAACAAGTGCAATTTGCTTGCTTCACTAATCAATTTAAGACGCCAATCCGCCGTGGATGTTCGAGGAAATTTCCTATTCTACATAATTAATTCTTTACCAAAGGAAGTGATCTTGCCTTGGGCTTAAAAAAACATTTACTTCATTTGATGCATTGACTTGGCACCGTCGAAACTGCGGTCATTCATGATTTCACACTTCTTCTGTTGGAATTTATGGATTGCAACGAGGCAAGTGCACAAGGACGAAATGGAGGGGGCCATCAATGACCATGCCAACAAGACTCTGCAATTAATTTACAAGATAGAATACTTTTTCATAGCAAGACTTTCCAAGATTGCATGCATAAATATAGTAAACTAATCGACAGTATATATATACTCTAGTCTGTTATAATAAATTCCAAAAATTTTCATGTGACCAAAATTTCCAAAAGAACTTTCTTTTTGGTCACTTTAAATTATGAAGCAAACTGAAACGCTACAAAAAGTGCACAGCCGTTTCTTGAGATTTCAGAACAGAGGGCCATTGGTTCGAATCCTACCTGAAGGAAATGTAAATATTGATTAATGCACCGCCACGAAATCATCCACTACAAGTGCAACTTGCTTGGTTCAACCCTCAAGCAGATCATCAATGGATAAATGTGTAGTATGCTGATCATTGAATTTGAAGGTGATGATTGATGAATGACGATCGTAATGGTGCATTTACTTTGTTGGTTGAGATGAGATGGGTTTGATAAGAAATGGGATGAATTGTGGGATGTGATAGTGGGTTAGTCATCTCATGGGGATGTGAGATGAATAATCAACCTTTTATCCAATATCATCCCGGGTCATGTCATCAATCCCGAACTCACAAAAATACTAATAAACATGAGTTTAAGTAGAATTAGTAATCTAATACCCTCTCATCCTACAAAGTAAACATGCAATAAAATTCTTGGATTTAGCTGATGAATATGATGCTTTGGATTAAAATTTAATATCCCATTGGTCACATCCTCACTCCTCCCTGAGCAAGTGTATTGGATCAGAAAGCAGCCATCGGATTCACCGTGTAACATTATTATTTAATTAAATAAGAAACTAGCATCAAACTTAATTTTACAAGAAAAAAGAGAACAGTTAAAAGTTCATTTGAGATCAATGATACACAAATGTAGACAAAATAAAAAATAGATACGATGACATGTATATATATATTTTAATTTCTCATATAAGAAATGTCAAATATAATATTCGATGCAATATGACACCGCAAAATAATATTTTGAAAGTATCTATATATTAAAATTGGAGACACCTATAAGAGTTTAAGATAAATCAATTATCTTTTACAGCTAAAACTAAAAAGAGAAAATTGTATTTTTGGTCCCATAGGAAATAAGTCAATTTTTTTTTCGTCCCGTAGTTTTTAAATCTTCTTGCACTTTTAGTTTTTCGACAAATATAGTCTCAAAGTGAAACTTTTTTCAATAGTAGTGCCAAAAAATTTAGAAATATATATTTATAATATTTTTTCTTAATTAAAAAATACATATCAAATATTAGAAAAAATTTAAAAGAATACCAACCACGTGATATTAATTTTATTTTTATAATAAATAATAAAGTATTACATTTTAACATATAAGTATTACTTAAAATTATAAAATAAAAAATGGAAACATTATACATAATAACATAATTAATAAAATAATCTTCAATATTGCATTTTGTTAAAAATATGTAAAATAACAAATTGAAAATAATTAATATTTATAATATTTAAATATTTCTTATATATATAAAATTAAATATATTTAAAATATTAATAGTTGGTTTTAGTTAAGATTGTAAATAACTAAAAATTTATATATATTTTATTCAATAATATAATATTAATTTAATTAAAAAGTAATTAGTAGTCATATATATTTAATGATAATTGAAAAATAATATCAAAATTTTAAAACACTATAATAATATAATGTGCAATTATATTTATACTATACTTATAATAGTTCATAATAATATTTAACTAAAATTAAAAATAAATTTTAATGATATCATATTTAATTAAAAATAAAAGTTAATAATATAATTAAAAATTATTATAATAATATTTATATTATAATCATAACAATTTTATATATTTGATATGTATTTTTTAATTAAGAAAAAATATTATAAATATATATTTCTAAATTTGTTGGGACTAATATTGAAAAATTTTCACATTGGGACTACATTTGTCAAAAAACTAAAAGTGCGGGACGATTTAAAACTACGGGCCAAAAAAAAAAAAATTGACCTATTTCCTATGAGACAAAAAAATATAATTTTCTCATAATGATATCGTACTTGTAAGCTAATTAATCCATATTTTTAAAATTTATATAAATGATCTGATTATTAATATAAAATATTCTTTTATAGCTGAATATGGTTATGTATATAATTGTGTGGAAGAGTTGGAATGTTTACGAATTCGAATGAAGACCAAATTTATTTGAAAAAAAAATATTATATATACATTATTATTTTATTTATTTTTTTATATTAAGTTCGAACTTAAATTCGAGTCAAATTCAAACTATCAACCGAATCGAATTCCAAATAAATAATTTGAAATTCCTCAAACTCAATCTGAGCTGAATATATTCGAATAGACCCTCAAGCTAGAAAAAAATAGCAAAATTTGGATCAAACCTCCCAACTCCTAACATATAACCAAAAAATAGACCTTCGAGTTAGAAAGAAAATAGCAAAATTTGGCTCGGTTCAATTCTCGAACCTCCAAACTCCTAACATATAACAAAATAAATTAATGTAAAAAAAAATGTAACAAAGAAACAAAAAGAAAATCCTGGTAGGCGGGGGACCCACTTTGCGTGGCTTGAAAGTGAAGTCCACGTCAAAGGCCCCCACCATTTAACCAGCTTCATTATCACGCAACTTACGAGCAACGCATGCAATGCGATACCATTAATTGCTCGATCCTACTATTCCCATTTTTGACTTTCAGTACCGATATTATTTGAATGTGCAATGTCTTCAATATTATTTATAGGCTCCATCCCAATCATTTTCTTTTTTAAATATTATTTTTTGCTTTTATAATATATTTTCATGAGTCCAATTTGGGTGGATAACTTGGAGTGTAAAATTCTCCATATCTATTATAATTGCATTATCATAAACTCGAACTCAAGGCTCATGATTAAGTTAGAATAACGTCGAATCACTAAGTTACATCACTTAATTTTAGATAAATATTAAAAAATAATATTTTTTTAACAATTTAAGTCGACATATAATATTTGCAATAGTAAAGTACCACTATTTAAATTCATTTTCTTAGTGAATTTAGTAAATAAAGAAATTAGACGTGACATTCTATAATACATATTCATGTGTTGTTTTCTAGATTATAACTTACAAATATGAATTCGATGATTCTGAGTTCTGACACAATATACATAATAATATGAATTAAAATTTTTATATAAAAAATATTATAGACAGTGTGTGGTATAAATATATATCCAGCACAGTAAATTGTGATAATATATAAATTTTTGGGAAAATATCAATTATGATCTCATACTTTAGGTTCATTTTCGAGTTTGGTCCCACATTTAGTGACTCAATCAATTATAATCCCAAACTTTTAATTTTTTTTCAAAGTTGGTCCATCGATCTATTTTTCGTTAGATTATGGACGGAAGATGCACATAATATCAACACACACAGTTAGACAATTGTTAATTTATTATAATTTTAGTGTTCATTTACAAAATATACTCTAATATTTTTTAATTTTATTTTAATATTTAATGTAAAATTTAGATTATTTAAGATTGGAATTTGATTTGTTGTATCGATTCCAATTATTTTTGTTACTATCACTTGATTGATTTTTAATTATATTAGTATTTTTAATTAATAATTTTAATATTAACTATGATGGACCCAAAATATGTTCGCATCGTCGCTGTACACGTGGCACGATCTAGGAAAGCTTCCGTCACAGCCTCAGGACCAACTTAACACTCGGACGTAAGTGGCTCGTGGCCCCCGCCCAGCCTTATCCTCGCAGCCAACCTCTCTAGGGGGTAACCCCTCTCAGGAGGATCCTTCCCTCGGGGGCCAACCCTCAAAAACCTCATCGCTCGGGCCCTTCGTGTCTCCCACCAACTGACCCCATGTCGAGCGACCCAACGCTCGGGTAGTGCTGGAGATCCCTTTCTCCACGACCGAAGGGTCGGTCGCCAACAACCTCTGACACTGTAGCCCGGCATAACAGCCAAAAGGTTATAAGGACCCGTACCTGTCGCTGTCGAGTCCTCACATTTCTACACGTGGCTAGGGCGACAGTATTCCTGGACCACAAGGATGATTTTACCTAATTAACCTCATCCTTAAATTATAAATAGAAGGACCTCACTCCTTCTTCCCAAAAGGATCTCACTACAAGAAAACAGGCAATTTTCGAGGGAATTCCGAGAGATTCCCTCGGAAAATGTCAATTTTCGAGGGAATTCCGAGGGAAATCATTCCCTCGGAAAAACCCTCATCGGAATTGACCCCGAGGGAAAATTTTTCGAGGGAATTCCGAGAGAAATAAAATTATTTTTATTTCCCTCGAAATTCCCTCGGAATGTACACAACGACCATATTCCCTCTGAATATTTTCCGAGAAAAATATTTCCGAGGAAATTCCCTCGGAAATTAGAATTAGAAAATTTTGGACAAAAAGAATTCCTAGGGAATTCCCTCGGAAAATAAAACCGGAAAAAATGAACAAAAAGATTTCTGAGGGAATTCCCTTGGAAATTCCCTCGGAAACCAAAATTAAAAAAAAATGGATAAAACAAATTCCGAGGGACCTCCCTAGGAAATTCCCTCGGAAAATAAAATTTAAAAAATTGGACACGAATCTTTTTGTCCAAATTTTTCTTAATTTTATTTTTCGATTTAAAATAATATTTTTTTATTAATTATTATAACTATACTAAATTTAAAAAAATGAAATACATTTTGTATGACTAATCAAAATATGAAAATTCAAAGACAATCTTTATACACAAAATCTTCAAAACATTGTTTACATTGAATCCGAGCTATACTACAAAAGATGTAATAAAAATAATACTAATCCAACAAACATTTGCAAAACTATGTACAATTTCATCTAATTCACCACTCCAATCAAGCATACTGCAAGTCAATCTTATAAAGCCATAATTCATCAAACTCTTGCAGAACCATACAATTACATCTCATTACCACTCCATCATCCTTATGCTCTCTCATAAGTGTCCCTCCTAAAATAGCAAACATTAACCCTGAAAAACAAATTAAGGGTAAGGAGAGGTTATTACGTGCTCAAATTACTTTGAGAAATCTACAAAACATAGAATACATTTGTTGAGAAATCTACAAAACATAGAATTACATTTGTTGAAACTGATAATCCCAAGATGAAATTCAAGCCCAGGTACAGACTTGCTTTTATGTGAATTTTGAAGTTCAGTCATTGCATATAAGAAATGGGGATGAATTATCCCGGTAATATCTGAACCGTCATCCCATTCCTCGTCTATCCAAAATCATCATAACTTATGAACTACGAAGTAAATATGCCCATTATATCACTATGATATTTGAACACAAGAAACTCACTACAAATTATCTTTTACAACAAAAATTATATCCTCCAACACAAAATTTGAATATCCACAACCAAATAAGCAGAAGTTTTGGATACTTAATACTCAATACTGATACTTAATTCCAAGGAAATTCAGATATGAAGAATCACAAACTCACCCTGATTCAGCAACCGATAGCAATTTGGAAGCACAGCCATGAAAGGATTAAGCTTGTTACGTTCTGCTAGCAATTCCTTGAGATACCTGTCAATGTTACAAACACATAGCATCATCAGCTTCGGTCATGATTGAACAAAACATCACCATTTTCTAGTCAATTCTGGATCAACAATAAAATAACAACATCTACAACTAAAATAGGTATTTCACCATCCGATTATTTAAAGAAGCATACAGCAACTATTTCGTTTTCCTCAAACTTTCCGACTGAAATAGCATATCCGGCTAACAATACCCAGCCTTTATCATAATCAATCACGCGATGAAGAAACATTTAAACCCCAAAAACACACATGTTACAACAACCAACCACATAGATTTCTTATCACCAAGAGGCAATTCCACTTCTACTTATCCTCCAGGATACCAATCCAGCTCCAAGGATAGGCATACACAAATGTCATAGCACACGACACAATCACACAACTAAACATCCAGTAAGTACCAAATCTAAATTCCACAACAGAGTAGCCAACATCGAATCAAAAAAAGGAAATGAAGTAAACAAAGATCCTTTCATCACCAACTCAAACTAAAACCCTCGGATTTAATCACTCGCAACAGAACTAACACGAAGCCCCAGATCCAGCTCAAATATTCACATACAATACTTCGAAATTCGAATTTTCCAGAAATCCGAAAAAGTAAAAGGGAAATTACTCACTTCTCTTGCTCGGCGCGGAGACCTCCAGCAGCAGAAGCCTCGCCGATATGAGGCGAGTGAGGTGCGGAAGGAGAGGGTGAGTAGGCCATGTACCTTCCAGACGACATCGTTTCCGGCAGCGATTAGGATCACCGCCGTGGTCAGATCCGGGGAATCAAGAGTGAAATCGAAACTAAGTACCTGACAACGCTCAACGATGTCGAAGTGCTTAGCGAGGATATCGATGAGCTTTCCCTTGCCTTCGTCTCCCCACTGGCATCCAAGCACGCCGGAGACTTGACTCAGCGAACCGATCCGGTCTGACTCGGTAATCCCTTTCTCAATCACGGCGGCGCCTTTGTTGGAGGCGGCGGAGCAGACAATCGTCCTCTGCAGGTTGTTGCTCGGAAGGGATAGGTGGAGGTGGGGATTGGTGTGAAAATGGAACAAGTCGCCACCAAGCTTCCCAGCGTGGCTGGAATTCCATATCGAGGAGCTGGAGGAGATGGAGGTGGCGGAGGAGAGGCTCATGGCGACGACGGCGGTGGCGGTGGCGGCTCAGGTGGAAAGGGGAGCAGAATGAAAGAGAAAGAGAGATAGAGAGTGAGGGTTTAAGGAAATATTAAAGAGTCACAAGGTGACATGGACTAACCGGTTTTTTCTTTTTCATATTTTTTGTCGCATTCAGACAACAAAAAATAAATAAATTAATTAAATAATAAAATAAATTTATTTTTGGTGTTTGCAACCCTAAAAGTAAGTAATAATTTTCGGTTAAACTTTTTTTCCACTTCAATATTTGGAGCGATTTATATTTTAATATCCAACTTTTAAAATTTAAGTATTTGAATTTGATGTCTAATTTTTTATTTTTTATTCACTTTAATACCCACTCATAAAATTCCAGAAAAAAATTCGGTCAAAATAAATTTTTTAAGGGCAAAATAGTCGTAATTATTTTTTTTAAAAAAAGTAAAAGAACTCTGTCTTTACGTCGCAGTCATCGGCAATTTTGCACTGTCGCTGACTCGTGCTTCAGGCCACCAGAATTGTAGCATCACCACCATTGCAAAAATATTTTTTTCCAAAATTGATTCGAAGAAATTCCAAGTTAATCACGTTTAATTACAAATTTAAGAATTCAAAACTCTAACATATTGATGACCGTCGAAATTTTGCTATTCCGACCATCGTTAGGAGTTGAGGTGGCATCTATCGTGCTCAGTAGGCCAAAAGAGGTGGGAAGTCGTTATCACTAGTTGGAAACGGTCGTCAGAAACTGCCAACCATCACCGACAAAAATGCAGCGCCCAGCCACCACCTTCATGGTTCGATTGCTCTGCCAACACTCAATTTCATAATGTGATTTTGGTACCAACATGCTTCTCTCATCAAGTACATTGATTTCAACTACTTGCTTGTCGAATTCGGCGAAGAAACGAGAAAATTTGAATTTGGTCACTCCTCTTTTTCTTTGTGCTTTGTCCGGTATATAGAGAGAGAACAAAATAACAGAGGATTGAAATGACCGTTTTAGCCTTAAAAATTATAACTTAGCCAAAAGTTTTGCCAAATTTTAAGATTAGGTACTAAAATAAACAAAAAATTAAAAGTCAAGTATTGAATCCTTAAATTTTAACGGTCATGTATTAAAGTGCAAATCATCTCAAACGTTGTGGTGCATATTTTCGGCGATTGTAATCTTGCAAACGATTGTAAAAATAACTTCGGTTGCAATAAGGTAATATTCAAATCGCCATGTTTTTTTAATCTACTTATAATTTATTCAGTTTTATAATTAAATTTATTTAAATAATAATATTATCATTAAAATATTATTAGTTTTTAACTAACCTTTTTATATCATATTGAACTCTATTGTTCTTCTTTCTACCCTAACTAGAGTTTCACAATTTTAAAAATTTTAACTAAAAACATGATAAAAGATGCGTAATTACCAAACATTATATATATATATATATATATATAT
>JBBMKE010000001.1:14143198-14153480 GCA_037834125.1 Lippia alba | reverse complement strand
TGGTTATGTTTTTATGTACAAAAACGATTATAGTGAAGACTTGTGTCTCTCTTCCATTGAATTAGTTTCTTTTTTGTTGAATGCAACTCTTTAATAGCTTAGCATAGAGTTTTTACAGTTTTCTAGAATTGTTCTAAATCTTTGCTCCTTATTTATCAATTCCAAGTAAAGAAATTCTAAAGATCTATGTTGGGGATTCGGGATCTGAGGATGGTTAAGACAATGGGACAAAGAGTTCATTGTTACCAGATAAGTTCCTTTACGCACTGGAGTATGCTGGTAAACGATTTGAAGCTTGTGAGGATGGTTGTGCCTTTGAGAGATATGGAGAGCGAAAATTTGCTGCACTATTTTGGAAATGTAAATGACTGTTCTGTAGACTATTTGTAGATACTAATCAACCTTTTTTAATATTATAGTATGCAAATAGGTTAGTATGATATGTAATAGCAATAACTTGTGATGGTGATTTCATCATCCTCTTTTTTTTTTTTTGCTGATTGTTTGAGATGCTAGCAAACTCAAAACGAATTTGTTATTACATTATTCAAAATACCTTTGTTAAGACTCACCAAGCAGGTAAATTCTCCTAACTTTCATTATTGTGCAGTTGATTCTGCTTGTGAAATGTTTGACATGAACATATGATTGAAATAGTTCTCTCATTTGTACACTTCGAGTGCAAAACATGACTCTGAGATTGTTGGACATATAAACATGGAAATACTTCCACTCTAAATGCTTTTGAATCTACACGACATACCTATTATAGTTACTTTCTCTACAATACTTTTGAAATTTGAGTTTATTTAAAACATATGATTTTTGAAATACAAATATTCAACACAATAGTATAGTTAATTATATAAAAATTATTCATATTAACGGGCATAGGATACCGCGCATTGCGCGGTTAACTAAACTAGTTTATTTAGAGATTACAAATTTAACTTTTTCACAGCTAAAGGAATAATACAAATCCCAGAAAGAGTTTGTTCATTTGGTCATAAAGTCATAATTGACAATTCTTCTGATTTATATTCTCTCTCTTTTCGGTAAGGAAGATGCAAAACATCCAAATAGAATTAATGGAACTAAAAAAATGAACACAGGAACTGTGTACGTATAACAGCCTATTCTAACCACAAAAGGCATTTGAACAAAGGGAAAAAAGAAAAAAGAAAAAAAATATCTCTTCTCCCAATCAACGACTAAACAGAGGCCTGCCTGTGAAGTTAGCATATCTTGTATTGGAAGACATATACCAATGCTTAACTGCTTGGTTGGTTGAGTAGTAAATTACCCAACAGAAAACTTAGAAACCATTGGTTCTCTCAAGTATCTTCTTTTTCGATGCTTTCTTTGGGAGGATCCACATCTCATGCTGCAAGATTAGATGCACCGGACTATGAGCATGGCAACGGCTGAGGCTTCCAGCAGTTAGTGGGAAGCAAAAGGCAAGCACAGTGTATACGGGATTGAACATCAGTCGACCCCAATTTACAGGTATTGGTCATTTATGTTACAGTGAGGGCTCGTGCTATACAACAAAACGAGGAAAACTAATGTGTCTAAGTTGCATTGTCATGGTACAGGTGACCCATTGTTGTAGTGTCTGCCGGAAGGTGGCATTCTTTGAAGGAGGCGAGAGAATTCTTGTTTCACCCTTTTGTTAGGCAATGATTGATGTCTGAAAGAACTGTCATCACTGGCGTAACCATTATCTGTCTGATTAGAAAACCTGCTTCTATCTCCAGACATGTAGCTGGAATCAGGCCCAGGCAGTGATAAGTATTTATCTACAATGGAACAGTTTATGACGGTCAGAATTAGCTAAAATGGCATAAAGTTGTGCAATATAGTTCACAGCCAAATCATGCCAAATGTTCCATCTGTTCTAACATGGAATTGCAAAAAATAATCAATCCTATTTTCTGCAACGAAAGAGTATGGCCCAGTGTTAGTAGAATGTTCTAGACACAAAGAGAATCTCAGTTGCTCCACCAGTTGCTCTTCTGGGTATAGTAGCAATGTAATTCTAAACTTGGTAACTCTTTTAAGTTTTCCCACTTAGATTATGATCTAAATTCTTTTGTTTTTTGGCAGGGGCTATGCAGTTCAGATAGTAAGACCAAATTTGCATGACTAAATCGATATACCTATCAAAACGAATTACACATCGCCTATATTCATTTCAACTATCTTGAAACCAACATTTGTATGTTACCAGCCAAACATAAAAGAGATCCTTCAGCAGCTTGACGTTGAGCTTCCCTTCTTGTTCTACCAATTCCTTCACCAATTTTCTGCCCAGCGAACAAAACCTGCACAAGTAATCTTGGGAGTTAAATCGATTCCAAAAAACTAAAAAGAGAGGAAGAGCAAGACGAACTGCACAGGTCACAGAAAAGAATTCTAAAATTACTTCAAGTGCACGAGTTATCATCAAAACAAAGGACTCCAACAACTTGAAAACTGAAACTACCTCTACAAGGAACTGAAGGTTGTTGCTTGATAGCAGTGTTTGTTTGAATTCCACCTACAGGTATGAGGTAACCATCTCAGTAAGACAGAGAAGTGGTCCAGTAAAAAAGAGCCAAAACAAATCAAATTACTGTTTCATACCTTTGCTCCGCACTTAAATGCAATATCTTCTAATGCTCCAATACGGGTTTCAGTATAGGGATCAACTTGTCCAGCTTCAAGATCAAGGTCCTTGGTTGCCGGAGATGGTTGAGCCACAGAACCATCTTCACCTTCAAAATCCGTGTAGACATAAATATATAATACTGAATGAATTTGAGCAAGTAGTTTGCTTTAAAAAATGTTGACAAGCGTTTGCAAACTAAACTGAAGAATATTATAACATAATAGGAGAAACCAATGATAGGTTTAGAGCAGAAACTGTCAGGAGAAACCAATGATAGGCTTATATCAAGAAACTATCTTCCGGAGATTCTAATATGTTCTAAAGGAGAATCTGTAGTTATATTCTGCTTTTGGGTAGTAGTGATGATGCAAAGGCCATTTCATTTACCAGGAAAGAACAGAAATCTCATTTACCAGTAAAAGAATGAAAATCTTGAGGGAATTGGTTTAATCTGAATTGATCTTCTCTTGGAGGTGCCTGAAGAAACAGACAACCTTATCATGAAACTGGTAAGCCATGAAATCACCACGTTCTGCTCTAACAAAATGGCAAACATCAGATTGCACAGAAACCAAATTACCTCCTTTGGTAACCTCTGGCTTTCAAAACCTCTACCAAGTGAGACAGAAGGTTCCACTTTGGGGAGAGAAGGAGAATGATAAGCCTGATTATTTTCAATAGAAAGAGACACCGCATTCAGAGGGAACTCCTTGGGTGTTGCCACTCGGTTCAGTTGCCTAGAACTCATCTCTTCTTCAACAGAGAACCAAACACGCGGCTGAACTCTTGGTGCAGAAACTTGCATGTGCGTCCGAACAGGAGGTTCAATTGGAGGATTTTCTCTCATGTCTATACCATGTTGCAAAATTAGGAGCCTTCTCCTTGTATCAGGATCTAATTCTGACTCTGGTACCTCACCCTCTTCTCTTGCAGGAGAACTTTGCAATATTGTTTCTGCTGGTCCGACTTGTGCAATAGGTGGTCTAATAAGTGAAGTGACTTGAGGTAATGGATAGCCGGGTAAAGACACTGCAGGCCCTTGTATTGTTGAGGAAGGAACTGTTAATGAAGAGGTTGATACGGCATAATGGACGGGTGGGGCGATCCTTCGATCTATATTTGCATTTGGGGGAGCAGCAGTTGAAGAAGCTGACGTTGCATCCTGAACGTTTAGACAGTGACGTGTTAGATTGCTATAACTCGCCAAACAATACTTGAACTTCCAAAGCACACCAGGAGAAGTTGCATCAAGGAAGAAAATGGAAGTAGGGAAAACCATTAAAACAATGAACTTTACCTTTAGTCTCCTTCCCACCTCAGCATCAGCTATTCCATCAAAACCACGGGAATCTTTATTTGCATTAGAAGCCAAAAGGTCATCCTAGTAATAATAAAGAGAAATATTTCATTAGCATATAAACATTTCATGAGCAATGAATAGTTTCCTAACATGATTTTGGAATGATGAATGTCGTAGAGAATATAAATTGCTGTTTTGGCATAAAGATTGGGGTTAACATTGTTACATACTTTACCTCTGAAATCAAGTATTTGCTCACATCAGGTGAAGAAGGCACATCTCTGATACCGTCTTCATATGCAACTTCAGTCACTTGTTGCAGCAGAGCATCATCAAATTCTCTGCATTGAACATTTCACATCAAATCCAACAAAGGAGCACGTGATTGACAAACTTGAACCAAGCAATAGATTTACATTAACTTACTTGAAAAAACTACCTCTGACATTGCATGCTACATTCCTTGCAACACAGAGAACAGGGACAGTGTTGTTGGACTACAGAAACACAATATTATATCAACTTAGCAAAAAACTAGGTTTAACTTTTCCAGCATAGAAGTTGTTAAGGAAAAACCAGTACCTCAGCGTGAGGTGCATAATACGGAGCAAATGCAGGAACAACGTGGACTCGAGACTGATCTTTGTCATCCCATACTTTCAAGCGATCATCAATGACCAATGCCATCTTAGGATGGCAGTTTCCAACTTGGAAAACATTAAAGAGCGATTTCCTATAACCTGTACAAAATTTAAGTCAATGTTTATGACACCACAATAACTCTGCTGAAAAATGAACTAGGCAACAGTTGAAAACTTACCTGACTTGACACACACTATTCGGTCCAGCAGCTCCCTCACATGTATCAAATTTGATTCTGGATCAAGAAGTCTCCACATTTCTAGGGCATAATCTCTTTCAGCCATTGTGCAAACAAAAACTTCGAATCGCTTGCGGCCTTTAGCAGTCAAGTAACTTCTAAGATCCTCCCATGCAGGTCTTAATCTCACAAGCACACTTGTATCACGTATCTGCAGTAGCAAAAAGAATATTCCCACATTATACGATTTCAAACTCACAGCAAAACAATTGCCAAATTTGCTGAATTACCCTCCATTTAATGGAACCTATTAACCTACAATATACTGGGCAGGATCCGCACTATTTTAGTTTTTCACATCTTGAGCACATAAGAATATTTCAAAAACTACCAATTGAATGAGATACTATGCTTACCAGCGGATTAATGCGAGTAAGAATAATATCTTTATCAGGAAGACGTATAAGTGGGCGAACAATAGGTTTATGTGTCTCCGACAAAGCTGGAACTACCTCAGACTGCGACTTGATAACCTTCCCATTGTCAATCACCTGATCATTTTCTGCATATTGCTTCAGAACATTTCTGTCATACTGATACCTTTTAACCTCTGCTAACATGCCAGAAACACGCTGGGGATCAGTTTCTGAATTTATTTTTCGCTGCAGTGCCTCTATCCTATCTTCAAATGAACGCATTGTGTTTGCAACTATTAGCGTTTCATCAAGATCAAATACAATGCTGAGACATCTGAGATTCAGCATAACAAGGCAAGAGTTGTAAAGGCTAGATGGGACGTTGAACCCCCAAAAGCATGGGGTCTGTCCTTCATACTTCCTAGAATACATGGCAACTAAATGAACTTCCCCATCTCCAGTGGATGCTATGGCAGTCTACAAATATGGTAAGAAAGAAATAAGGGTTAAAATTAAAATCTATACGTAAAACTCAAAAATAGATACAGATGAAATGGACGGCAATCAAGAAACAAGAGTGCAGATACTTCTACAATTGCAGACAACACATAATTTCAACAGTGATGCTACTACGTTCATGAGAAATGTGGGAGCCTAAAACAAAAGAAGGAAAGTGGAAGCACATTGAAGTGAACATAAGGAACTTTGCACAACATATGCAATGCACATCCTTCTATATTAATGCCAGCAATGGAAAAATAGTTTAAAGAGACAAATATTATTGCGAAAATCATTCTCAGGGGCAGAAAATTGCAGTTAAGAAAAAATCTGAAGCACAATTGTACTGATCGGTTGGCTGACTTGCTTATTTTTCCCCCAAACCAAATTGCAGTTGAACATGCCATTGCCAGATTGCCAATCTTCAAACTGTCGAAGCCATAGGGTAACCATGCCTATGGTCTCGTAAAATTACCAGAAAAAGTACTTACCGTCCTGAATAAATTACACACACAACTTTGTCCAACACTTGAATTAAACATAGAACATTGTCCAACATTTTTCCTAGTTCCAGAACTTCCTCCAACATTAGTCTCTCTCCGAAAAGTTTCTAAAATAGGGCTGAGCTGTCTAAACATAGAATTAGGAATTCATATTAATTGTGGCAACCTCAGTAATTGAAGACACAGAGATATTTATAGGCAGTTTTAACTTTTATGGTGTCTGTTTTGGTGAGCAATGCAGGGCAATACCTTGTTGTCTCTGAGACAGCTCGCATGCATACGAGAAAGCGGAGAGTCCTGATTCTTCACAGTAGATTCCAATTTGAAGCATATTCCGGCGGAGCTTATGGTGTACATCACGGCGAGCGGCGGACATCGCTCACTGGGTGGTGAGTAGTGTGATATTCGAATTTCCTTAACTTCCTCCCTCCAAACGAAGCCGTGTGGATGGTGCAGCTCAACCTCCCCCAGCACCCTCTCAGCTTCGTACACCACCGCCAGTTTTCGATACATTTCCTCCCTCCAGAATCAAACTACGAGAAAAGTTCAACTTCTTCCCCGCATTTCACTACTTTTAAGTATAGTTATATAAATTTTTGGGGAATATCAGTAAATCAGTCAACCAATCGGTCCAGAAAATTCGAAATCACGTTCTCCCTTGTACATTAATTTTGAAATTTATCGGTCCGATTTTTTCCAGATTTATAGATCGATTTGCTGGTAAAGGAATTAGGGATTGATTGTCGTTGACGAAGGTTGAATTCCTGATTTGTAGATTGAAATTGAGAAGAAGGGTTGATGAATCTGATAAGCTGTATGAGAGTGTGAAGCGATTGAATGAAAACCCTAGATGAAGATGAAAGGTGCTGTAACCTGCAACCGCATTATCTTAAATTACAATAAAAATCTTATTAACTCTATTTACCCTCTGCCTCTTGCCTTCCAAGTTGAAGCATTGTTCCAAATTTTTTATGCAATTACTTTTACAATCCTTCAAAAAGTATTACGTATCTTTGTCTAAAAATAACTTCTTGTTAGAGATAAATATTTTGAGAAAATAATAATGTAACTTTCCCATCTATCAAATTTTCGCCGACTTCAAGTTCAAATATTGAAATACAAACCTTAATTAATTATTAAGTTTAAACGTTAATTGTATATAATCAATATTACAAAACAATTCATTTTTATTTATTCATTTGTTTTTTATGTTATGTTACGTTATGTTATAAGTTTTATGAACCTAGCCTAGGTGCATGTAATGATCTTATTAAATTCTATGCTAACATATCATAAGTAAATAATTTTTGTAATAGTTTCCATCTAAACTTAACTATTCTTTTACAAAATCAAATTTTGATATTGCACCTTATTTTAAGGGGTCAAAACATGTATAAGTAAAGTTTGTTGTCACCATATGTAAAAAAAATTTATCTTTCAAGTAAAAATAAATTATATTAAATTAAAATGACAATTTATCAAGTAAAGTTTGTAATCTATACTCTATATTAAGCCAGATATTCATTTAGTGTCATGACTTTCTTTTTCTTTTTTTTTATATTTTTTAACATAAATTATAGTCATCTAACTTAAATTTGTCTGTACAGTTTTATTTACAGAACTCTCAAATTCTTTTATTTTTTATTTATATTATTTATTTATTTATTATATTTGATATAAATTTATTTATAATTATATTAAAAATTAATATAAATTAAATAATAACAAAAAAAATTTAATTTAATAATTTTTTTACACAGTATGTGCAGAGTTACTATTAGTAAAGAATTGAAAACCAGAGTCACACGAAAAAAGAAAAACTAATTTAAAATCCCCCTTAAACCCTAACTCCTCCGCCAAATCGCCGCTCCTTTCCGGTTTTCACTTCGACCATCCGCCGCGATTCTCCTCATCGCCGCCGCAGTGCAAGGTCCTTTACATCTTTCATTCAATCTTCCTGGTTTCGCTGCATATTTGGCATACTAAAAGACTTCTGCCTACCCGCATTTGTTTGTGAATGGCGTTCATCGTTAAAGCTCCGTTGAATATCAGCAACTCAACTTGGGGACAACACCACAATCTGCTAAATCCATCGTTTAACCTAAAAAGTAGAAACTCAGTCAGAACTACAAGCTATAGAGTTCCAAGGCGAAATTTTTCGGCAGCGATGTCAAGTACCTCAGTACAGTCTATGGGAGTCGAGCCTACGGTTGCTTCAAAGAATGTTGGAATTCCTATAATGGTGAACTTTCGAGCTTCATGTTCTTGTGCTTTCTTGCCCGATTTCGGTTGTAATCTGATTGGAGCTGCTCGTTTGAATGTTTATCGTTGCTGTAATTGAAATTGATACTGAATTACAGTGGTTGTGCTAAGTATTGCATTTTGGTCATTGTTAAATTGTGTTTGTTTCAGGTGAATGGTTGCACAGGAAAAATGGGAAGGGCTGTGCTTGAAGCCGCCATGTCTGCTGGGCTTAACCCTGTATCTGTAGCGCTTGGGGGTCCTGAAGATGAGGGGAAAATATTGGATCTTGGTGGGAAACAGATTGAAGTTCACGGTCCATCTGACAGAGAATCTGTTCTATCTTCTGTGTTTAATGATTATCCGAATCTTATCGTGGTGGACTACACAGTGCCAGCTGCTGTTAATGGTAATGATGTGCCAATTATTTTGTGTGTTCAGCTATTGACTTGTGATCAGGCAAGCATAGCATTTCGAGTTAGAATGGCCACAATGGCATTACATTTCAATGGCTTTGAACCCCAGCCACTAGTACGAAATGTTGAACCGTCTGACACCAGTACACTTTGTCAATTCTCATGAGCATGACGTTAATCGAATGCAGGGAGCGTAAGAAAATCGAAAATGAAGAATAAGATGCTAATTTATGTACTAAGAGATGAACATACGGATGCAGTTGATAAGCTCGATGTCTAAAGTTATTCATTATTTGTCTTGCCTGCAGTTATTATTTATCTCTCTCTCTCTCCGCCAACTTAATCTGACCTGAAAAGCCTGCTGATTTGAAAATCTTATTCCTTATCCGAAATTTTTGTCATTCAAATATTCTAATACAATTGAAATTTTACCTTTGCACATTGTTGGCATGCAGATAATGCTGCATTGTATTGCAAAGTGGGAGTACCTTTTGTTATTGGAACCACTGGAGGGGACAGGGAGCTTCTTTATAAGACTGTAGAAGAGTCGAAGACTTATGCTGTGATATCTCCACAAATGGGTAAACAGGTGCTGTACTAACATAACTTTTTTTTGGTTGACTTAGGTAATTACATTCATTTATTTTCTTGTATTTCTGATATAACGTTTTCTTACTAATGTTAATAGGTGTTAGCATTTCTTGCAGCCATGGAAATTATGACAGAACAATTTCCGGGCGCATTTTCTGGATATAAGCTACAAGTAATTCTCCCCTCTCTGTGATAAGAATGGATCAGAACATTTTCATTTGATTCTTTTGCTATATGATTACATGAATGCCATCAGTTCTTGGATTGTTCCCACTTCTAGCTTATCATCAAACGTCTTTGTCTTGTGTTTTTTGAAAAATCTCTTACAGTATAGTAAATTTATAGTCCGATTCTGAGGATTCATTAACTGACCCTGCTCATCCTCGCTGTACATTGTACAAGGTAATGGAGTCGCATCAAGCTGGCAAGTTGGACATCTCTGGAACTGCTAAGGATGTCATCTCATGTTTCCAGAAGTTAGGTGCCTCATTTGAACTGGAGCAGGTACATTCCTGATATTAGAAACTTAATGGGCCACCCCGTGCTAGTTGAACGTAGGAGCAGAGCCTCGAATTTGATCCAGCAAAGCTTCTATTCCATGATCTTTCCTCTCATTTTTTCATAATGTGTCTACTGAGACCTTCTTGTCGCTAAAAGTTCTAAATTTCTGGACTTTCCAAATGCCTTGGCAAATAGGGATATTGTTTGTCTCTGAATATTGGTTTCTGTTTCTCAATTAATTTCTTCAGGTACAACTAATAAGGGACCCAAAGCTACAAGTTGAGATGGTGGGTGTCCCAGAAGAGCATTTAGGTGGCCATGCATTCCACATGTATCACCTTACATC
>JBBMKE010000001.1:14122370-14136825 GCA_037834125.1 Lippia alba | reverse complement strand
TGTGAATCCGAGCAGAAAATCCCTTTGTATGAACAAACATTGGTGCCGAGCCACGAGTGTGTGATCCCTAATGGGTCATCTGTTATTGCGGATTTCCATGCTTGGAGAGCGGTGTAGGCTTTGCTGAGATTTGGGGCAGGGGAAGAAGAGGAAGTAGTTGGTGGGTTGTTGTTGTTGTTGGTGGTGGTGGTTCCTCCGCCGATCCACACGCTTCCGCCGCCGCCGATGCCGACGCTGCCGCCAACAGTGAATGCGGCTGCCGTAACGGTTATAGGGAGTACAAATGCGAGGACAAGAAGACAGCTAGTGTTCTCCATGTTGTGTAGCGATTGTGAAAGGGTTTTGAACTATTTTGTGGGGTTTTTTGTGAGCTTGTTGTGTAGATTAGGTTGCTGTATTGATGATGGGAGATGGTTTGGCAATTAATGGGTCTTGGATGTAATAATTGTTGTTTATGTAGACATGATTGTTTTTGGTTGAGACTGTTGAATGTATCGTGCAGAAGTTAAAGCTAAGCGGAAGGGATCGATCTAGCTTTGCATTTGCATGGAAGTTCTGTCTAATTATACCCCCATAATGGCTCGGGCAGCTCTAATATTGCGTTATTACTAATATGAATTATTGGAAATTTTTGGCCCGTACGAGATTCGATCAAATTCAACTACTTATAATGACAAACGTATTGTATTTGTTATTCTTTCTAAATCTTTTATTAATTATCACAACAGAAATAAAATATTAGTCTTCTCATTATACAGATTTAATCGAAATTAAGCGGCATGGGAAAATAAAATAAAGTAAATTAATTGAATAGGTTTTAATAGAAAGTTTTCGAATTTGCCAATGATATCACAATGTAAATATAAAATTAATGCAAATCAAATTGATCAAGAAAACAATCTCAATGCAATAGCTATCTTTTAAATAGTTTAAAATTTTATTAGAGCAAATATCGTATTTGATCCCTAAAGTTTCAGTTTTGTATCACTTTGAATTCCTAAAATTAATAATCCGTCTCATTTAAGTCATTCAAATTAAATTTAGTGAATTATAATCCCTGAAGTTCAAAATTTGTATCACTTTGGTCCTCAATGTTCTAAAAGCGACACTTAAGTCCCTAAAATTAATAATCCGTATCGTTTAAATCCTTCAAACCCACATCAATACCAACATAACACCATACCAGGTTGATCTTCATATTGTATAAACGACACAAGCTATGTGGTGGGCTTTGATAAACAACACTTGAAATCTTTCCGATCAAAATAAAGAGGACAATTTGCATATAAGTTCGCCATCTTGATAGATCTGTCTGCCCAACCATCTAGGTCAAATATAGGTCGAAGACTCACATTAAATGCATAAAATATCATAACATAATATACTCAATTGCATCATTCCTACAACTGTCTACTATTTCTATTAAGATAATGAAGTGAACAAAGAGACAAACTATGAATTAGGTTAGGTAGCCTCAACGTACACCTTCCGATTTTTAGAGTAGCAAATAATACTCAAAACTCAACATAGAGTATGCGAATGAGCTCGGGAGAATTTAATATATTTCTCAGATGAAATAAATACAGTTGTAGGCATGATGTAATTGTGTATATTATGCTAAGATATTTTATGCATTTAATGCAAGTTTACCTACATCCTGACCTAGATGGTTGGGTAGGTCAATCTATCCGAATGGCGGACTTATATGAAAAATTTTCCTCAGTCCTCACCATTTTGGTCGAAAAGATTTCAAGTGTTGTCTGTCAAAGCCCACCAAGGCTTGCGTCGTTTATACAATACGACGATCAGCCTGAAATTGTGTCATGTTGATATTAATATGGGTTTGAAGGATTTAAACGACACAAATTATTAATTTTAGGGACTTAAGTGTCACTTATAAAATATTGAGGATCAAAG
Source organism: Lippia alba (assembly GCA_037834125.1). NCBI lineage: Eukaryota > Viridiplantae > Streptophyta > Magnoliopsida > Lamiales > Verbenaceae > Lippia > Lippia alba. The sequence goes on along the minus strand of JBBMKE010000001.1, from coordinate 14,134,908 downwards.
TGATACAAATTTGAAACTTTAGGGACTATAATTCACTAAAATTTAATTTGAGGGATTTAAATTAGACGAATATTAACTTTAGGGATTTAAATGTTACTTTTAAAACACTAAGGACCAAAATGATACAAAATTAAAATTTGAGGGACCAAATATGGCATTTGCTCATTTTGTTATTCCTAACTAAGCTACAAATATTCTGTAGTGTCAGTTTCTTAATTACCTATAAATATATAGAAATGATTTTGCCTACTAATAACTTGAAATTGTTTGATTCTTCGATGATTAGTTTTGTTGAAGTTACTCCCCTTCATCAGTTTAAAATTATTTATATTTCGTTAATTATATTGATCGTGCAAAATCATTTGAATTGAGATGGTTAGATTATTATAAACTGAGCAAGGATGTTCGAGCTAGGAAAGTGGAGTGAGTTTTAGGCTTGATTGGGTTAGTACTTTGTAGCCGAGCTTCCAAGTAAATGAAGAAAAAGTTAGATATATAGCATGTTAAGATTTAGTCCAGCCTTAATACTCTGATGATTAAGTAAATCAGTGCAATTACTTCGGGATCCAAGCAAAGTCGCTAGTGGAACTTTTGGTTCTCTAGCTAGGGACAACATGATCAAACATAAAATGTTCTAAGCTAAGCAAGCTTGGGTTCATGCCTTAGTAGCTAATTCAAATGTTTAGAGAAAATTTTAATTTGCATGAATCGAATCGAATCCAATCAATTATAATAATAAGCATAATATATTTATGATTTGATTTATCACTCTTCTAAATTTTTCGTCAACAACATGACAAGTATAAAACATTCATCCATTTATTACACCGATTTGACCAAACCAAATTAATTCTAAAATTACCTGACTTTTTAGTTTGTCTTTCGAGGAGGTCCAGACCAGTGGCCTCCTATGAAGAGTTGTGGATGGCACCTTGAACAGCTTTTGATACTCCAATATGACAAAATGTGTTTGGTCCATTCGAGATTAAGACCTTTCTCGATTATAAGGTCATGTAGCAAATTTTTTCTTGAGGAATGAGAGGACATATAATACAAAGTAAATATGAGAACTATTTTGAATTTGCATAAAAAATATAGGAATAAATATGAATTTTTTCCAAGCGAACAACCCGCTAATTAATGCTTTCATGTGTGAGTTTCCTTTTCTCTTATTATTATTATTATTATTATTATTATATTTATTTATTTATTATTATTTTTTTTTTTTGGAAATCCATCAACAAAACCGTGAAATTTTTACCGAAACTCTCTCTTCATATATATTAGCCAAACGAACCAACATTACATCATGTGGCTTGAAATCCACATGTCCAAAGGGAAATTACAGGCAAAATGCTCGATCAGCAAAGTAATTGATAGCAAAGTTAAGCTCATAAGCATACAATAAGATTTCATCCCTCTTGCACTTCGACTTCAAAAGATTATGTAATAACCTAAAAAGATGTCCAATCATCCGAACAATATACGAGTCACAGAGACTTCATATTTGCAGCACATGATCGCTACCACGTTAAAAGCATTCATAGGATCCATGCACCACCTCATATACATTATAAGGTCTGGAGGGTGCAAAATTGCTCTTTATTATTGGCTGACTAAAATAAGATCCCTCAATTTCCATGAAAGATTAGCTTCTTATGAAAGGAACAAAGAAGCGGTCCTTTCATGCGTGAACTTGAGAAAGGCTTACAATTATGAGTTTTTGCAGTATGACGATGCTTTCTAAAGCGTGGTGAAACTTTATTACTTTGGCCTAGGTGAACAGCACGTTTATCAAATATTATTATCGATCACTAAAAAAAATTGTTGGAAAAAAATGCTTGATTTTTATTTTTAAAATATTACGTGATTGATAACAGCTAAAACGTTATTGTGTAAGCGTTTGGGCAGAATTATATGTATATATACATATTTATTTTTGTGGGTTTTTTTATTTAAGGTTCTTATTTTATTTTCTATTTGGTTGTATATATTTGACGTTGACTAAATACAAAGTCGTAAACACTTATACCTTAAAACAATTTAGCCTATTCTTACCTTATGGTCTAGCTTCTGAATTGAGTTTTGACATTAAAATCCTGCCCAAAAACGGTGCTACTGCAAGATATATACTCCGATTTATTCTTTCTTAACCTTTTGTTCAGATACTTTCTATGTGAACTATTGTAAAGATTTCTCTCTGAGATTCAATAATCCAACAATAAAACCCAGCATTACAAGAATATTCAAACTATATTTTACATTATAGTTCATAATCCAAAAGAGAAAGGATACTAAACAGGAGACAATAAATACCCAAGAGGAGAGGTGGGGTGGGGTATTTACACAGCCCAGACTAGTCCACACTGCATATGTTAACTACTAAAAGGATATCCTGATCCCAACTTGTACATGAATCCCAAGTTAGATCTAGAAAAAATGTCATGAAAATTAAAAAAAAAGAATCTAAAATAAATGTACGATGAATAGAAAACCGCCAAGTCGTTTCTATCCCACTAAGGAATGTAATACAAGGGGTTAGGTAGCTTGAAAGATCGCTTGCCTTGAGCAAATCCCACCAAATCACTCCACTGATCACCAGAATTGCCACGAATTATGTAACCTGCATTTTCTATCTCCTTTCTCTTTTCAGATTTGTAGACAGCAGCCGGTTTACCTTGATCAGAGTCTCCCCTTTTACCATTCATGAAAATTTCACTCATTAGCAGGATAATAGGAGATAGGGATGGTTATGCTGGCATTCCCTGAGGTTTGCATTAATTGCACGAACTTGGCCACAGGTTTGAAAAATTACGCAAAACTTCCCCATTCGGGAGAAAAAAAAATGACATTAAAGTCAATCTGGATTAACAAATTTTGATGGCGACATCTCTAAGTTTTTATGAATTTCCTATTTTAGCCATGTCACTTATAGATTGATTACTATAATAGCATTCGTTAGCCAAACCTTACGGAGTGTAGGGGGAAGTTTTTGTAATTTCTCAAACCTCAGGGTTGCTAGACTAATTATGCCTGATAAATCAAGGGGTAGGGTGGAAGTTATTAGCTTATTTACCTCAAGAAGAGCTTTTCCCAGTTGGTGTATCCAGCAAACTGTAGGTTGGTTTCGGTAGCATTCCTTTGAAACTCACTTCGGCCAGTCAATAAAAATATTGTAAATCCAAGATTCTGAAGTTCCTTGTACAATCTCAAGCTTGCTGGTAAAGCAGGAGCCTGAGCTAAATCTACCCAATTATCAAAAGTAACTTCATCAAAGACTTCCATTCTGCATCAAAAAGAAAGAAGCAATTTGAAGAAATGTAAATTTATGTAATCAGTGGTTGAAATCAAGAGACAAAGTCGTACAGAGTAGGAAAAGTCATCATTTGCAAGTTCGCAGGTCATTGTGTACTACTCTGTTTGTTCATAAGTCTGCATAATATGTGTAAAGAGGGAGAGTGAGAAAATGTGAAATGCCTAAGTAATAGACACAACGCTCATCCCTTTAAAATACCACCACCTTTTCAAATAAATACATAAACCTTCAGCTGTAGAACAGGTTACGACATTCCATAGCTTTAGTCTTTCATGTTTACTTTGGAGAAAAATGTGATGCCTCCCTCGAACTTAAAGAAAAAATAAAATTTATTCTCACCCCCCTTGACTTAAAATCCTGGCATCATCCCTTTATATAAGCAAAGGACTGCTCATAACTGAGAGTGCAATCTTGATTCGCAGTATATGCATTGTTGCATTACATTGTGAATTTATGTGGTAATTCCCACATAACTTTTCATCCTTGTTTACAAGCTAATGTTACTTATTATAAGAAATCCATACATAGATTTTATTATAACTATTAGCATTCTCTCCTCTATTTTTAGACACATTTAGTGATAACTAATTTCTCTGCCTGAAAAAAAAAAAAAAAGGTCACTAATTTAACCTTTTCCCATCTCCTGATTCTCCTACACCAATCATCCAGTGCAGTTATATCTCCGCAGTTCAGAGGAACCAGGTTCTGGATAATATTCAACTAAGATTAATAACTTGTTTCTGTACAAATAACTATAATTAATTCATGGAAAATTGAGTGGTGAGGTATTTGTGCTTTCTGTTCGTAATCTGTGTAGTTGTGCGTGTATTGCAGGTACGAATCTTGTCAATCAAACTGATTGTTCTGAGTAGTTTAGAGGAGAGAAGTGGGAGAATTAGTGTAGTAGAACGGCACCGGGTAGAAGGAGATAGTGCCATGGCCTTTATATAGAATATTTCATTTTTTACCTAATTCAGATTGCTCAATCATAGACACTAATAAACTTTGAATATTTAACCCCTGGCAAATCCAAAACGAAATAGATCACTTCGGTACTTAACCTCCATCATGGAAATAATTCTAGCTGACTAAATTTGTTTTTCTTTCACATAATTAATGATATAATCCATCTGCAGGATAGAGAGAAAGCTAAAGCACTCGTGAAAGATAAGTCTCCAGACACATATTCTGCTGTTTTAAGATCCAGTCACATATATCCAAGAACTGAACAACAATTATGATATGATACTCATTTGACTCCTGACATTAAATAGAGACTTCCTTCTCCTTTTGAAATGCCTAGCTTCCTTCCTAGAGCACACGAGCATGAGACAGTTTTCAAAATCCTAAAGTGTCTTATTTTAGTTTGCATAGAATTAAGATCTTTGGTTTTGCATGTGCAGATTATAAAATCTGTTGTTGCCTATGATGCACAAACACTTTAAAAAATACCACTTTGCCGTGTAGGGGAAAATTTTTAAGGAAAAAAAAAAAGTGCCGTCGTGTCTGTATCCGTTTCCATGCCTGTGTACTATAGGCTACCACTAAAAGAGTATAATGCTGGTTATAAAGATGTCACAATCATTTGGTTCATTAAAACCACCACCAATCAGTTTCCAACACAAAGCAAACAATATATTTTTTTTTTTGGTAGAACAAAGCAAACAATATATGAAACAATACTAAAACAGCACGAACATAAGTCATCCATAAAACATCCTTTTTTCCTTAAACAAGATCCAGGATTTTCAATAGTTCACATACCACATGCAGAAAAATGTGATTCCTCTGATTATTTCTATTGTGAAATGCGCATTCCACATTTGAATAAAACTGAATTCCCCGAATACAACACCATAAATTGCAAAGAGCCAATCCTCATTCAATCACATACCACCAAAATTCATCCGAAACATCAGCAACTAATCCAAATACAAACACTCATAAATCCATTACCCGAATCCATGGACGGCGTAGTAGGGAACATTGGAGAGCAACGTCTCGTCAATGTCAAACACCCAGGCATTTTGGTCACCGCCGGAAACACCGACCGACCTGGCGTACGCGACGGAAGTATCGGCAACAGCCTCCGATTCGGACCTGTACCAATCGCCGGTCATGTAATCCGCGACGAAATCGACACACCTCTCCGGAATCCTCGTCCAGCTGCCAGCGTCATTTGTCTCGACGGTGAACCTCCAGCCCTCGCAGTATAAATCGAAGCCACCGCGGCGGCGGGAGGAGATTCCATCGGCGGACAAACGATTCTCCTTTTCCGGCGTGGTTTGAATGATCGAGAGGGAGGATATGGTGGGCTCAAGGGCGAGGATCGAGAAGAGCGAAACGATTCCCCATCGAGTCATAGCCATGCCGGAAAAGCCAAACTGATACCAGAGAAGTGCTTTTCCAGAGAGTTTTTGTCGCGATGTGATACAATTGGTTTAGGGGAGTATGTATGTATGATGGGGTTCTTTTTAAGGGCTATTTTGTAGCCAGATATGATTGAAACTGGATGATTAATGCATTCAGTGGCGAGGCTAAATTATTGGTCTTAGTTATAACTTATTTAGTTTTTGTTCCGATTTAGCCAATTTTAGGATAAAATATAAATAAATGCCATTTTAATATGCTAACTAATTCATATAGTTTAGTGTTGGTTGATAAGGACAACTAGTCGGAAAATGTTAAAAAATGACTAATGGTTCCGACGTAAAGAGGAAATTATTTTTGGAGATTCCAGAATCTATGATTTTTTTTTCTTTTTTGGGTTTTGTGAATCTAAGTCAAATCATCCATATGACCATACAATCATAATTAATATTTTTTTAGAACTTGAATTTGGTGTCACGTATTATTAAAAGTTTTTTTTAATAGATAACAACATTCTAGCTAGCTTGATTGGTTTTCAAATTCTCTCTTAAGCTTGAGGTGGTGGGTTCGAACCCCATAACCTTCAATTTAAAATGGTTTTTTACAACTCAAAAAAGAAAAATATTTGGGCCAATCGGCCCTTAAAACGGTCCAATCCATTTTTTTAACCGATTTTCGACCGATTCGCCCCGGCCAACACTGGTCCGATTAAGAACTGGTTTTTAGGGGTGCCCGGACTGGATGAGCGATCGGTCACCGGTTGAATCGGTCCGACCGACCGGTCCGGACCGGATTTTAAAACATAGGTCATAACTCATAAGTGGAAGTGGAGTTTGCACCAAATAAAAGAATACAAAACTACTTGATGTAGTAGTGCTCTATCAAATAATTAAATGATTTAGCAAATTAAGAATATCGAATGATAATTAATGTGAATTATGAAATAATTTAGAATTATGGTTATATGACCAACTATTTCTAATAAGTATATTTAATTACATGGCATAAGTTTGGGAGGATATGTTAGGAGTCATTCTATAATGAATTATTAATTAATTAAAAATCAATAATTAACCCAATTAAAGTACTAATACTAATCAATGCAGATTATTTTAATAAATAAATAAGTTGATACTATTGGACATTGAATGAGAAGAAGAACATAAAAGAAAATTTGAATAGTTTGAAAATTAATACTTAATTAAATAAATTTTATTTAATTATATATCAAATTAGTTTAACTAGTTTCATTTCAAACCTCTTTAATTTGTGTTAAGTAAATCAAAGTTAGTTACATCAAATTAATCTAGCTGCAAATTAACGCATATTATTTGACCAAAAAAAAATTAACTCATATTATATACTTAATTTAAATTAAAGATAAAATAATTATTGTTCAACCTTTTTCAATTTTGTGTCAATTATATAAAATTAATCCGGTTGGTACTCACACATATTATATACTTGATTTAAATTAAAGATAAAATATTCAATATAAATATCATAGTTAACTTAGAATTAACACGTATTAAATATTTAATTTAAATTAATATTTATTGTACATTAAATGAGGATATAAATAGGGAGAAGGATTGCAAAAGTTGGCACTTTAATAAAAATGAATTAATTCGATAAAATTAAAAAAAATATTAAATTGAATTATTGAATTGTAAGCTATATGAACATTATAATTACCCACCCTTGCAGGGGAAGTGTAGACATAAAAATATTCGTAATATTTCATATATATTAATTTTAATATAAAATAAATATTACAGAGAGATTGTTTATTTATATATTTGTTTTGTGAGAGAATATTCTATACATATATTTATATAAATAAAGATCATATAAAGATTTGTACAAGGTTATATATAAAATAAATTTACTGAACTCTCCAATAGGAAAAAAGGAAAAAATTATGACTAGACATATCCCACACAAAATTAGCTTCTGAACTTAAAGGTGGGGAACCAAAATTTATCGCACAAACCCTAAAGTCCTAACTCCTAAACATCATGCCCACCGGCTGCACCACCACCACCGTATTCAACAGGCTTCGCCACCATATCTTCAAACAAACCTAAATCCGTTCCTTCCATCCGCCGCCAGCAACCGCCGCTCACCACCGACCCAATCGCTGGTTTGTGCTGCTGCTCCCGTTCACAGATATATAGATCTAACCACTAAATTTCAAGAAAACTTTTTTGAGTGTTGCTTTCATTTGATTTTTCTATTAAATCTCTCAAGATTTTCTTTTGAATGTTGCTTTTGTTTGATTTTTCCATTAAATCTATCTGCTTCTCTATTTTTCATCAGATCAATTCCGTTTATGAGATTTTCTATTGATTCCGAATTTGGGCAGGGGACATCCAAAGCCTAATATTTTTGCTGCATATTCTAATTTCAATAATTTGTGTATTATTTTGATACTTTCTGGTTGCTGCATAAGCTGATAAAGAATTTATTGGCGTGGATAAAAGGTGCTAAATTTTGATGGCCGACTTGGAGAAATTGCTCCTGGAGGCAGCTGGAAGGACAACTACGCCGGGGAAGAACCGTCATTCGTCCCCGCCATCTAGACGGAGAAGAAAAGTTTCGTATTCTGATGATGGAAGTGACTCGAAAAATGATGATTCGGATGGCTATTCGAATAGGAAGCCGTCGGGCTCACAAGTTCCTCTCAAGAAGAGGTTAGACCCTGCAGATAGCTAGGGATGATGATCGTAGTAGTCAGGAAGGTGACGAAGAGGACTATCATCATGAGCGTGACAGTGATAGTGATTCTGTCGGGAGTGATCTGTACAAGGATGAAGATGATAGGGAAAAACTCTCCAAGCTTACTGAGCTTGAACGAGAAATGATTCTAGAAGCCCGCGCAACAAAGCGGAGTGACAGAGATTTGACTGAAAAGCTGAAGAAAAGGAAAGGTCAAGACAGAAAAGGAAGTCCACCTAAAGCGCACACTCGCAGCATGCGGTCAAAAGCAGAAAGGGCAGGTGCATTGGATGAGTTGGTGAAACGAAGAAGAGATGCAGCTAAAGGGGGATCTGGGGGTAGATATTCTCCTGTTAAGAGGAGATCTTTCGCTGCGACAACTTTGAGTAGCCCTAGCAGGAGTGGAAGTGGGTCCCACAGTGATGGAGATTCTGATGGTGGAATGGCTGATAGTGACGATGACAAATCTGAGTCCAAACTGCCAACGTACGAAGAAATAAGGGAAATTACAATTCGGAGGTCGAAACTGGCAAAATGGTTTATGGAACCCTTCTTTGATGAATTGATAGTTGGTTGTTTTGTGCGAGTTGGAATTGGGAAATCAAGGACTGGGCCTATCTATAGGCTATGTGTCGTTCGCAATGTTGATGCAACAGACCCCGATCGGGTGTACAAGCTTGACAACAAAACCACATACAAATACCTGAATGTGGTTTGGGGCAACGAAAGCTCTGCCGCCAGGTGGCAGATGGCAATGATTTCGGATTCTGCTCCACTAAAGGAGGAATACGATCAGTGGGTTAGAGAGGTTGAGCGCAGTGGTGGTCACATGCCCAGCAAACAGGAGGTGCATGAAAAGAGAGACGCCATACAGAAAACAAATACATTTGTCTATTCTGCAGCCACTGTCAAGCAGATGTTGCAGGAGAAAAAATCAGCCACATGGAGACCACTGAATGTAGCAGCTGAGAAAGACCGTCTTAGAAGGCAGCTGGAGGTTGCCAAAGAGAATGAAGATGACGCTGAGGTAGAGAGGATCCAATTGAAGCTGAAAGAACTCGAGGCATCCCGCAAGGCCCAGGAAAAAGATTCCAAGGCAATTAAGCTGGCAGAAATGAACAGAAGGAACAGGGTTGAGAATTTCAAAAATGCATCTGAATTGAAGCCAGTGAACACAGGTTTGAAAGCTGGTGAAGCTGGGTATGATCCCTTTTCTAGAAGATGGACTCGATCCAGGAACTATTACGTGCCTAACGCCAAGGAAGGAGAAGCGGCGGCAGGTGACACAAATGGCGATGCAGCAGCAGCAGCAGCTGCTGTTTTGCCTGGTACGAATGGATTAACAGCTACTGAAGCTGCTCTGGAAGCTGCAGCTGGTGCAGGCAAATTGGTGGATACCAATGCTCCAGTAGATCAAGGGACTGAATCGAACCTGCTGCATAATTTTGAACTGCCCATCTCATTGGCAGCGCTTCAGAAGTTTGGCGGGCCTCAGGGAGCCCAAGCTGGATTTATGGCTCGGAAGCAGAGGATTGAAGCTACACTCGGCTGTAAAGTTCCAGAGAATGATGGGAGGAGACATGCACTCACCTTGACTGTTAGTGACTATAAGAGAAGGAGGGGCCTGCTGTGACGGCTGTATGTCTTATAAAAAAAGTGTGCTCTGCTTTTCTTTCTGATATGTTGTTGTGGATAGTAAGTTGTGAACTTTAGTGGATTTTTGCATTCGCTTTTCATGTTGTGAACATGTGTGTGCTCGTGTTATCGGGATAAACATGCTGCATGACGTGGTAAAGACATTTGTTTTCGCAGATACGGGGTTGATGTTGCAGGGCTTGCCCTTTTTGAATATCTCATTGCGCTGATAGAGTTTGATTGCTTGTCTGCACTTCTTCTATGGTTCATTTGAGAGTAAATGGAGTGTATCCCATTGTATGCACAACATTGCATGATTTTCCTAGTAAGGCTGTATCCTTGTTCTGTAATTGGATCTTGAGCATAATTAGCAGAACCGTGGTTAGTTAACAGTAGAAAACAATTTTAACATTGACTAATATAGTCACCATTGCTGGCATTAATTAATAGGAAATTTATTTATACTAAAGAATTAATGGTGGGTTAAGAATTGATGGATATATATAATAGATGTGAGAATTGAAATGTGGTGCTACATCTCCATCAATAATCTCCTCTATATCAAGGCAAACGTAATAACATGAACTACTTTCTCCATTTTCCTGCTTTTAGCTAATCCTTTGACAATTCATTTAAGAAAACCATAAGTGTCCACATTTGAATTATCCCATTATTAGGAACTTTGGTCACTTTAACAGCATGATTGGTATGCATGAATGAAATGAGACAGAAAATGAATAAACCATTTCAACACCTTTCTCGGGACAGCTAAACAAATTATGTAGCCGAATCCGAATGTGGTATAAATCATTGTTAAAAGTTAAAAACACTAATGCCAAGTATAACAAGTTTAGGACATTAATAACTTGCCAACATATCAAAACATACTTGCAAGAAACATTGTTTTCAGGTTTAACATGAGATGAGACTAGACTTTTTTTCTTATGAATCAATTATACAATTACAATTTCATTGACCAACCACCATCGTCCTGCAAAGTCATATCAAAAGGGACAGCCTAACTGCCTAAATTTTCGAAGAAGAAAAGTAGATAAAAAAGCATAACCCTCACTCTGTTGATCGCTACTCTCAGAAATTAAGAATGATGGTTATATTTTCATTATCTCCCACAAAAGAAATTCACATTTATTAGATTAATCATCTTCTTCACCATGAAATAAATGCACAGTCAAAAGCATTCTTGATTTCTTAAGCAGCTATGGAAAATATTACTGCGTTGTTGTCTCATCTTCATGGCCAAAGAAACAGGAAATCTTTCTATGCTTTCATTTCGATTCTTTTGCTCGGCCTGTTAGCTTACAATGGTGCCACTATTTTCTGTGTCCACCTCCCCTTTCCAGTTCGAAACTTCCCTGCGAAAGTTCTGCCGGAGCTGGTGAGTTTCTCCACAGAAAACATCACCGGAAAAACAAGAATGTTTTCTTCTGTGCATTCTTCAAAGAAACGGCTATCTACCGCACAATTTTCAGTCAACGAAGAAGGCTCAAGTATAAAACTGAAAACCCCTTCGCCCATTGTGCGTAAAAATCAAAACTTGGTGGTTAACACAAACATAACCACAATGTATCACCCGAAGAAAAGGAAAAAATACAGACTAGCTATCAAGAATTTACGGTTCCAAGATGTAAAGCAGTTTGAAGCTAGAGTTACGAAGTTTTTCAAAGCTTACTCGTGCGAGCTTCGTTTCTTCATGACATGGATTGCTAGAGCAGAGTCTTTTGGAGACAGAGAGCTATCTTGTGTGCAGAGTTTATACGAATGGCATCCGAACGGGTGCTTGATCATAGTCTCAAATTCATTGGATTCAGCAATCGGGGCGAAAATATTGAGACCCCTTACAGAAAAAGGGTTCAAAGTGACTGCAGTTTCTCCTGATTTCAACTATTTGTTAAAGGGTACCGCAGCTCGAGACTGGTACGACCAGTTAAAGCGTGGAAATGTGAATCCCGGAGAAATTTCACTGGGCCAGAATCTCTCAAATTTACTTAGGATGGTTTTGCTCTATAAATTTGGTGGGATTTATTTAGACACTGACATCATAGTTTTGAAGAGTTTTGGAAAGCTCAAGAATGTGATTGGAGCTCAGAACGTTGATCATGCCACAGGGAATTGGAGCAGACTGAATAATGCTGTGATGATATTTGATCGGGGCCATCCATTGCTTCACGAGTTTATTCAAGAATTCGCGCTCACATTTAATGGGAATAAATGGGGTCACAATGGACCTTACTTGGTTTCAAGAGTAGTTTCGAGGGTGACAGGAAGGTCGGGATATGATTTCACGGTTTTGCCACCTTGGGAGTTTTATCCAGTTGATTGGAGTAGAATCAGGAGCCTTTTCGAAGGGCCTAAAAGTTTGAAACACATGAAATGGCTGGCTGAAAAACTGAGCCAAATTAGAAGCAAAAGCTTTGGTCTTCATCTTTGGAAGAAGCAGAGTAAGGGGTTTAAGGTGGAAAAGGGAAGTATCATCCAACA
>JBBMKE010000001.1:14091741-14106862 GCA_037834125.1 Lippia alba | reverse complement strand
GCCGCGAAACTCGGAAGGCAGAACGTGGTATACTGCTGTAAACGTTGCCCTTAGCTTTGGGCTTCTGTTTTTAAGACTGACTCTGCTGTATGACCTTGTGATCATACTTTTAACGTATTAACTAGGAAAATTATCGCAGGTGGTCTCCTGACCTGATCGATTTTACCCGAAAGTAAGTAGAAAGTCCACTTTTAACTTGATTTGATATTTGACAATAATAATTTCAATGATATTCAGTATTGGTGCATGAAAGTGTATTAGATTGATGTTGGGAATAATGGGTTCTTGGACAGGCCGAAAGGTGTATATTATCTACCCTGGATCTCAGGACTTGTCCCCTTATTTCTTCAGCAGTTGTAATCATGCCATTTACGGCCCTTGGGATTGAGCGTTATGTCCTTTCATAACAACGAAATCAAATCAACTAGATATTATCTAAATTCATGAAAACAATATTTGAACAACGGTGATGGTACAACATGAATATGTTAATAACGCATTAATGTGTATACTATTTACTATAGCTATATTATGTAGTTGGTAGCAGCGGTCCCATAATGCCGTTACACGTGCAGGTGCATCCTCGAATTTTCACCACTCCAACCACAATATTATTCTAATAAATGGGTAGTGTAACAATACATAAAAAATTAATTGAATGAATACATACATAAATTTAAAAAAAAATACATAAATTAATTGAACGAATGCCAATGATTTATGAGTGGATCCTCCGCCGGCAACGCAAAAGCAGCCACCAAAATGAATTATGAAAGCACGTGATTCCCTCTAATTAATTCCTTTTTTAAGACAAAACTCTAAATTTAATAGTGATTAGATTAATAATAATTCTCAATTCAGTGTACCTAGCTAGTCCCCACCCTATCCGACAAATATTCTGTTTCGGGATTAAATAATCAGTTATTTACTAGTCCGAGTAATTTTAGGGGTGGTCATTATTCCCAGTCACGTCGAGAAATAATAGAACAGAGTTTAACTATATATGCATGCCGGCCGGCCGGCCTATAATATCATATCATAGGGATCCGTATCATCATTGCTTTTGTGACTATCATGCCGACTACTTTTTCACTACTAATAATACTCTACTACATTACAAGCACTATAACGGCTTCACGTGTTTTTGTAGACATTTAGTTTACTTGGCTAATTGTATCTTATTAATAACCATTCTCGTCTTCACCACAAACTTAAATAGAAAATTTTTGGTCACAAATTATGATTATCAGATTTGGAGTCATATGTGTAGACCCAAGCTATAGAGGGAGAATGCATGCATCTCTATCACAAGAATGTCATAGCACTACACTTCATACCTAAAGTGAAGGAAGTAGCACATAATATAATCACCCCAAGCTGTGCATGTGATGACATGCATAAATGCATGACAAGAATGGCCCATTAATATTTCATTATCTATTACAAAAAGTTGACAACCATCATGTGTTGACAACTCTTTATTTTAACCCACATCTAACTTCTTTTCAAAAAATTCTAACTCGAATCTGGTTTGACTGAACTCAACTCGAAAAATTCTAGCTCAAATCTGGTTTGACTGAACTCAACCAATTAAATACACTTATCATTTGATTGGTCACTCTCCTTTAATTTTCCACCAACCACACAAGTACAAAACACTCACCCCCTCGTTACACCGGTTTGGCTCAGCGAGACTCGGTTTAGAATTGCCCCCTTTTTTTCTTTTCCTATCTATGGTATTACAACCTTTAATTGTACAAAACTTACCAACATGATGCAAATTGGCATCAGATGTGACATATCGGACCGACCAAACATATGAACGTACAAGGAATATCAGACACAGATGACACACTTCTGCATTAAAAAGGAAGTTAATTCGACATTTGTAGTGCATCTGAAATTGGTGATAATAAAGTGTATTACACCTATACAGAAACCACTATTGACCGATCTCAACGATCCACGTGTAAGCTGTGTTGATTTAAACTTAATAGTGAAGTATCTGCTATGCTTGGTAATTACCTCAAACTTAATAGATATATAATGGCCTAGAATACCGTTTTAACACAAATATGGGTCAAAAAGAGCTGATGGAATCATTATTAAAGTATGCCCGTACACAGTAATGGTGCAACTTCAAAACAACTGGTATGCACATATATAAACCCCATAATTAATGTGTCAAGATCATACAATTATCTTGGCTCTTGAAATTATGAGCACACCATGAAGTACGTACGTATAGTAATTAGTATGCATATTATATATATACATATAGTTTTGTATATAGTTGACACCAAAGCTAGAACCCCACATGCATGAGATAAGACCACTCTGAAGCTCTGGACCACAAAACCCTTGAGTGATTGTGATCTTCTCACCAACAATTATTATAGTTTTTACAGATAGATTGATGGACAGTGATGCCCTAAACAGGTATATAGAAAGAGACACAGAATCTCACACATCCATCTTCATTAAAACTCCCACAGCCCAATCATCTCTTATAAATACTATCTTCACAACCACCGCCCAATTCTGTTTTTCCCTTTATCCACATCACAATTTAATGCTCCTCGTACCCCTTTGATCAACAATATCCAGAAATTGTCTCTTGGATTTGATTCAGATCACATGGGTTTGAGCAGCAAACAGGTTTCTGGCGATCAAGAGATTGAAAACTGGGGGGCCGCGGCGGAGCTGCAGTCGAAACCACCGCCTACTATACGGCGGCTGCAGCAACAGCCGCCGGAGGCGTTGAAGTGTCCGAGATGTAGCTCCACAAACACAAAGTTCTGTTACTACAACAATTATAATAAATCTCAGCCTCGGCATTTCTGCAAATCTTGCAAGAGACACTGGACTAAAGGTGGCACTCTTCGCAACGTTCCCATCGGCGGTGGCCGCAAAAGCAAACGTCCAAAGCTTTCAAACTCCCCGAAAACCACCGGTATCGCCACTTCCACCACCGCCGCCAGTCTTCCCGATTCTAGTGATAATCAGAAAAGCATGTCTGATGTTCTTTATCAGGCTCTATTCCGCTCTTCCTCCACCTTATTGCATGATCATACAACAAAGGCGGCAACTTTTACAGGTTTGAATAACTTGTCAGCGTCTCAAAGTATTCCAAACACAGAACTAATTCAGTTCTCAGCTTTAAGCAATACATGTAATTTGATCTATCCAACTTCTTATCAATCCTTTGAGAATCACTACATCGGGAATCTTGATTCCTTGGAGGAATCAACGATTACTACTGTTAATATTAACCCGAGCAGCAGCAGCGGGCCGTGGGCCGGCCCGGATAGAAGCGGTGCTTTGGATTTGCCCACGGATTGGAATTGGAATGATATTGATGTGTTATCTTCGGCTGATCTAAATATATCATGGGATGATCAAGATGATGTAGAGATCAAACCCTAGTTAATAGCACTTTGCAAGATTATCTTTTTCTTGATTGATTAATATTACTTAATAGGGTGTGTTTATAGATATTGGATGGAATAAGAATTAAGAGTATATCCGAGTAAGTTTTCTGCAGGAAGGACATGGATTTGGATTTTAGTCCATGGAGGTTTGCCTTAACATTGACCATGCTTTAAATTCCGTTTGTACAGTTTGTCGCTGTCAAATGTTGTAGCTAATGTAGCCATATGCTAAAAGTCTTGAAGCTGTCCATTTTAGCATCAGCCTCAGGCTTATTAGAGATATTTACATAATATTATGTCCCAGTTTGTGGTGTTTTATCTTTTCAGTCTTAGAAGAGTTAAAATCATGTGAACGCTGGATTTGTTTTCATGTTTTGGGTAGGTTCACGCATGAGAGAATGTTAAATGGGACCTTCTATTGCTTGGTCAGGGTGGGGTAATGTTGGTTCAGTACATTTGTTATGGGAGACTCTTGTGTATATGTGAGTATGTTGTAGTCTGGATGAACTATTTTCCATTTTGTCCTCCTTCGAGAGTTGTAAATTATATGATAATCATAATTGAGTAGTACTTTGCGCCTTCTTCAGAAGAATAAAGAATAAAAAAAACCGAAGTATCGGCAATCGCATTTAAGAATGAGGTGGTTCGATTATGTTCGGTGAAATTTCAACCGAAAATCAACATTATCCCGTAATAAATTCAGGAGAAGATATAAAGAAAGGAAGGGCATTAATTTATCAAAAAATAGGGTATACTTGATCTAAAAGTGACTGGAACTCCATATTTCACACTCGAGTGAAATGTGAACTCGGCTAAAACCTCAATCCATGCAAAAAACTCAAGATACCACTGCGATTTACAACTAATACTAACAAGGCAGGAATCCTTCTGTATTCACTCGTTTAACTAATATAATATAATCAAGCCCTTTGAAACAAAATTACAGGAGACATGGCTGTGAACTGGCAACCTCAGAGTTCGTAGAATGTGTGCATAAAATCGAATAGGATTGGGGCTATAAAGAAAGAATGGGAGCCGCTTTTTTCTAGAGAGAATCGAATGAGCCACTTTTCAACCTTTCCATTCTAGCCTGAAGACCAGATAAGGCCTTCTCATCCATAGGGAGGATCCCACCACCCGGCATAGGATTATTAACAGTGGCCTGCCCTTCGGGAAACGGTGGAGGAGGCTGCGGCTGATTAACATTACCGTTTACTTGTATCAATGGTCTGCCTCTTGAATCAGGATTTGTTCCAGCTGCAGCTAATTGGATGCTCTTCATTCGTTCTCTAATTGCATCCAATGCTCCATTCGTCACTGTATTAAAAGTAAAAATATAGAACCCAAGAAGAAATGTAAGAATTGTAACCGAGAACAATTTTGAATGTTCGATTACCAAACTGCTAGGGAAAATAAAACTTGATGAAAATAACTTACTACCAGATGGTAATCTTTCATTTCTTGATTCCTCAAAGTTCTGTTGACCGTAATTGGAGACTCTTGGAGAGATGGAACTATTATTAACATGCCGATCATCTTCAGCATATGATGGTGGTAAACTAAAACTTGTTGGTTCAAGTCTTGCGTTTGGATTTCTTGAGTCGTTAAGTGGGCTTGTAGTATTTACAGGGGATAGAGGTCCGTATCTTGGAGAAAGGTTGAGAGATGCTGGTGGAGGAGTAGACAGTGGCACACTCGCAGGTGTCCTTCCTGCAGCAGCATTTCTTTCCATCTGCCAGATGAACAAAG
This sequence comes from Lippia alba, assembly GCA_037834125.1. Lineage (NCBI taxonomy): Eukaryota > Viridiplantae > Streptophyta > Magnoliopsida > Lamiales > Verbenaceae > Lippia > Lippia alba. The sequence continues at coordinate 14,101,682 of JBBMKE010000001.1, read as the reverse complement.
TTAAAAACTGATCAAAAGTAATAATATTTGCTGCATTTCATTCCATCTGCCGGATGAACTTCAAAACTGATCATAAGTATTAATGTATCGCAACTAGTGAGCCAAAAAAAATTTAGGTGCGGACCTGGGCTAAACCATCTCTAATGTACGTCCGGAAGGCCTCGCTGGCATTTTGAAGCTGAGCAAATATATCAACCTGAGAACAAATTGGGCAAAAATAAAAGTCAACAAAAACTTCAAGAAACTAGAAAGCATGTATATTTTTAGAGATCCAAGTCTATGTGAGATGCTATACCTGAGGATATAACTGCGTTATGCGGTATAGTTCATACAGACCAATTGAGCAAGTTTGCTTGTCACCAATTTTCTTAAATATTGCGGCTAATTCTTGCTGTTATATGCCAAAAATAAGAGAATTTTGTTTTAGAAATACGGCAATATAGGGGGAAGCCAGAAACTAACAAAACAATGTAATGCAAAAAACATAACCCACAAACAATACCTTCAATTGGGCATCTGCAGAGTGTGTTGTAGGTGCAGGATTATTGGCAGTCGAATCAGTCCAGTGAGTTTGCCCAACCGGCCCAGATGGCGTTAACATTCTAGCCGCCGCCAAAGTCTGCTCAATTTGTTTTGAAGGATTATCACCACAATATATTATGAATCACGGTTAATAAATAATAATCAAGAGAATGTGATAAATACCTGAAGATTGAGATCTATATAGGCAAGAATGATAGGTTGAGGTTGCATGTCTATAGGTACCATGGAAAGGTGACCCTTTATAGCAGTTCCTCGAAGCTTGACAAGCTCATGCAGAACAGTTTTGACCATGCGAAGTGGTTTGTCATCAGCTCCAGCTCTTTCGAACATTCATAATAAAAAGAGGAGAATAAATCGTATAAATACAGACAAAGGAGAGCTGTCCCATCAATCTAGGAACAAATATCGGAAACCATGATTAGGTAAAAAGAATAATTACAAAATCCTCCCTTAGGTGTTGAAAATTCTGGGGTTATTTCCTCCGTTACATTTAACAAAATGTGGAAGATAAGGAGGTATAATATGCAATAAAGAGCCCGAGGTGTGTAATCAGATCCTCCCAGGGGGTATATATATAAAGAGCTCAAAGATAAGGAAGTTAGTGTAAATATGAAATTCTTAAAGGGGTACAATATAAGTATGTGAGTTGTGTGTACCTACCATCCTTTTCATGCCTCAAGAGTTTATGGATACCTTATATATTTTTGTAGATATTCGACATGCATGTTCATATTTGAATGCTATTATTTATGTTTAAGGTAGATGCATTAAGGATCACCAACATGAGAAAATTAGTTTAAATAACTCCGACAAATATTTATGTGAATTTACTGGTGCATTGATTGATGTTGGTGTGTTTGTTATTATTTTTCTATTTCAAAGGGAGAATTTGTTATTGTAAACAAACAACAGTTAAGTAGACTTAAGCAAAATAAACAAAAAGCTACGACGTAAACATAAGATGGAATTTGTAATTCTTTATCATAATTTATAGGAATACATATCCATGAAATATCTATTTCAATTTATATTTATAGATAAAATATAAATATTATATTTAATAGAAAATTTTTAAATTTTAAACTACAAATTTGACCAACATTACTAATATATCATTATACTTTCAATATTATTATAATATACCCCCAAGAGTAGAATTTGAATTTCTAAAAATAATATTTCCGACGTTATCAATTTTAACGCCATAACTAACGACTAGGGAAATTTGTGAGAGGGAGTATAAACCTCGGGGGGAGTTCGTAACCTTTCAAACCTCAGGGGCAATCTGTATTTTCTTCATACCTCAAGGGGCTATTCGTAATTATCCCGTATGTAAAATTCAAGTAAAACTACTAAGGGAGTACCTTTTACGTATTTCATCCATTCCTAATTCTTGTAGATAGATATGGATACTCTGAAGTATCCGATCAAGGTCTACCTCATATATTGTATTTTGCAAGACCTATAATGAAGAAAAAGCAACAAAAGCATATTCTGTTAATGTGAAGAACAAAAAAAAAAAGAACAAAAGAAACTTTTGACAGGGAGTGTGTTCCATGAGGAAAAAAACAAAAAACTAGATTGTTCATTTGCAGAAAATAAATCAAGAAAAAGCTACCTTAGTAAGTTTGATTAAACATTTAACAACCAAATCAGAAAATTTCTGATTTCTAATAACTAGAGACTCATTTGCAGCAGGAGCAGGCCATCTTGATGGATCCAGAGGTCGCAAGAGATTTATGAGCACAACGAATGATGAAGTGCGTTCTGCATTATCCTGATATTGGAGAAACCAGTCAAGGAAAAAGGTAACCATAAGGGAAGGTAACAAGCTCATTGCCTTGTATATAGAGAAACTCACAAGAATCTTCAACATGAGAACATTCAAAGCTCTCAGAAGCTGACTGCCATCATCCATCTGCGGAACCCTTTCATCCAAAAGCCAAAGTAATAGTTCTGTAATGAGGCTATCAAGGGTACCTTCCTTGACGGCATGCGCAAGCCTCCTGTTCTGAAACGTCTGCACAAGAACAAAACAAAAGGTTTCCAAACTCAATCGACACAGGTACCATCGAGATTATGCAATGGTTCCAAAATTTAATGTTTCAAAATTCAATTCCAGAAAAGAAAAAGACTAAATTACCTGCATCAGAGTGTTCAGGACATATTTACAGGACCGTGAAGAGGCACCAGTGAGACTAAAGTCAAAAGTCTTGGCCACCTACAACGACCAACACATTTGTAAGAAGTCCCACATGATAACTTAGCATAGTTATGGAAGGCGAGAGGCGGGCGAAAAAGGCGAACGAGACGATATAATATCAAAAAAATAAAATAGTATATATCTTCTATAATAAATTTAGTGAACTTAACTTAGAAAGAAAAAAAAAAGTTATAAATAACAAGAGTTCATAAGTTATGTTTTTCTTAATCTTAAAAATTAGGTTTTAATCTTATTTGCTAAGTTTTTTTTTTTTAAATTAAAGATTAAAATTAAGCCCATTAAAAACTGATTTAACTTCAAATTGAATATTAATTTAACTTTAAAAAATCAGCCCACATATTTATTATAATTAGAAGGTGGCCCAGAATTAGCCCACTTAACTTAAAAGAAATCTCAATTAACCTCTTAACACAAGAAAAGGCGAGACAAATCTCATCATCTCGCCTTTCTCGCCTGCTGTAATTTGCCTGGCCTTCCTCAGAGAGGGTCTGAGGCGATCGCCTTCAATAATTATGTAACTTAGGTAAAAAATAAAATAACTAATAGAAAATAGTTGCCTTATTAGCCAAGCATGAAACCAGCCTATCAGCATCTTTCACTATATCATCCATTGTGCTGCCTTCAGGATCAGCGGTTGCTTGTGCCAATTCATGGCATACAACTTTCATTCCTTCAACAGACTGCAGAGTGAACCAGAGGTCTATCAATATAAATGGCACAAATACTACTTTCTTTCATCTCCAAATAAGTAAATGCTGGAACGATATCCAGGAAAAAGGAAACAATAGTTTAGACATCTTCAGCTAGAACAAAGGAAGTTAAGGAAAAGGGGCCCCACCTGCTCAGGAGAACCATAGGATATGATATCCAAAGCCTCATTCCAATCTGTGGGGCCCACACCAGAATATGTCCGAGCCATTGGAACTGGCATTGGCATTCTATCTGCATGGACTTCAGGTTGACTGTAGTTCTCACTGTATAAAGAAAATTGATAGTGAAAATGAAACATCTCCATGTATAAATTATATTCTGTCAAGGCAAATTGAGGATTACACTGCACAGGTACATTTGGTACAGAAAATAAATAAGTGAAGATCATGTACCGATTGAAGATTGGGACAGTCATAGAGCGCGAAACTTCCCCACTTTGCTCAGCTGGTGGATCAGACCTACAGATGAAAAGACAAAGATCATGTTGGCCATATGTTACTTTTCTAGTCAACTATACATTGAAGTATCCATGCGCTGGCCCTAATGGATCAACTTGAAATGGTATGATTGAAGAATGCTTTTTACAACTCATGACCGGAAACATTGCACTTTCATTCTAGAGTAGCCACAGTATGTCTTCAAAATTAAGTTTATACTTCAGATATTTCTAGACAGTATTGATAAGGCTGGAATGGAGAAATTCCCACAATTATAAACTACTCACACACACGCAGAGACAAGAAAGGATCAAAAAAAGCATACCCATTATCCCTCACTGAACGTCGTAGGGCAGCTCTAGCTTCGCCAGGCCTGCCTTCCTTCCTCTTCTCCATCTCCCGAGCCTGAGAAATACAAATAACTTAACTCTCGGTACAATGAAAGGGAACTAATCAAATAAATGAAAAAATGGAAAGCACACCAAGATACTAACCTTCCACTTAAATCTATCATCTAGCATACTCCTTTGTGCCTCAGTAAGCTTCCCGACATATCTCCAAATGTCATCACCTACCAAATTGATTATTCGAACAACAATTAGATAAACTATGACTTTTAATTTTTCACTATAAAAGCGCTCGTTTTCAATTACAGAGATATAGTCATACTTGTAGCAGCAGCATTTTAACCAAAATACCACGAGGCCAAGGATGAAATTTTGGATTTACGGCAAGATTTTAATTGTCATACTATCATATCTATTTCTACAGAGTAGGACGCCATGTGTGTGCAACAGAAATTTTACTCTTCGAGAAGTAATGAAAATATAAAACTAACCAAGAATCTTATATCCAATAGCCAAAGTATTCAACGCGGCTTTTCTAGTATCACCATCTCTTTCAGCTGTTAAACTTGCAACAATTTGCAAGGATTTTAATTGCCCGGAAATCTGATAAGATTAACAAGTTATACAACACTATAAAGAAATCAGAAGCAAAAAAATGATTGCTAAAATGATGTGGCCTGAGAACAGTTACCTCAGCTCCATAATTCTCCAGTAAGAATCCAACAAGATCTGCACACTCGATCCTCGTCCTGTTACTTCTCGAACGCAAGCCCTCCAAAATATAAGGAAATGTTTTTGCAGCAGAATACGAGTTGATGATTTGTTTCATCAGTTCCCGCATTTTCTCTCTAACTTTCTCAATGTTATGTCCAGACTGCACAAAGTATAAAATCATTGCACACCAGGTGAAGGAAAACATATATTAGTGTTTATCAAAAAACACATGAATCATTATCAAACATTTGCAATACAAACCGATCAAAATCAAACAATAAGATTGTCTCAGTTTTAAGCAATGATAAAATCACAGGCAGGCAACGGAAAAATAGTTCCTACAAATGGAAATCATCTTTTGCTTACAGCTAAAATGAATAATACCTTCTCAACCAAGCAAGGAAGAAAAATTGACGCCTCTGCTTCAGTCATTGTGTAGCTCTCATTCCTCAACATGTCGAAAAGTTCAGGAAGAAATTCCAGCACCTTATCAATGTTATGAGAAAACACGGGCTTAGCCAAGTAAGTTTAATGAATGTATCCCGACTTCGCCAGCTTATACTATTTCATATCTGATGGGGACAAGGGAAGTACACTAGCAATACCAATAACATGTAGATACAAGTTGAATACCTTTAGTAAGCATGATGTATTGGACTCGCAGTACCTCATCACAAACCACCTCAAGACTATATCCAAGACTTCAATTATCTCCTTTCCAATAGACGGAAGAGCCTGAAATCCAACAAGAATTCAAGGTCGTCAAGAGCGCATTCAAACGCCATGTTACAAGAACCATGAATTTACATGAGAAGAACCTTTTGCAGCATCTCAATCCCATCAACTTGCTTCTTAAAGTCAGTGCTTAATAGCCTTCGGTGCAAGTCTTCTCGAAAATACTTCATGATATCATTCTGTTTCACCAAGATGCAGTACAGAAAAAATATTTTGTTCAAGAAATTCAAACATGGAAAAGGATAATGTGCACATATTTAAGCAATAAAAGCTCAATTGAAAAAACCTCAAGATCCTGAATTTGCTCTAAACGTAATTCTTCAAATTTAAATCTGCGAACAACAATTCTCTCTCTTTCATCCTGCACAATAATCAATCAATTCATATTTGCAGAATAGAGTGACTAAAAAAAGCTTTTGTACGTCAATAACAGAAATCCCCTTACCTTGTTTGAATCCTTCACATTGAGTAATGCCTGCGACTGAATGTTGATGTCATGAATGGACATGATTGGCTCTTGTCTAGCTCCTTTGGTAGGAACAGTTCTCTATGGAAACAGAATATCAATAATAAATTGTATGTTCCTTCAGACTAAGCAAACTAAACAAAAACAAGAGGCGGTTTCAGGCACAAGAAGACATACTGAAGTTACAGCTCTGTTTCCATGGCGTGATGTAGCATTAGGTTTTCCTATTTTTGAACTTTTAGATGATACACCTGCTGAAATGGATCTACCTGCATCCAAATTTTCTGCAAGAAGATAGATAACATTTAAAAATGGGATTGCATGAAACGAGAACTTCATTTTTGGGTGAGCTTATGCATCAAAAAAATTACCATGGAAACCTCCATGTGCCTTCAGTCGTTCAACAACAATAGCCAAAGCAGAACCTTGTATATCTTTTAAATTTTTGGTCACCTAGGAAATGAAAGAAAAAGATCAACAATGCCCATAGATAAGTCAAAGATCTTTAGACAGCCCTCACAACTTTGCAACCTACATACCATTTCTTGTCCACAAACCCTCAAGATTTCATGAAAGCATGCTTCAGCAGCTTTACGGACATCTGCTGATTTGTCCTGGAAGGTAACCAAGCCATGTTATGTAGAAAACTTGAATTTGAATCGGTCAAAATTCTAAGGAAATGTTTCTCTATGCAGAAGAAAATACCGTCATTGCAGTGGCTGAGGGTTTTAGCAGCTGTATAGCATCAGGAAAGTTGGACAACCCACTAAGTTGTCTTGACAACCAGTCAAAAAGATCCTTTCGCCCTTCTGCTCCAAGCTTGGCATCCGTGAGAGCAGCAGTAACATAAGGGACCTATAAGAGAGAAACTACACAAGGTTAACATACATGGAAAGATGCAAGAAAAAGAATATCTGAAGGGCATAATGTTGACCATTTTATCAAGATGAGCAGCAGCAAGCCAAGAGTCCAAGGTGTTCATAGTGCATTCTCGCATGTGCTTCTTGTTGTCGCCAAGGCATTTCAAGATATCTGAAAGAATGCCCTGCATGAACCAAAGTACTGTAAATTATTTAGCTTTAAAGGAGAAAAAAGAAAGGACACATTAAATTTTGAGCAAATGACCTTGCTTGATTTCTCAACTGGCTGTCCCATCGCAGATGCAAGAGCACCAATTGTGGACAAGGTTGCCATGATCAAATTTTTGTTGCTATCATGTAAACGGTTTCTTAAAGCTCCAAATAACTCTCCTGGTAATAAGACAATTAAGTGAACAATAATATAGTATCCCGATACACCTTCAACTAGACATTTAGTAAACATACCAGTTCCAGTTGGTTGAATACGCTTGTTAGCCTCCTCCAGAATTTTGTTCACACTTTCAATAGACTCCAAACGAATCTACGACAAAGGATAGAGTTAGCACTACAAAGAAATTTTTAAATGCTTTACAGACTTGATATCTGAGCTCTTCGAATAGTATACCTTCCAGTCGGAACTTTCAAGGCTCTTCAACAAGGTAGGAGTGATTTTTTCACTAATATCTTCACGTGGAAGACCATCCCCACCCCCAGAAGCCAAGGACAATGTCGAATCAGAAACTTTCACCGTCTTTTTTGGAACTGCAGCTGCTCCCTGCAGAGAGTAATATGTTGACCATGATCATAGCAAATATACTTACTGAAGAAATGACTGTAAAAATAAACCAAATTTACCTCAAATGGATTCTTTTCATACTCAGCATCAAGGGCACTTAGAAGAGCAGGTTTCACATCTGAGAGGAACGCTTTGATATCTACAGGAAGGAACAGTTGTTAGCATCTAAATGTCAAGATAAGTATAAACATAGGGAAAAAAAAGGAATTTGTATCACCTGGACCAACAAACTTGTGTAAAGCACCAATTAGTTTAATAGTAGAATTTCTAGTCGCAGCAGCACTAGATTGTAACCCAATATCCTTGCAGAAATCAATTAAATCCTGCAGTCACAAATATGTTAGTTTTTCAGATCACATGCCCATTTTGTTTTCATAAGAGATCAAATTAGAAGGAAACAATAAATTTGTGAAAAGAGCTTCGACGACCTTTAGTTTAATATGTGAAGTACCAAAATCATCCACTGCAGAAACCATCCATAATAAGCCTTCACTGAGAACTTTCGGATTCTTGTGCTCTTTCATGATTTTATACAGCTGAAAGAAGTCCCATGGTCAAAACAACACCAATAGAAGTGTTCCTTGTTAACTGATTGTTCTCAGCATTTCATCAATACCCATTCTTTGCATAGCAAATGCATAAGCAAATTGCAAAGATGTTTGGGAGGAATATTTCCCATTTTCAGACTATAAGAACAGACTCACTTAAAACACCGAAAATCCAACCACCCACCAAATATAATATTCCAAGTAACAATCATCACTGTTCATTCTATCAAACGGCAGTTACGTACAGCAGCAATGGCAGATCATCACAGATTTAAAGGTTTTTAATGTCCACCGTAGCAATATCAAATTGATTCTCAGTTTATATCTCAAGATATTCTAAGACACCAGTATTTCAGAACCACAGACAATAGTCGCTGTGATTTTACACACCAATCGTGATGTCACGTGCTTGCGTTCACCTTCATATTCTCAAGGTTACAAAAACACTGATTGCATGAAATAAGACAATGAAAAGAAGGGAAAGCAAATTAACCGTCCCTAAGAAGCCACATCCTCAACCATATAAATCGCAGTGAGCAAAATGACTTACCCTGTCGAAAATAAACCCTGGACCCACAGCTTCACAAAAAGTCGTGAGGCACTTCATGGCCTGAGCACGAGTCTTGATGTCGGCAACTCTTTCACTAACACCTGTCAGCAAGCCAAAACTGTAAATATAAGAATATGTTCAAAGCTCATCCATTTAAATTCTATACAGGAGGAAACAAGTTGAGCTTTTTGTACTCAGAATATCCCCCGTCAAAAAATATTATAACAAGAAGAAGCAAACAGAAGAGCGCACAATAGAGACACAAACAGAAACAAGGGAATCGTCCAAAAATCTGAAAAAAACACGTCAAACAAACTATATTATCATAGTACTAAACGAAATAAAAAACAGATATTCCTGACCTAAAAGGCAAAGCACGACACATTTTTTGGGAAATTTCGATGCAGTTGAGGCTATGTGTGTAACAATATCAATAACCTGCTGCTGGACCTGCACATCAACATCTTCAAGAGCATGAGCTAACATATCCAAGTAAATAAAGATAAAGCAGTTATTATTATAACATACATCTGTAGAGTCCATAGGACAATTTTATACCTGAACATTCTTCTCATTCCAGCCAGGTACAACACAAAGCAAGCGGATTAAAACCTCAACTGAAGGATCCAAATTGTTTAGTGCTTCGACTTGTTCTTTAAAAGACACGATAGCTGCAACAAACATTAAAATTCAATAGGTTTTGAATGGTCAAACGTTAAGAGGACGGCAGTATAAGCAATAGGTTTTGCTGAAAGAAGAAAAAAAGAAACAATCAATGCAAACAGCATAACTTATGAAAAAAAGAAGGGATCCAGTATCTAAAAGCAACCTAATTAAGCAAATATTCTGAAATCTGAAGTCAAAGTCAAACAGTATGTATAGAAGTAGACCTTCAAGCCGTTCTTTCCACACAGCACTTTTAAGCTGAGTAAATGTATCCGCTTGTATAAGAGAACCTAATCTGCTCTCAATTTCCTCCAAACTCATTTCCGCTGGCTGTAAAAACAAGT
>JBBMKE010000001.1:14047026-14060934 GCA_037834125.1 Lippia alba | reverse complement strand
GAGTGAGCTGAAACAGAGCATAATCGAGAAGGGCTCTCGAATCCATAGTGCGATAGAGATTTTTTGGGCGGTGATTGGAAGGAATAAGTTCTAAAGGTGTAGTGGGTTGAGGTGCAAGTTCATGTTCTTGAATGTGACATTTTACGAACTTTTTTAAGTCTTAACTGGACATGAGAAAGAGCCAGCAAGAACTGATGAAGCAGGGCACATGGGGTCTCTGTGTGAGTGAGTGAGTGAGTGAGTGAGATAACAAGTTCCCCATTTCCTTTATTTTTATATATTTTCTGGATTTTCTTAAGAGAAAATTACATAGATAATTGAAATTTGGGGCCCACTAGTGCGATGTCCCACCTTTTCTCAATTATTTTGGTATTAATGTGACTAATTATACTTTTATTCTCAACAATCTAATCTTCATCCAGTAGAAAGGGCTAAAAAATCCGGATATTTTTTCTGCTTTATTTAGAAAATGTTATTTCTGATGTTCGAAAATTACTTAAGAAATCATGGATTCCGCGCCTTTATCATGTTACACGGAATTTCAACTCGTACGTAAATAATCTCATTAGGAAGGATTACAGTCTGACAGAAATTTGTATTTTATTTGAGCCGCCTCAAAAAAAAAAAAAAAGAGACATAGTTATTATAGAAGTTGCTTAGGCTTTTCTCTTTTTTGGAAAAAAAAAAAAGAATAAAGGATTAGGATCTAAATACACTGATGATTTTACTATACTTTATTTAAAATATACTAATTTTATAATTACATAAGAATTAAAACTGAAACTTATAGTCCTCTAGCAGGAAACATATTAAGGAATCAATTAATCATGATTTCTATAAATACTCGATTTAGAGAGATAATATTATATCGATCAACGTGATTAGGTGAAAGATTGATATGATCAAATAGCGATTAATAAGAATGGGCCACCTTATAAAGCCAATAATGATCTTTTTCTTTTGGGCAAATTAAATGAACCATAGATTAAAAACATTTTAGTTGCATGAGCAAAAGAAGAAAATGACTTTAATTTGTTGCATATATAGTTTGGATATTTATTTATTTTCACAATTTGGTTGTATTGTCATTGTCGACACCACATAGTGCTCAATGAATCATAGTTCTTGACTTTTTGGCTTCTTTGTTTAGAATTTTCAATTCTTGTGAAGATATCATCCGATTAATATATTTGCTTTTTGCCTAATTAATTAAGGACATAAAAGTAACATGTTTGTCCAATTAATTAACTGGGACCCCAAATTAAGATAAATCATTTGTAAATGAAAATTAGAATCCAATGAATGAGTGGCATTTTATTGCACGACGAGGCAAAACATTAGTTTGTCTTACATGACCTACAAATATCTAAACAAATGCAGATTACAGCTTGCACATGACCCATAAATAATTGGCGACACTTTTGATCATTTTTATGTATACGTTATCAAAATATATAAACATATCACATTTTTAACTAATAGTAATATATGAAAATAGTGTAAAAGAAAAGGGGAAAGGGACATCAACTATTTTATATTTGCTTGAGTTGGAAGGGAGGAACCCAGTAAAGTATTTTGATCATATTCTGACATATTCAGAGCCTAGGAAATATTGACTTCCAAGTATACTTGATTGATAACCAAGAATTATAAATATACATGTCCCATGCAATAAATATTAAATATATATGTTATATACTTATATTAGCGATATCTATCTATGTATATATGTTAGCTGCTCTATGTATTTGGGATTAAATTCTTCTGGTCCGTATTTATATACTATGGAATTAATAGGGAGACCATGCCCAACATTTCATAAAGTAGGATAAAGATTTGGAAATTATTAAACCTTTTTGAGAGGTTTTGAATTGTATGTATTTTCAATTTTCAACACATATATATACGGCTATTAGCTTACCCCGTCAAAGAACTACAGTATGGCTAATTTTCCGCTTTCTTTTTGCCTAAAAAAAAAGAAAGAGAAAGATATATTATTATTTATTACAACTAAGAAAATGTTGAAGTTAAAAAGAAAAACAAGAGAAGTAATGGAGGCGGCTAATTTGAATTAGTCCAACTTCAATAATTTGCAGAGCACTTAAAAAATAGATTCTTAGTCCTGCCCCACATTTTATGATATGTTTCTATTTCTCTTCACCTTCTGCCTTAGAATTAATGACCAGATCATATATCTATATATATATATATATATAATAGGAAAAATTATATCTGACTACCCTGTATTTAGGCCTAATCAATCCATCATTTCTGAAAAATTATATTTTAGTTCCTATAATTTTGTTTGATCTGAGGTTCCTTAACAGAATTTGTAAAAATACATTTATGCAGGGTAATCAGATGTAATTTTTCCTATATAAGATATGGATTGGGGTTGGGGGGAGAGAAGGTATCTCGTATTCCCGTCAGAATTTCATCTGCATTACTATGTATTTTCTAGGAATCTCCTGAGCAAGAATGAGAATTAAAATTCATAAAAGGAAATTAAATTGTAATTAAATAACAAAAAAGTAAAAGGAATTAATACAAACTAATTTTATTTTGTGTTGATATTTCCATGGTTTTGCTAATAAGCTTCTTCTTAGATAGACTGAATTAACGTTGTCAAGCGACTACAGAACCTAGGTTTTATCAATTATATAAATATTTAGTCCCAATTTGATCAGAAAATAGCAATATAAATTAAATTATTGAAAGTGAGCGGGCAAAGGGCTTAAAGAAAAGGACTATTTTTAAAACGTTATACTTAAGAAAAGATTGGAATTTAGGATAGTTACATATTGTCCATTTGAGAGTGACGCTAATTAATTCACAAGGACGAGGGAAATACTCTCAAGTCGCATTCCGTAGTAACTCTCACATTAATCAGCTTTAGTCTATTATTATTAAGCTGGCTAGGATTCTGAATTTATAGGCATGCAGTTCCATAGACCAATTATATGAAATAAAATTGAAACATTAGTAAATTCAAACTAACAAACTCAAATTTCACTTCAAATAGCTAGTCTTTCCCTTTGAATGAATCAGATTAATTCAGATGGAGGGCTTATTAATTCATGCAACATAAATAATGTAATAAAGCCAAAAATCATAATACTAATATTATTAAATGACTCTTTCACTTAAAAAATTTTTTCAATAATAATTCATGGTGATGAGTTAGAATTAATTAATGTCATTATATTTTTAAACAATTAAAAGAAAAAAACGTGTTTGAAGGATTGAACAGTCATGGTATTGGGTAATGCGAGAGTCAATTCGTTCAAAGCCTTTTACTCTAATAATAATCCTTGTCAAAACAACCCCCAACAGTCCAACATTCTGATTAGTCCAATTTCTTTCTTCCCATTCAAATTCCATACCCCTATAAATTCGTTGCGTAATCAACACCCATCTCACAATCATAAAAAAAAAAAAACCAGCTAAAAACAAATTCTCAATTTCTGCCATGCAACGACGTGCATCCTCCGCCGTAGTCACCACCATCGGCCGCCACCTCCTCCGCCGCAAGCCCCAACAGCCACCGTGCGATGTGTTCATCAACCACCGCGGTATCGACACCAAGCGGAACGTGTCGGGCCTTCTGTACCACCACCTCCGCGCCATCGGCCTCCGCCCCTTCCTCGACAGCAAGAACATGAAGCCCGGGGACAAATTGTTCGACAATATTGACGTAAACATACGAGAATGTAAGGTGGGAGTTGCGGTATTTTCCCCCATGTATTGCGACTCCTACTTCTGTTTGCACGAGCTGAGCTTGTTGATGGAGTCGAGGAAAAGAGTCGTGCCGGTATTCTGCGACGTTAAACCGTCGGAGTTACGGGTGAAGGACAATGGTTCTCGCCCGGAAAAGGATCTCGACAAGTTCCGGTCGGCTCTTGAAGAGGCCAAATACACCGTTGGATTAACGTTCGACACGGTTAGAGGGTAAGTCCAACATTAATTTCCCTTGGCTTATGTACGTCCAATTTTATTGTTAATGTTGTTATCTTTGTAGCATGCAATTAAATGTCTCAAAGTACCTCTAATTATATTTATCTTATGAATTATTCAGGGATTGGCCGGAGTTTCTAGCTAATGCGACGGATGTGGTGATGAAGAACTTGATGGAAGTGGAAGTGGAAGAAGAGAGGCACAAGATGATTAGGAAGCATAAATATATACACGATGCTATTATCTAATAAGTCCTCAATTAATTAATAATCATTCATTCTTTTAATTCCTAATTAATTGCTAAGCCTTTTTTTTAATGAATTTTATTCAGAGGTTTAGCAGCGTAACACATTCTTTATTCTTTCAAAGTGGAAGTAAGAAAAGTGATTGTAACGGTCAGACGTCAGAGTCGTGAAGTTGTAAAAACGTTTGTCATCATGAATAAATATATATTTTGTGAATGTTGTCATCATCTTTATTTCGGGAAATTGCGGTACTTAACATCAAAATTCTGAAATAATAGCATAGTGGATCACTGGAAAGTGATTTCATAAACAGGATCCATCCCATCCGGTATTTGTTGGAAAATTCTATCTCAAACCCGATTTGACATAACTTAATCAATTTAAAAGACAAGTGTATTACACTTGTTATTTTAATTGGTCACTCTCTATAAATTTCTCACCAACCACACGGCAAGTGTAAGACACTCGCCCTCTCAATATGCCGGTTTGACCGAGCCAGAATTATCCGTATCGGTTGAGTTGGGCTACGGAGCCCAGCTGATATAGGAAGAAAGTAGAGCCCATTTTATACTGAAAAAAGCCTTAATTTGGGCCAATCGTGTTTGGTATTCAAAATTCAAAGGAAACGGGCAAGTGGTGAATGGACTTGAACATAAAAAGAAAAACAAAATTTTAAAGCAAGAATTGCAGGAAAATGTAGGAGAAAGTTACATTGTGTCAAGTTGTTTTTGGCTACGCATTCCTTTGCCTCTACAAATATATTAATTAATGCTAGCTTCTGGTTTTTTTTTTTAAATTTTAATATCAATTAATGTTCTCTTCTTCCTACTCCTTTGCGTTGTTGTTGATAAACAATGATTTGAGATGCGCTCTATATCCTACTGATTCTTTTAATTCAAGGCCATACAGTGAAAGGAATAAATGTGAGTGTTT
The DNA here is from genome assembly GCA_037834125.1 of Lippia alba. Classification (NCBI taxonomy): domain Eukaryota; kingdom Viridiplantae; phylum Streptophyta; class Magnoliopsida; order Lamiales; family Verbenaceae; genus Lippia; species Lippia alba. Next base: position 14,055,802 of record JBBMKE010000001.1, on the reverse strand, counting down.
AATTAGCTCATGGATGTATGGGGGCGGAGGTGCCAAAATAGATATGGAGGGGCTTTATCCCTCGCACACAAAATGCGTGATATCTAGTCCCACCAACAAACAAAATCGACACATGTCATTCTCTCAGTTGAAGATATTCGGTAAACTGTCCCCACTTGAGCTCTACCAGCCCAATTAGAAAGAAAATTCTAACTCAAACTTTGCTCAGTTGAACTGTAAATCTGTAATCCTACTAATACGTGTCTGTTTGATTTGTTATTCTTTTAAAAATTTCTACCAACATTTAAAAAAAAAAAACTATCAATCACATGACTAAAGTAGAATATTTGTTATCACGGTACACCAATTTCACTGCCCAAATTACCACGGTGAGATTCTTTCGATCCTCGGCTCACATCATCGCCATCTTATAGAGAATAAAGTTCCGTTTCAAATTGTGCATTACTTTGATTTCAATAAATATAGGGCTGTCAACGGGTCGGATTTAAGTCGGATAAGGGGGTTTAAAATCCAAATCCAATAAAGAAATCCGACTACAGGATCCGAACCCGAGTCATATAGGATTTGGATTCACCTAATTTAAATCCGTGTGTAATCGGATCAGATCAGATTCGATAAAAGACCCGATCCGATTGACAATAAAATCTATATTTTAAAATAACAGATTCAATATAAAAAATAAACATTATTAATAATATTAAATAAATAATTATTATTTAGTGAATTATTTAATGGTTTTATTTATATTTATTTGAAATAGGTTAATTTAAACTTATTAATAAAGGATGATATATACTTTTAGAGTAAACAATTCAAAATTTTCTGTTATTAAGTGAAAAATATTTGAAAATTTTAATTTTAACCATTTTACTTAATATTATATCCTAGTAAGTAATTTATTTAATTAAAAATTATATATATAATCGGATTCGAATTCTTAACTGATCGGATTCGTTAATTCCAAATCCACTCCATTTATTTCGTATAACAAATATTTATAATCAGATATTGTCCATCGAACGTTTTTTATTGGTCGAATATGCTAAAATTCGGATCGAATTCGGATTAAAATCCGATCCATTGACAGCCTAAATAAATATACTTCATCCAACAACAGTGTGGCCCAAATGGAATTTCGGACCGAGTCTGCAAATCATAATTATTTAGAGTTTTAGACTAGCTTCACTAGCCCAAACACTGAAAACATTGTACAGCCTTTTAAACTCATCAACTGGCCCAAGTAACTGTTCCAATGGCTTGCCAAATTTTGTTATGTCTTTATCGATCATTTTAATTTATAGAATGAATATATGAATGTGATTTGCATCAAGAACTACGACTGGTGCTTCAAAATTCGTTACGCCAATATTTATTTATATATTTGTATAATCTAAAAAATTAAAGAAATGATTGGTCCCAAATTGAGTAAGTGGCATGATAAAAAAGACGTGTTTTATATAAGGAGAAGCACCTTTTACTATTGCAACAGCTAGAAATTAACTAACAAAGTTGAGCTAGAAAGACCTAATTAATTAAAGGATTTGCATATTCTGAAACAGTTTTATGGTCAGACAAGAATGTAGGCCGACGACATGGACAAGTTCGTTTTCCTACCAAATTTAATTCAGTTTAGTTGCATCGAATATTTGTTTCTGTAATAACTATGATAAAAAAAATGCAATAATATACAGTCATGTGATGTGGTCCTGTGGATTGTATTTAGATTATTGTAGATCATTTCATACGCAAGCGTGTGAACAACAAAAGTACAAAACCACTAATGTTTTGTGGCTATGCCTATGCTATGTTCATATGTGTTTCACGATCCACAATAAAGTCTTGGTCAAGTTACTGCACACTGCAGTTTATTTATCAGTGTCCCACAATTAAAACTTGAAAAAAAGCTAGATCACATAATTCTTCTGTTAGATTCAACCACTCGCACTCAATTTTTTACACTGGCGAATTTGTGCGCATTGCTCGCTTTAAGACTACTTAAAATTATAATTCTTCGCACTCACAAATTTGTATACATTTCTCGCTTTAAGAAGACTTGAAATTTATTTAATACACACATATAATAATATGAAAGATGAATTTTAATGTTTTTATTGAATATATAATTATTATAAAATGATGAAGTTAAATTATTATTATTAAAAATTAAATAAAATTAAGTTTTTATATATAAAGTTAAATAAAATAAAATTATATCATAAATATAATTATTTAAAATATTTTTTTATTAAACGCTTTAACACGCTCCCGCATTCTATTTTATTAAAAATTTGCCAATTGGCGCATTCGCACTCGTATTTGCACCCGCTCGCACATCCTCATTATGTGACCGAGGGGAAAACCAGTGCCGGTCTTCAATTCATCCATACTGTCGTATTTTCATATTTTATTTTTTATTTCATACTAACACACAGTTGAAATTTAAAGAGAAAACACGTTTTTTAATTTTTTCTATTCGTTTTATGGTACACATAATATGCATGGGTGGATGGAATAAGAGATGAAACGTAAAACTAAATCATAATATAATATCGAATGCTCCAGCGGAGGTAGTCTCGTACACGCATAATACAATGTGAAACATGACAATTAGAGAACAAAACATATTTTAAACCACGTAATAGTTTTAATCTCTAATGCACCGACACTTCTAAAAATATTATTTTATCGTGTCGTGTCGTGTCCGACATCGTGTCCGACACTCTTCACGTGGAAAATTCACAAAAAAATCCGTGTCGTGTCGTGTCCGTATCGCCGTGTCCGTATCCGTGCAACATAGGTTTTAATTAGTACAATATATGTTTTCAAGTTGTATATTTCTTTGATGTGGAACAATGCATGTGTTTTTCGTTGCTTCTTGTTTCATATGTCATAGGTTTGTGTGGTGGAAATTCCCTTCAGAAAAATTGAATGGTGGTTAATTATTATCCCGTCGCCAATGAAAGCAAACCACTCCTGCTGCCAACGGGACCCAATTAATTCAATATGGCCCCTCAAACTTCCCATTATTAAACCATCGCTCGTGACTTCTCTTAGTCTATTAATGTTAATTTAATTATATTCTAATACATACGAATTTCAAGTAATGAAGCATTTAGTCGATATATGTGTTGGTACAAGTAATTAAAAGATTAGTTCTTGAAAACAAAGATCCGAATTTAAATTTTTTTAACTGCTTGGGACTGTGTGTATTAAAAAAAATGAAACATTTAACTTAATTTTGATTTAAGATTGATATAATTATTTCAAAAGTGGAATAAAACATCCAATCTCAGCTAAAATAATAGAGAAGATGTTCCAATATATTTGGGAGTTATTTTTCTCCTACTGTCCAAGAATACAAAGAAATCCTAACTATTATAAATTAAACCTTTTCTATTTCCTCACGTCACTAAGAATATAGACAAACCACGACTATTAGAATATTTGATTGATTAATCCAAATTTACAAAATTTTCATGTTGTAAAAGAGTTATATTTTGCTCTCATAGTGTCCTTTAATTTCTCAAACATTTTTTTATTTTTCTCTAACATTTAGAAAAGTGTCTGAATCATTCTTTGATCTGCCCATTAACAATTAGAAGAGTGATTTTATGGGTCACTAGCTAGCAATAGTGATTATAAATCAATAGTGTTCTAAGCAATACTTGCATGTTCACACAAAAGCTTCTTCTTAATAGCTTTTGCAAATCCTTTTAGATAGATCGATCATTTTATATATATCATAAAGATTTGAGAACTAGAAAGGAAAAGAGAACATGAGAACTAGAGTTGGGAAGAAATTAAAAAAAAGAATGTTATTTTAATTCGTTGTTAAAAATGTGTCATGCCATATTCTTCCGATTATATGTATGTGCTTTGCTGCGAATTATCGATTTAAGTCATTATATTTTTCATTTACAATTTTCTTGTTAATAGGTTTGATAAATTATATATACAAGAATCTTAATCATATAAACTAACCGTTATCTTATATTTAGAGCAGTGTAGGATGAGAAAACTAAATGACAACAAAATATAATTTTTCAGGACATAAAGATAAATTATAAATTTAAATTAATGAATGAAATATTAGGGTGAGCAAAGTTAGTAAGTAATCTTGGTTTGTCCTATTAATTTGAAATATATGCTCGCCAGATTATATATATATGTGGTTGTAAAGGCAGGGTGCATGGAGGTGACGTCAATGGAGAAAAATACTATGCGCTCATGTTTCACATAGTCAACGTGTTACCAAACACTATTTCCGAAATAATTGTTCGATTCTTGAATTAGATCATTTAAATATCCACAGGAATAATATCTAGATATTCCTTCTACTCCACTTAATTGTTCGTGACTCACATGAACGAACAAGTACTTGCGAATTTGAATAATGACTTTATTAAATCACTTCATAATAATAATAATAATAATAATAAGGGATAATTACGAACAACTCTCTGAGGTTTGAAGATATTACAGATTACCCCATCAGCTTTGAGAAATTACGAACTCTCCCCCGGACCGCTATCTCTCCCGTTAAACTTAACAGAATGTGTGAAATTTACTATTTTGCCCCTAACATATTCATAAATGTTGAAACTCAAGGGGTATATGTAACTAATTGCCAAAGGAAATAGGATTAATGCAAGGACTTAAATTCTTAGGAGTTGATGTAAGTACTTTAATTTTTTGTCTACCTAGCATTTTTTTTAATGAACTACTTAATAAAATTTTAATATTTTTATGATAGACTAATTTCATTCTCAGAGTTTATGTATGCCTAATATTTTTCTATAGATATTGACCATGCATGTTTAACGTTTAAAATAATTATTTAATTTACTCTGAAAGATATTTATGTGAATTTACTAATGATTTATTGATATTGGTGTGTTTGTTATGATATTTAATTTTGAAGAAAAGTTTTGATAATGCACTAATTGATGTTTGTGTAGTTTTTTTATATAAATTTTTATTTTAAGGAAAAATTTGTTATAATTTCAAATAAATTATTTTAAATTGGCTTTAATGGTGTCGGAATTGGCAAGGAGAGAACCAGCACCAAACAATTTCTATTTATGTGAGGGGGAAAACCATCATAGGCAATGAGCATCAGGAACTGGGTTCGCGTTGAGCATGGATTCTACCAGCTAGGGTAACACCTCAAGGAAGAAGATGAAGCTGTGAGAAGCTTGAAACGTGCAGCAAGGGGACTTTTCCAGTTCAGTGTGTGTTTCTTGTGAATGAAGAAAAGTGATGTAGCAGATGGAGATTGCTTGGGGAAGGAGTGGAGAAATCCTCCTATTTATAGTTTGAGGGTGAGGAAAGTTAGTTAATATTAATTGTGTGGTCCTGGAATAGTGTTGCACTAGACACGTGGCGGGACATGAGGGCCTAAAAGCAATGTGCGTGCGTCACTTTCACCTTTCAGGCGGTTATGCCCAGCTGTTGTGTCAGCGGTGGTTAAGGGATGATTCCCTCATCTCCCGAAAATGCAAGAGGGAAAGGTCACGAGCTTATGGACGCTCGAGCTATACGTTCCTTAATCAAAGAAAGGTTGATAATATGCTGAGCGTTAAGGTCCTGAGGGATAGTCGTCTCGAGGGAGATCTATTGCAGGGCAGGTCCTATGTTAGAGGCTGCAGTAAGTGTCCGGGTCTCGAGTGTTGGGGACGATCCAAGCGCGAGCCTTACGCCAGAGGAAGATATAGGGAAGAGGTTGGATCCCATTCACGAGCCTTGTTCCTACGAGCGTACCATCTCAAGGTAGGTCTCACCTTATGAAAGCTGTTCAGGATTACGATACGTGGACGGTTAGGATTCAAGCGTATTTTGAGGTCCATCATTTGCCCCCCAAATTCTGCAGTAAGGCTTGAGCATACTGTAGAATTTCAAGAGACTCCGAGCGATTTCCAGAATGTGGAAAGTCAAAGCTTTTACAGCTGTAAGTCATGGCGGGCGTTCCAGCAACGGACACCTCCTGCAGGGCATTAATGCCATCTTGTCCGAGGTTGCCTTTATGCAGACGCATTTAATGCAAAGTGGAAACGTGGGCGCGTGAACTTCGGGTGACGTGCAACTTTTTAAATACAAAAAATCCAAAATTAACTAATATTACAATTATATTATTAAATTCTAAATAAATTTACAATATACCCCCTGAGGGTATTTTTGGAATATAAATTTGAATTTTAACAGTGTGATTAACGACAGAATTTCTCAAACCTCATGGGGTAATCTGTAATATCGGCAAACATTAGGGGGCAGCTCGTAATTATCCCTAATAATAATAATAATAATAATAATGACTTAAAATATAAAATAAATTTTATATTCTAGCGAAACAAGAATATCCGAGACAGATATCTGTAAGGATAAATTAGTAAGAAACCATCGTTTTCGGATATACCTTGACAACCCGAAGGAGCATTGAATTTACACAATAACAAGTATATATAATTGACTTTAATATACGTGAGTTACGTACCTTGATAATGTAGTTATTTGGGTTACTTAGAATAATTGATAACTAGGGTCTATAAATAGTACTTCTTGTGACTCCCGAATGAATCATTGCAGACAACGTAAAAGTTTTTTAGAGAGAAAGAGAGAGAATCAGTAGTACTTGTTCGATCTTGTATGTGACAATGAAGCCCTCAATGTCATCAATACAGTCTCTTGTTTCCGAGGTTAAAAATGATATTTTCTCCGACCTCGATAATTTTCACGCATTCGTTTCCCCATCTGCCTACGACACGGCCTGGCTAGCCATGATTCCTGATGATCGGTACGACGAAAATGGGAATGTTGTTAATGTTCCGATGTTCGACAACTGTTTGAAGTGGATAGTAGAGAACCAGAGGGAAGGAGGGTTTTGGGGGGAAATTAACGAAGAGAATTTGCCCACCATTGATGCTCTCCCAGCAACTCTTGCTTGCTTGATTGCACTCAACCGGTGGAATGTTGGTCGCCAGAATATAGAATCTGGTAAATTGATTCATTATTTATAAACATTAGTTGGTTTTTGTACCTAATTATTAATTAACTTCTTGATTGTCTACATGAGCGTTACGTAGTAATTAACGTACGATGCATAGGACCTAGCTAGCTCGATCTGAAAATAATATTCCGTTAATAAACTACATAGACTTAATTCATTATAGTGGCCGGCATTTTGAGTGCAGGGTTGGATTTTATTCATTCGAAGGCTGAGATTCTTCTGAAAATAAACTATCAGCATCTTCCCCGTTGGTTTGTCCTTTGTTTCCCAGCTATGATTGAATTAGCACAGGCCGAGGGACTCCATCTTGTTTTTCCTGTCGGATTACGAGAAGTCATAGCCAACATTTTCAGCAAGCGACAGGACATTCTTCAAATGTACGTAATATATATATATATCAAGACCTTAGCAAATTAATTAAATATATTTTAGAGTGTAATTAGAGTTGAAGGAAATTAATTAATTAATCAAATAAATTGCAGGGAAGATGCAGTTGATAACTCAGGTTATTTTCCTGCATTACTTTCCTATTTGGAAACTTTACCACCGAAGTACCATCATTTTGATGTGCAAGAAGTTGTGAGGCAGCAATTGAGCACCGACGGATCGCTATTCCAGTCGCCGTCAGCTACGGCCCAAGCCTTTATGCTCACCAAAAATGGCACTTCTTTGAAATATCTACAGTCTCTTTCTCAGGAATTTCCAAATGGAGGTTAATAAATAATTCATTTTATTTTATTTTCTGAATTAATGTGTTAATTATTTTCCTGGAAATTAATTAATATTGGAATTTGCAGTGCCCTCTCAATATCCTATAGATGGAGACCTGATAAAACTGTGCATGGTGGATCACGTACAAGGCTTGGGCTTAACCGATCATTTCAAGCAAGATATTGACAACATTTTAGCTCAACTTTATAGGTATATATATATATTTGATTCACTAATTAAGCATATATTATTAATAATTAATCCTAAGTAGAATTTACTTTATATATGGCTAATCAGAAATGATCACGAGGATAATAATAATAATAAAAAACAAGAGGAGAGAAACATGGTCCCCATAAAATTATTCAAAGATGCTATGGCTTTTCGGCTTCTTCGAATGCACGGTCATTATGTAAATCCAGGTACTTTTACATAAATATTTGATACTCATAGTATTTATATATAGTGCTGGCAATAATCAATCATAATAATAATGAAAATTTTAAATAATTTTCAGGGAGTTTCTGCTGGTTTTTAGAGGAGGCAGAGATGATGGCATACATGGAAGAAAATTGTGAACAATTCATTAGCACAATGTATAGTGTGTATAGAGCCACAGATTTGATATTCCCAGGAGAGTCTCTAATGGAGGGAGCAAGAGCATTCGCCTCTAAAATGCTACAAAATTATAACACCAGATTTAGAGACCACAATTTTCTCATTTCCAAGGGATGTCAAAATATGGTAATTTGTTACATTTTAGCCCGCATTTGGCCTGTGGTCCTGGATTTATCCTGCCTAGCTACGGGTGTGCCCAATTTCATAATTGAAACCGAAAATTCGATACATGTCTCTCTAAAAATCCGGTACCGGTATTTAGGGCGATATACCAACCTAACCAAAATATTGGGGACAATTTGTTTATAATTTTTAAATATATAATTTTATTATAATTAATTATGTATATGATATATTAGATTTGCCATTCTAATTCTAATCACATATTCTTAAAAAGTTTTAACTTACTAATACTTTTAACAGTACTCAAACAAAAACACACTA
>JBBMKE010000001.1:14026452-14042076 GCA_037834125.1 Lippia alba | reverse complement strand
AATGCAACTTGCTCTGCAAAACTTTGAGTTTCAACAGTCCATCTACAGAAATGAATTAGAGGATCTTAAAGGGTACTCAACTACTGATCGATCCTTGATTATCTATAATTAATTAATTCTAAAAATTAAAAATATTTATTCTTTTTCCAATGATTCATGTATAGATGGTCCAAGAAATGGAGGCTGAGTGAGATGGGATTCGGACGAGAGAAGACAGTTTACACTTATTTTGCAGTGGCTTCCACCTCCAGCATCCCCGTCGATTCCATTATGCGCCTCGTAATCGCGAAATCCGCCATAATCGTCACTGTTGCAGACGACTTCTACGACATGGAAGGCTCTTTACCTGAGCTGGAAATCTTAACTGACGCAGTGAAAAGGCACAAATTCTCAGTGATTTCTCTAATGAACGGCCACGATATCATTAATCTTTTTTTTTTAATATTATTATGTAGATATATAGATATTTGTATATGTAATGTCATTAAAAAATTTATTATTGACCCCTCACCAAAGTTAAAATTAATACTGGTAATGGTCAATGTAGTAAATTATTGACTTCCTTTACTATTATTCTTTGATCGACCCCTTAAATAAAATTTCCGGCTCCGCCAGCGCTCATTATGCGTTTTTGCTTGCAGATGGGATGGAAGCGGATTACAGGGCCACAGTATGACCATTTTCAATGCCCTGGATGACCTTGTCGCTGACATTGCAGCAAATTCCCACCTTCAAGAAAGGGCCAAACTTGTATCGACATTACGAGATATTGTACGTTATCCATAACTTGTAAACATTATTACATTTAGAATTCATCAATGATGGATGATACACAATTTTGACATTGGAATTAATGTTTATTTTCCAGTGGCGCAGAAAGTTTATTTCCTGGTTGATGGAGAGAACATGGAGTCTGACAGGCTACATTCCAACCATGGAGGAATACATCCAAACGGGAATGATATCTATTGCAGCAGATGTCATTGCTCTTCCTGCGACGAACTTCCTGAGCCGAATTCCCGAACACGAGTCCTTTCGCAATCCCGACATTACCAAATTGCTCATGGCGATTACGCGTCTTGTCAACGACACTCAGAGCTATCAAGTAATTAATATTCACAAATAAAATCTATTCAACTTTTAATGCAATTTGAATTCGAGTGCTAATGGTTTTGACTGAAACTGCAGAAAGAACAAGTGGATGGGAAGCTGAATCTTGTGTTACTGCACTCCAAGGAGAATCCGGACACCGACATCAAAGATTCTGTTGATTATGTCCGGCAGATAGTGGAAGCGAAACGAAAAGAGTTCATAAAACACGTTTTCACGAATGGGCTCGACGGCGATATGCCTAAGGCGTGCAGGCACATACATTTATCCTGCATGAAAGTGTTTCAAATGTTCTTCAATTCATCAAACCTGTTTGACAGCGAAACTGCACTTGTTGAAGATATAAGCAGAGCTATTTATCTTCCTATCGATCACAAACAGAAACCTGTGCCAATTATCAAAGCCCTTCCCTCAGTTCCTTCAAAGAAAAACCAAGTTTCAAGAATTTCCAATCAGGTTTTGAGAAATCCGGGCAGAACGGGCAGCAAAAGTTTAATGATCAAACGGAGATTTCAGAAGATATTTATTGCTGTAGACCAACGGAAAGCGTGTTTACCGACCAAATTTAAGTTGTGTCACATATGATACATCGCACAATAATGTTATGCAATCTACATATATATAATGTTCTACTAATAAAAATATATTGTTCTTAAAAAAAATGTGTGTTAGCATGTCCCGTTGTAATATTCAAAATAGAAAATATATTTGCTTTGAGGCGTTTGTAACATAATACATGCTACATGGATCTTATTTATTCAGATTTCAACAGTAATGGAGACTACAAAAAGGAGAGGGGGGTATTTGCAAGATTGCTGAAACCCGAAACTCTCTTTTTCTCCCATACTCAGAGTTACAGTTAAGCTGATAGAGAAAACATGGAGATTATCAATTTCTCTGTGCAGGCAGAGAAACACCAGCAAGAAACGAGGTGAAGAAGGCAAGCGACTCGCCCGGTTTGAATATGGGCACAGCATGACCTGCTCCCCTAAACGTAGCAAATGTAAGACCATAGTATTCTTGGAGCCATCCACCAACCTATTTCAAAACAAATATCATATTTTAATTTAAAGAATCGACCATTAAGCTAATAGTCATGAAAAAGAAAGCCATTCAGTTGGTATGGTCCACGTGCGGACGATAATGGTGTAGGGGGACCATGGTCCATGGGCCACCATGGTCCCAAGAATGGCAACAAAGTAAGCCTTTTTTTTCTTGTTTGATTAATAATTAAATAAGAAAAAGGTTAATTAACCTGTTTCTTGTGGTACCAAGGTCTCCATGGCCTCTTGATTGGAAGTGCCAACGTGCTTATACTGTATCTCGTTGACAAAACAGGAACGCGGCCATCAGTATCTCCACTGCAAGCAAAATTATTCATGTATTGTGATGAGTGGGAAGACTAAGAAATAAGAATGGTAATATGTCTGTAATAAGAACCAAGATACATACCTATAAACCCATATCCTGAGCCCCGCAGCTATAAGCTTCTTGTATATGGGAAGCACGGATTCCTTCGAATCCGACCACGAGTGGTAAACTGCGTATCCAAATATTCCATAGATCAGCATATCAGACAACTAAACCAAATTCAAATGATAAATTATGAATACTTACTTGCAGATGCTCCAATTCGTGAGTTTAATGCCATCACCAACATGGAGGGCCTTCTGAACATCAGCTCGATTGTAATATGATTTTGCGTAGTCGTCCAAACACGGGTCATAACCACCCATTACCCTTGGCATCTACTCACATAGGAGAAAAAGATTTTTCTTTAAAAAAAAAAAAGTAGTAGTGATTCTAATAATGAAAATTATGGGAGAATGGATAGTTTACCATCTTGGATGTAGCTCTTGAAGTGAATACAGCTGATTTATATTGTGAAGCAGATGTATTTTCTATGCAGATTGATGTATAAAGGCTATACATATCTATCTCTTTATACTGATTGAACAATTCATCAACAGCATCACTACAATCAGTATTATTCCACGTATCATCGCTGTAAAAGTCACAGGACCTTAAGATAGTTTTGTGGGTTTCATCAGAGACGACTGCATGGCTCCATGCATAGTCCACCATACCTTTCCAGTCCTCAGGATCATGTGTTTCGGGATTTCCCAGCTACAAATAACTTAAATTTATATGATCTTATGGTAGAAATAAATATATATTAAGAGGATATTTATATAATACTATTTACCAGGATGCCTCTGAGATCAATGAATAAGGAGGGATCTTTGTTCTTGTCATGAATAACTTCAGCCAGTTCAGGAACGTATTTTCCTGAATTTTAGGGAAAAAACAAAGGATATTAACATATATCATATGCGAATTAAGTTTACACAAATAGGATGCAGGCAAAAAGGGGTCAAAATGATATAATATACCTGCATAGCTCTCTCCTGCAATATAAAATACTCGTGTCCGATATGATGGAAACTTGAGGAACCACTTATGCAGGAAAGTGTAAGCATCATTTGCTGGTGTAATAATCCAATAAGGGCACAGAAAAGTAGAAAAAAATTATGTTATGAATCTGAACATACTCACAAACTCTTCCTGACCCCATGTATCAGCACTTTAGGGACAAGATAATATATATATATATATATATATAGTATGGGCTCACCTGTAAAGTCATCTCCAAGATTATCATAATCTCCACTAGTGTTTGAGTATGAAAAACCAACACCAATTGGAGATTCCAAGAACAACATGTTGGCTTCTGTTTCATCAAACATGATAAATAAACAAAATTTAAAAATCCCATTAACTTTTATATAATAATTTCTTATCTCGTTTTTAAAATTTTTTGATCGTTGAATCGAACCTCTGTTCCATGAGAAAGAATTAAATTTTAAGCTATGTCCATCCTTATCCAGAAGAAAAGGTCCAATCTCTTGTGTTGCTCCGTATCCCACAGAAGAACAACCAGGACCTAGAATAGAGAAGCTTGTCACCTTACTGGAGAACAAGAAAATAGCACCAAATACTGCTGTAGGAAATAAAATACTCTTGCATGGACAAGTGGAAAATTGATTGTATGTAGACTAAGTTACCAATAAAGATGAAAAAACATAATCTAATCTTGGATTTTTCGGAGAGGTCTATTTCCACTCAACTTTCGCGTAAAATAATATACATGCATGATAAGTCTAATTAGTTTTCAAAATTCTATTCATTCATACCTCCATTTAGCCAAAGGACTAAAGGTTTTTCATCAGCCAATGTTATGGCTTCATAAAACCAGTAGAAAAGAGTTCTCCCATTTGTTTCGTTTACAGTAACATGGCCGGCATAGTGTCTGAAATTTACACTAGGCTGACCAGGAAGACTCGTGACAAGATGCTCGGTAGCCTCAACATTTGAATTTTTCTCATAATCAAACCATCGCCAATATCTACCATCTACAATTGGAATAAGGAGAGAGAGGACGAAAACAACTCTTAGAAGAAGATCCATTTGAGATACCGATTAAGGCTTCAGATATTGTGAGCAACATAAGGAAAGCGGGCATGGTTATTTATACTAGTAATGAGGGTCTAAATTTCAAGATTGTCTTTAGTGAAGAATTATCCTACGTGGAAAAAATGTAATTTAGTTTAGTTGGCAACTACGTGGCATCTGACATAAAATTTAGGCAGGTTCTAGAGCAAAAAATTATCATCAAGTAGAGTGGAGCCTCCATTTTATATGTGGGTTGTTAGATCAAAATCACGTGAATAACAACAAAAATAAATGATAACAAATAATATATGCCTTTTTTCTTTTGATAATCATGCCTTCTTTTGTTTACTATTTTCATTGCCTACTACCAAAAAGTTGAGAAATGGCACATAGCAATTCATCAAGATTCCTAAGTCTATATTTAAATGAAACAGCATAAATTGTTAGGCAACAAGAAGCAAAATGAATGTTACTATGAAATCTATTTTAAATAAGAGAAGATGGCAAGTGTAAAGATAAGAGCAACCTACAAAGTATATGAATGTCTGGAATATTTAGAAGAAGAGTATGATTGGTTACTTTTTCATATGTACCCACGAAAGAAACGAACAGTCAAAGGAAGCGAGAACGCCATTCTTTTTGTTGGAAGATGACATCACCACTTAAATCAGAGGTGGACGTTTATTGTGACATCAATCTACTATTAGAGAAAGCCAATTACAGGGATGAGATTTGGAATGATATTTCAGGTATATGTTCCAAATTGATGGTGTGTGTAATATGCAGGTAGATAAAAGTTGACCTACATATTCTTTTGGAATCTCATCATCAAACAGAAGAAAGAAAGAGTTTTTGTGGCGAACCTCATGGGCATCAACTTTATCCTCTCTCTCTGATGCTAATGGAGAAGATATGATTGCAACAGCCAACTTGGATGTGAAATCATGACTTGGATTTCAACTCTTGGTTTAGTTGAACAATGAGAAGGAAAATCATCTGTCATAAATAAACAAATTCGTATTTGATATGAGAATAACGAGTTTAATCAGAAATTATGTTTCCCCCGCATCAGATCATGCAATGTAGAAAAATATGTGTACCAAGTCATGACAATCTGATTTGCTTATTCTGAACTCTTTAAAATTCAAGAAATCTCAATTAAACTCTATATACGGTAGAAAAAACAAATGGCAGAAAGCAGAGTACCGGGAGGTGTTACTGTATTGGCTCCAAAGTTTTATTATATTGGAGCCAATAAAAATTCCCAGCAAAGTTTAGTGGATCATTTCATCAGGTGAGAATTCAAAGCCACTAGTGCCTTCCACAATGTAAAGAAGACGAAGTATATAAACAAATTAGTAGAATAAATCCTTATTTAACTATGTTGTGAGTCCACAAGTAACGCATGACATTTATACTTTTGTTTTAATTTTATGAACATAGAGGACTAAATGCATGGATTGCAATAATCAAATCAAATTTTGTGGGCTTTTAGGTCAAGAAACATGTTATCAGGATTAATTGGATCCTACTTACTGATAGTGGAATAATTAATTTTCTCCAAGAACATCATGAAACACAAAAACATCAAAAAGGTGGCACAATCTTGTTCCAACAACAGTCAATTTTCTCCCAAGTCCACCATTAAATCAGTTTGCAGATAAAGTTTCATTCAACTGTTATTCGATATAAATTGCATATATATAAACTCGCAGCGTGAAAAACATTTATGCATGATGAATATTTTACACAAAGAGACCTTTTTCAAAAACCACCTTTTGATGGTAGATATTAGTGGCTGTAAAAGATTGAGCACTTTAAACTTTTACACTTTATACTATACCACCCTTAAGTCTCTTAATGCTGGTAGGCACGCCTATTCCCTTATGTAGTTAAAGCTTTATCTCTTACATTTTTTCGCCAAAGATATGGATTAGGTTCAGTCCCACACCATAATTACCCAAAGATGGCCCATAATCAAATAAAATTACTCTCCTTTCCACTAATTAATTAGAATTTGAAGAACCATTATAAGCTAATATTGGGGTCGACCCCATTTTCCAAATTGCACGAAAAAAATAGGCTACTTTCGAGCTTTTTAGGCAGTGAAATGACAGTGTGAAACCACATTCTGATTTGATTCTGTGTATTGGATTGGATTACTATCTAACCAGAGTGATTTGAATAAGATAAGAAGACCAAACGAATACCTTTTGAAAAAAAGCCCATATTCTTTGCCTAATCCCACTTAACAAAAGAACCATGGAGCCGTGTGAACGCCCCTTTATAGATGTAGCTACCTTACCTCCTTCAATCACCGATAATTCTACTATTTCAAAAATGAAATGTTCGAAAAGAATCATTTTTTCCAGTGTAAATCAACATAAGTATGATGATATTCCCCTCCCTTTAAGCTCCAGTCAAAAGTGCGTCCTAAAATCAAAGGGCCACAAACAGGAAGGTATTGTTTGGACGATGAGACAGGACTCCTTTAATCTTCTTATCAGAAAATAAAGACTAAAGACTTGTCATTTGATCTAACTACCTCAATTTTGACCCTTCATTTTTTCTAGCTATGGAATTTGTCGTGCTGTGATTCGAGGAAGACTCCTAAAAATTCCCTTCTAAAGAGCAGTACAGGCAAAAATTACAATAAATTCCTCTGATCGTCCTTAATATTTTCCAAGATTTCATCAATGGCAACGTCGAGTACTAGATTAAAATAGAATAAAACAAGACAGTAGAAACTAGCAGGCAAATAACAACACGAATAATAATTTTAATAAATTGTCTAATCCAGGAATAAAAAACACACCTTTAGTTAATCCCTCTTTTTGACGAGGTAAACTTTTGTTAATTTCGCAATCAAACTGTTAATGACACCCTCCAACAGCAGATCACTTGTTGTTTTCTGCCCAGATATACATTTGACCTTGAAGTCTCGCAGTAAAACCCAAGAATCTCTTGGAAAGTTACCCCTCAAACAATAAATAATACAAAATAAAAAGGGTTTGTTCCCACTTTCCAGTCTCCACCAACCAGAAACATCCACAAACCAAAATCCCAAGAATACCCTCCCCTCTTCCAAGAAAGTCAGGAAAAACCCTAAATAAACAAATTAGAAAGAAAGAAAAGATAGACTTGCACAAATGGCTGAAAAGAAAAGCCTACCCCATTACTGGGGAAACACTTCCGAAGAAGATTACTACAAACAGAATTGCATCAAATCAACCAAATCATACTTCACCTCCCCCAGAGGCCTAACCCTATTCACCCGATCATGGCAGCCCCTCCAATCCCGCCACACACGTGGCATCATCCTGATGGTCCACGGCTACGGCAATGACATCAGCTGGACTTTTCAGGCCACCGCCATCTTCCTCGCCCAGAACGGTTTCGCCCTCGATCTCGAAGGCCATGGCCTCTCTCAGGGCCTCAAAGCCTACGTTCCAAACGTAGACTTAGTCGTTGACGACTGTTTATCATTCTTCGACACTATTTTGACCCAAGATCCAATCTTTGATCGCCTCCCGAGATTCTTGCAGGGTGAATCCATGGGGGGCGCGATTTGTCTGCTGATCAATTTCCGGAAACCAGGTTTCTTCAAAGGCGCGATCTTGATCGCGCCCATGTGCAGAATCTCCGATAAGGTGAAGCCCAGGTGGCCGATTCCGCAGATATTGACGGCGGTGGCGAGATTTGCGCCGACGTTGGCGATTGTGCCGACGGCGGATTTGTTGGAGAAGTCGGTGAAAGTGCCGGAGAAGAGAGTGATTGGGTCGATGAATCCGATGAGGTATACGGGGAAACCGAGATTGGGGACGGTGGTTGAATTGCTGCGGATTACGGATTATGTGGGGAGCAAATTGAGGGATGTTGAGATTCCGTTCATTGTTATGCATGGAAGTGCGGATGTTGTTACGGATCCGGAAGTGAGCAGAGAATTGTATGAAGTGGCGAGGAGTGAGGATAAGAGCATCAAGATTTATGAGGGGATGATGCATTCGTTGCTGTTTGGGGAGACGGACGAGAATGTTGAGATTGTTCGCGGGGATATATTGAAGTGGTTGAGTGAGAGGTGTTGAGGAGGATGGAATTGTTTGTGATTGAGTTGAGTGTGAATGTGCTGGAAATTTTATATGGTTTGGGTGATTAATTGTTTTGAGTTTGATGTTATGAATATCTAAACATATTATCAGACGTTTTAACTCCATGAAGCAACTGTTTAAACTTTATCCCTGTTTCGTTAATCTCCTTCGAACATGCACTGTTTTTGTGTAATTGTGTTCCATCTGAAATCTAAGAATAGGAGATGTTTATGTGTGTGTTGGGGGATTGCATGCCTCCATCACCAAAAGTAATAAACTTACGTATCATAATCTGAGGAATGATGTCCCAATAATAATAATTTGGAGAGTATTCTTCAAGAGTGAAATGCAACAATTATGGAGTGAAGAAACAAGAAAATACAGCACTTCAGCATAATAAAAAGAGAGCTCAAACCAGGAGAGGTCTTGAGTTCGAATTCCTGGGAACACAGCTGCGACAGGTTTTGAGTTCGAATTCCTGAAAACACAATTATTCGAATTCCTGGGAACACAACTACAATCAGTAAGGAGAGTATTACATTCATTTGTTTTATACTCTAAGACTGCGTTTACTTTGAAAGTTGAGAAAATGAGAGTTAAAGGTTACCCCTAGTATAAAAAACAGATAAATAGTCTTAACTCTTTTTGTAAGCCTTTTTACTTTGAAGTTGAAGACTAACTTTAATGGAGAGTCTTTTTACTTTGAAAGTTGGGAAAACACTGATTAACATATGTTATTACCAAAATGCCCACAACTATACCCTATCTTTTCCCCCAAATTTGGAGCCCTAAAAACACACTTCCTTCCTTTGCCGATATCGATTCTTCCTCCATGAAATTGCTCCACTTTCCTCAATGACGAGTTCACACTGTTCCTAGTATGACGATCAATTGGCAAAAGATATCACGTTCCTATCTTCATGAATGCATTCTTCTGGTGGTGCTGATGATCCGCAGCGACGTCGTTTTGCGGGACATCACCATTCGACGCCGCAATCGCGTTACCCTCCACATTTTCCACCACCGCCATGATCGGAAACGAGGAAAAACTCCGGCAAGATTCCACTTTTCGAACAACCCTTTTATTAAATTATATTTATCTTGTGCGCACCTATGTCATTCAACAAAACCCAGAGTTTAATCCACCGATTCAGATCAAATTAGGAATCTAGACACAACCCAAAAGATAAAAATCAGAAATTTATACCTCAAGATTACAGCTTTATATCGTCTCCATTCAGCAAACAAACTCCAAGATCTTCAACGATGACAATAAATTAGAAAATTAAATAATTCTGAGCTAAAATCAGAAAAAGGAAACGCAAACCCAACCCAGATTTTTTTTTTCTCTTTTATTCGCTTATTTTATTGTATTTGCAAGAATATTTTCACTGAGACTGCAGGAGGAAGATATATAGTGAGAGAAAATGAAATGGTACCAGTATTCTTGTGTTGTTGTGTAGACAGAGAAAGAGGGGGACGAATTTTTATTATTAAATAAATAATTTATATAACAATTATAATAATAATAATTATTTGGTCGTCCTTATTTTAATCGTTTATTGAATTGTTTATTTATGAATTGGACTTTGATGACAACGCCACAAAAACAATATTGATGAAAAAACTGGTGAGGACAGAGGGGGGCCCACCAGCTATGTGATCAGAATTTGGAGCCCATATGTGTACCTTCTCTTGAATTATTTTGTCTTTTTCTGGGTGAGTTGGTAATTATGAGGAAATCATGGTTAATTGTTTAATTATCATTATTTATTGTTGTCTAATTCATGTTTAATATGTTAATTATATTTTTTTTTTATCATTGAAAAATGAATTTTCTAACTTTTTTTTATAACATTAAGAATACAAATGTGTAACATGGTCATAGTGACAATTATGAATTAAATATAGTCATTAAGTCAGAAAATATCAGTTTTGGTTTTGGACAAGAAGTCTTGAGCAACGTATAAATATAATGTAACTCAATATAAGGGAGGACATAAAATAATTTAATAGTCTTCAGCTTATTAGCCCTTGTTTAATAGTGGGAAAATCATGTGTTCAGAGTTATGTTTTCATGTAACAAATATTAAAACAGTAAATCCTATGGGTTGGGTTAAATGGTAACTAACTAGATTATAAATTATGAATTTTATTTAATCTTTAAAGGGTTATTGTTTGGAATTCGTTTGTTAAAAAAACCATTTTGAAAAAATTTACTTTGGCAACCCCATTTTTTAAGCGACGAAATTTTTTTTATTTTATTATAAAGATGTGATACTCGATGTAGATTGAATTATTTCCCTTTTAAATTTTAATTTATCAATAATTTAAGGAGTGAGACAATCACTTATTCACTTAAGATTTAAGAGATTTAAAATTTATAAAAATAAAAATTGATTTCTGAGTTATAATCGATGGGGACCACTCTATAAGGACACGTGACAACCACTCACAAATAAACGAGTAGATGACAAATATATGGGTAGAATGAATTTTCGAATAAGAACGACTTTACATATAAACGACGAACAAAAAAAAGAATTCTATGGACATAAACCATAATCCAACTCTTTGTACTCCTTTATATGAAGGAGGCAAACAAACTCAAATAAAACACAACAAAAACAAAAGAGAAAGAGAGAGCCGCTCTTGTTTATATCCATCAATAACATTTGTGAAATTTAATCATTTCACAAATCACGCGATATGAATGTCATATGCTTGTATATACAATGAATTTTGAAGACTCAACTCAAACACTTGCATGTAAAGATACGAGAGTTTTTGTTGGATATTTTTTAGCAACAAAGGACGTGATTTTAATGAAGAAAATACAAAGTATAATGGCCTGTTTATAGATTATGGTATCAAAGGCGTGTTAAACCTTTTCATAAACAATTAATTAAAACTAATAAGACACAACCAAAATTAACGTAAACATTGCTAAGACGATTTTTCCCATAAGGTGCAACTCTTGGAAATGTTTAGACAAAATGTCAGCACGCTTTCAAATGCATCATTTCATATTTAAAGTGGAAGCAATGTATCAGTTAGCAACAATCAGCCGGCATTTCAAAGAAATGATGCATCTCAAATGCCGAACCGGTGCGTTCAACCATGAAGAGATGTCTTAGCCTATGATGCATGGATACGGACACGTCGACACGGATACGGCGACACGGATTTTTTCTTGAAATTCCTATGTGAGGAGTGTCGGACACGGTGTCCGATACGCGTGTCCGATACGACACGAAACAGCAAAATGATATTTTTAAAAGTATCGGTGCATTAGAGGTCTTAGCAATTTCACTAAAACCAAATACACGAAGAGGTGCATATATATATTTTTTTTTTGGTGAAAGAAGAGGTGCATATATGTCTAAGATATATCACATATCTTAATTATCATTTCATCTCCAAACATTAAATGAGGAAAAGCCTCATTATCCAATACACCTTTTCGCTAATTATGTTGATTAGTATGTATTAAACAACATAATTTTATATTGTGCCTTTATTAATTTTAACTTTCAATTTCCTCATTCATTATTTACCAGATTTTGATAAATATATATTTATTTATCGAAAAATCCAACAATTTTCGACCTTACTAAGAAGATTTTTGAAAAAAACTTTCAATTTTCAAGTAATTTATTAAACTTGTACGAATAAAGTTATACACCTATTATCAAAAGTATATTAAAAAAGAAAATAGAAAATTCTAGTAATAATAGCAGATTAGCGGTGTTTGTTTAAATGGGAGAATATATGTCACTCTTATCATATATATTCATGATTAAATAAAAAAGATCACAAAATAAGAGTCGAGATCGTCAAGGTGATTTTATAATTATCTTGTGCCTTCAAATTATCAGCAAAGATTATGCTTCAAAATCCCATTTTAATTGGATGGTGTCGAATGAATCCAATCATGTATAATTCAATTTCAATACGACACATTTCTTGTCTAAATGAGCGTAGCAAAAATGAACTCAATAGAATGCTTTTGAACTTAATTAAGATATTTTTATCAATAGAATGATTTATTGAATACAAACTTGGTACTTAATTTGAAATAGGGAGAGATATTTGCAAATAATAAAATAAGGATAAAATAGTAATTGCACATAGATTTTTTTAACTAATCTAACCTATCAAACGGAAAATGGATTTGGTATGATTTTTCTAATAACTTATATCAAACAGAATATTAAATCATTCTATTTACACTTAATCTTACCTAAAAAGCCCAATTAAAATTAAATCATAAAAATTCATCTCTCGTATCAAACGCTTCCTATTATTTCTCAAAACTCAACTCGTGGGCACTCCTAAATAAATACTCAATGAAATGCGGACATCAAATATATTATAAAATAAATAATAATAACTCAGTTAATTTAGAGCTAAAATAACAACATAAATTAAATTGTGGAGTTATGAGAGACAGAAGAATCACATGAGTCATGAAGATGAAGTAGGTGCGTGAATTTTGAGTCCTTGAAAGTGCTATTTTCCGCGTGCAGGTGGACGTCACATTTAGGTCCCACGTGCACAACTAGCCCTTTCTTCCAATAATAATAATAATGATAATAATCAACATCAAAAACATTATTTTGTGTCAAATACTTTTTATTTTATTTGTTTGTAGGCAAAAGAAATATGATGATCATAATTATAGGGATAAGAAGGGAAACCATGCAATAAACATAAAAAACACATGGTTTTTATAGAAAAAGTTAGAATAAAAATATTATTCTATACTGAAAAATTATAACATTTGAAGTTCATTATATTTTTTCATATTGATCGTGTCATTTAATACCTGAATTATTATCATTTATAATTCTTTATTAACAATCATCAATTCGCTATACTTGAAATAAAAATATAATGAATTGATCCTTTGTAGATTGAACTACATTGCGAATGTATAAAACAAAATTAAAACCACACAAGCATATGATTTTATTATCTACCCAATTAACAAGTCGCAAAGAATGTCAATTTGGTTCTACAATGGATTCAATTTCAGTTCCAACTTTCGAATATATTTTTATAATATATTGTAAAATAAAAGGAATTTATCTTATTAGAAAAATGTCAATTATGTACTTCAATATTCAAGTATCTAAGCCCTTGCATACTTCAATAATGGTATATTTATTTTTCTAAAATCTTGGTAAGCGTGACAAAATTGGTATTTTTGGCTTTCTATTATGGCAAATTAGCAATCAAATAGAGACAGAAAATAGTGTGAGTAATTTAAATTAAATTCAGTTGAATAAACAGCTATGCAACTATGTCGTATCCAAATAATATATAATAAATGTGAATTTTAGTATGATTATGAATTATTAGGATTCAAAATTTGACCGTGGCCAAAACTTGATATATCCTTTAAAGTTTCAAACACGCATGAATTGAACATGTTCACAATTATAAAATAGCTCTGGCCATTGGGACAAGTAATGTGTCGAGCCGAAGTTGTAATTGTGTATCGTTACGTAGACATCAGTGGCACTACAAATAGTTTTTGACAACCATACACGACAATCAAATGATAATCCTAGTGATAAATAAATATATGTTATTAAGAACTTAATTTGCAATTATAATATATATGGTGGGATAGTCGGAATTTTATCCGTTAGTTCGCCAAATTAACAAAATAAAAATTTGAAGTAACATTTTAGAAGCGCAAAAACATTAAAAATAACAATTTATAGGGAAATTTACAGATTTGAATTTTATTGTGGATAGTAGAAGAACTAGTATTAATCATCTTTTTTTAATTATAATTTTTTTATTACTTTAATAAAAATATACATATATATAATATAAATAAGAAAGTTGAGTGACCATCTATGCAATCTCTATGTAATTAATGCAAAATTACCATCATTATCATTTTAAATGATCCTTATACAATCTAAAATGGTTTCTTCCAATTTTATTTAGAGCGATATAATTGTCGCATGTTTCAAGGTTCAAGGTTAGAAAACATTTTAAAGGTTTCTTCAAATGCTATCAAGATGCTTGCAATCGAGTTATAGACGATTGAACAACACAACAGTCAGCCAAAGATGAAACTCATAATCACACCGACTTGGAATCACCCACCGGCGGGATAGATGAAATTAAATTGTGACGACCGTATTTTTACTGAGCATCATCACTTTGTAGCGAAAGAAAATTTTTGAGACAATAAAGGTTATTGGACTATGGGTTTCTCTACCAAATTTGGTGACATCTATCATTGTGGTTGAATTGTTTTGGCCTTCAGTCAGGACTTAAATTAGTTTGGAAAAAAAGTTAAAAAATGTAAGATAGAGATTAATTTAGAGGTGGTTCTCGATTTTATAAATGATGCGGATACCGACATTCATCTCTTAGCAATATTATTCTTAATTATCAAAGTCTTCTTCACAAGTCGTGGAAGGTTAAAATTAAACATTTTAAAACATTTCAATTATATTGTAAGTTTATTGGTTAGGAAATTGAACATTAAACAGGACATGCCAAAGTGTATTTAACATAACAATTTATAATACATGCCAAACCAGTAACCGCATTAAATAGATTTAGGGCATATAACCCCATGATTTGATTCGGAAATTTTAATTTGATGGAATGATGGAACATAATTACAGCGAAATGACTTTGGAGTTTGGACCCTTCAAATCCATCAAGTTTTAGATATTGGCCATTGATACAAGTAGGACCACAAGCTTCTCCTTTCACCTAAAAAAAGTTTAACAATTTATTGTTCTCGTTTGAGAAAATTGCATTTTTGGTCGTGTAAGTTTAAAATCAAATTTTTTTTAGTCCCATACTTTTTAAATAGTCCCACTAATTTGTTTTTTCAATATATTTAGTTCCAAATCCTAAAATTTTTAGTATTAGTCCCAAACAGTGTTAACCTCCGTTAGTACAATTTTATTTTTATATTAAAGAATAAAAAATATAA
>JBBMKE010000001.1:13858526-13871217 GCA_037834125.1 Lippia alba | reverse complement strand
TCGGCTATGGAGGTAGTTCTGATAACGGGGCTAAATTGTCAATTCATGTTTGGTGAAGCCATTAGAATGCTCCATGAGGAAGATGCAGAAATTATCACAGCCAGCTTTTGTGTTGTTGATTCTGCTATTTTCCACACTATACATTGCAAGGTATGTTCAAGATTTTCGTTTGTAAGGAAGAAGCCTAACCCAAAGTTTCACTGCCAGACTCGAACGGATTTGTTATTCAATTGGTCACTCTTTTAAAATTTTAAAATTACACGATAAATGTAAAATACTCGCTCGCTCGTTGCACTAGTCAAAATTGTTTTGATATTAGTCGACTAATACTGAAAGTGTTATTGTTTTGTTTTTCTTCTTAAGATTGGAGAGTGCCCACTAGATTACCATGGAGCCCCAAGGATATGCGAAAGATTACAGAAGTTCGTTTCTAATGCTGATTAATTAGTTGAGATTTTCTTATTTGAATGTTGGTGGTGATTTCATGTAAAAAAATGAGAGAAAATTTTATTGCATTTCATGTTCCACGTTCCTATCATTTTCTGGTTTGTCAATTGGAATAGAGTCAAATTCAAGAGGTGTAGTCATTTCTTTTCAAATTTATATTAAGGACATATTATATATTAAGATTTAAGATTTGGTCCACTTAACAGCATATATAAATTTATATGTAAGTATTCAATTTCCTGGTCCGCATATATATATATATATATAGATAGATAGATATTAAGTTGTAGTATGTTAAACGTACTTGAAATTTTTGTATTTGGCAGTGATTTTCCAACTTCCGAATTGACATAACACTAGTGATCGATAAGCCATTGTCTGTATATCTTAAACTCACTGCCCAACCAGACAAGAGTGGGAAAAAAAATCTATTTGTTTTCTTCTAACATTTTGTGAAAAGCATTAATTAATTTAGAGAAGATACTAGATGTGCACCCTCAATGCTGTCCACATCTGTAATTTCATTTTCAGTTGATTAAATCATGAAAAACACTAATTATTTGCCATCTAAATGTACCTTATTTCGTTCTTCTTGAGATAATTATCTTTTTCCTAGCATCTAATTAGTTTTTTCTATAAAAAAAGAATACATACATTATTTTAAAAACGCGAATCTTATTTAAAAAAAAAATTATTTAGCCACTTATCAACCACTTTTCGCCGTTATAAGTTATAAGTAATTAGGTTAATTTATTTAATTAGACACCTGATGATGCATGGGGGAACAGAATTTCAAACGGAGTTTTTTTGGGAGTGAGAAATAAAATGAAGGATCCCTAATCCTCACTAGTAATAACGTTTTTTTGATAAAAACGGAGAGCATTTTGTTTAATTAGTATCATCTCGATTTATAAAACTGTATTACTTGGTAATTATACCGGAAATACATATAATTAGGAATGCGGGTTACGTGATAACACCAAAATTTTGTAATATGTATAATTGTATAATATTAAGGGCAGAAATTAGGAGTGCTGGTGCAAATAGCAATGATGAATTATTGATGACTCCAATCCCCAGCCAGCATATCTAATTAAGTTGACAGGATATGTTACTGAGTGGTCCTAAATCGAACAAACCAGTGCGTGTTTATTTTTGTAAAAGGTGTTAGAGGATTAACTGTTTGCAAAACCTCTGCGTAATGGCCTCCACATATTTAACTAAAGCAGCTTAATTAATTTTTATCTTTTTTTCCCCTTGATAATTGAGATAGTGGAATAATGTATTCTTAAAGTCTTGTACTTTTTGTGTGGGAAGCACATGATTTTGTTCATGTATGTGACTTTTCATGCCAAATGGGATTCGTTCAGATGATTAATTAATTTATTTTTTAAGACAATATTTTCATGTTCGAATTCTACTTAAATATGTGTAGGTTAAAAAGAAAATGTATGTGACTTTCCATATGTATACGTGCTATTCGTTTTTTAACAATGATAATAATTTATGTAACAATATTATTAATAATACATGATTTCCGGTATATGTGAAGAAGTTGTATGGGGTCCTCTATAGCACCATGCATTTTCTCTTGTTTTTGATAGATGTTGAGGTGGGTTGGGGGAGACCTTTTTGGCATCCCCCTAGTTAGAGCTTAGAGGCAGATTTTATAGAAAAAGCCGTTGATTATTTGAATTGATTCTCGCAACCCTATGCTCAAAAGATTTGGCGAGTTCGATTTGAACCTTTATCGATCGGGTGGATCTATATGGTTAGTGTTGCTGAGATGAGGTGTAGTGCAGTCTGGTCGTTGCATCTGTCCTGGTACAGAAAGCCATAAGTTCTAATCTCGTCATCTTGTGCTGAGTTAAAATCGCCACCACAATCATTGACATGTTGGAAATTTTTTTTAACCACTTGGTCACCCTATTTTCTCTTTGTTTTGGTTTAATGTGTGAAAAAAAATAAAGTATGTCAGTTGAAGGAGAGAGAAAGAAGTTGAGAAAAGTAGGGGAGAGGGGGGTCAAATTTCAAACGTGCCTACAATATGGGGGAGGTGTTAACTGATTTATGTGAAGATAATAAAAGGAGAGAGAGAAGAGTTTTTTTCAAACGGGTCATGATCTCACTATAGACTTGGAAATTTGGTTGGAGAAGCCAATTTGGATGGGTGCCTTGTTGAAGGATGACGCTTAGTTTCTAGGCTTTGTTCTTCCACCAAAAAAAAGAGAATGAAAGGAAAGAGAGAAGAGTTTTTTTTAGCATCTCCAGAAAAATCCTAGCAGTCCCATTATTCAAAATTACCAATATTTTCAATTTAGCAGCCACTTTTTCCATCGTTTTCCTTCTATTATTTTCTATTGCAATTGCTATAGATTCTAGAGAATAGAGATTGTATTGCTTAATATTTCGTTGTATTCAAAAGACTCAGAAGACAGAAGATTACAACAATTTCATATTTCATTTTTATTCATGGATATATTCAATTCTTATTTATTGTTTCACTTATTTCTTTTTTTATTATTTCCCTTTATAGCTTGAAACAATCTCGTTTCCCAACATAAACAAATTACATTTGTGGTTGTCGATTTTTTGGCAAACAACGTCGAAAATGCGACCGGCAAGGTGTCAAGCCAACCCCCTATCATGAATCCTCTTGTGCGAACCAACTCCACCCTGGTCTCGGTAACAGGAGTATGCCACCAGCCCGAGAGGACCAGGACGTACTAGAATCGAGCGTTATGGGAGGCCGGAGAACCCAGCGTAGTAAAAACCAGGAAGTTGGGGGGTAGAGATCCACATCTCTCCCAGGTGCAGAAGGCTCTCGCCTGGAATAACCCCCATGCCATGAGGACTGCGCCCACCTGCAGGACCAGGGAACGAAGGAGAAAGTGAGTTGGAGGAGGATCCTTAAGAGAGCAGAAACGCTGAAACCTAGAGGTAAGCTGGGCCCCAGCTGGGAGGGGTCATTCAAAGTTGTGAAGATTATTGGTTGAGGAGCTTACGAGCTGGAGGATGCTGGCGGGGTGAAGTTACCCGACCTTGGAACGTCCAAAACCTAAAAAGGTTTTTTCTGCTAAGCAGGCACGTGGCCTGCACACCTGGAAGGAGAGCAAAAAGAGGAATGCATCATAAGAACTTCTAGGTTCCAATGTTTTTGTTTGCATACTTGATATTTTTTTTTTGGTCACCAAGAGAAAAAACCAGCAGAACACCTAACTATCCTCCTCTAAATTAAGGTCATCTGGAGGCACGTCCCACACGAACCTTTCTTCAAATATAATCTGCCCTCTCTTGGCAAGCCGATCAGCAAGGCCATTCCCGGACTTCCTAATGTGCTTCAAGCGGCATTCCCAAGGATTTCCGATGAGTTTGCGGCAGTCCTCCACAATTTCTCCCAACGGATGATTAGTTACATCCTCTTCATTCACAAATTTCACCACAGTTTTCGAGTCGCACTCGGCTTCAATTCGACGGTATCTTCTCTCCCAAGCCATCTTCAATCCTTCTCTTAGTCCCAAAAGCTCGGCCATGTCAATGGGGACATCTCCAAGTTTCATAGCAAATCCCACTTGCCACACTCCACGGTCATCGCATATCACCCCTCCGGCAGCTGTAGATTTGCTTATCTCGTAAACACTGCCATCCGTGTTTAACTTGAACCATCCCGGGCTCGGTTTACTACATTTAGCATGGTTTGGCGCAGCCATGTGAAGCAATTTGGGTCGCTGCATGACATGCATATTCATCGCAAGCTCTTTGATATAACCCACCGTAAGTTGCCCCGTCTGAGAAACTCCCTGATACGCCCACTTATTTCGGGCTTTCCAAATTTCCCATAAGCATGCTAAGAAGACATTACGCCATTGTCCACCACTATCAAACACAGTTCGGAACTGCTCTTTCCAATATACAACGAGCCAATTGTTCTCTATCCGGTGGAACTTCGCCCAATCCGCCGAATTTATGATGTGTTTCCAAATCCTTAGAGCCGCAGGACAGTTGCGTAGCATGTGGAGAATATCCTCTCTAAGATATCCACACTTCCAGCATCGCGCATCATCCGTCATCTTACGATCTCGACAGAGCGCATTACACATAAGGCTATTATGATTCATTTGCCAAAGAAAAAGTTTCAGCTTATTCGGTATCTTACAATTCCATATCACTTTCTAAGAACTATCAGCTCCCACCACTCGTGGATTTAAAGAATCATAAGCAGATTTGCAACTATACTTACCAGTCGATGTCCCCCACCAGACCTGCACATCACACGCATTCTGATCATACGAGATAAGTGGATTAAGAATCTTCTGTCGGATTTCCATTGGGATCTCAGTCTTAATGACCTCCAAATTCCACTTCCTATCTTCTGTAATAATATCAGAAACCATCAGCTCCCCATCTTCTGTCCGAACAGGTACACCAAAAATATCTTTTAGTGTGCCAATCGCAGCCACTTGTCTTCCCAAAGCCGTATGCTCTTACCATTCCCCAATCGCCACCCCACATTGGTATGTACGCTTTTCAGGCTCCGAGATATCCCTTTCCAGAGAGGAGATGCATTTGGTGCTGGTACATGCTCTAAGATCGTAGAGTCTCCTAGGTACTTCCTCTTGAAGATTTGACACCATATACTGTCCTCTTCTTTTAGTACTCTCCAACCCGTCTTCGCCATCAACAATATGCTATTCCTCCTGGAGTCTTTGAGCCCCAGACCGCCATCACATTTTCTCCTCAATACCTTATCCCAACCGACTAAATGTGTTTTTCGTCGATCGCTATCCGAACCCCATAAGAAGTTCCTATTCATCATATCCAGTTTATCGCATACACTCAACGGGAACCAGCATGAGTGCATATGATAGACTGGGATTGAAGACATTACAGATTGAATCAAAGTCATACGACCAGCTAAACTGAGATTCTTTGCCTTCCATGTTGTAAGTCTATTCTGTACTTTATCCAAAATATCAGCAAATACCTCCTTTGAGTTCCCATCCTTCCCCAGGTGAATCCCAAGGTATTTTCCAAGCTCCATCATTTCCTCGAGATTCAGTTCCTCGACAATACTCACACGCCGAGACGCCATTGTTGCAGGTGAGAACCATATTTTGGATTTTCGAACACTTACCCTCAGCCCGGATGCAGCACAAAAACTTTCCATGATCGCCTTGATGGCCTGTGCATTTTCTAAAGACGTCTTAGCCGCCAATATGATATCATCAGCAAAGAAACAATGGCTTATTTTCGGTCCGCCGCGGCAAACCGACACCGGCTGCCACTTCCTGGCCAAAACAGTCTCCTCAATCAAATAGCCTAGTCTCTCCAAACATAAAACGAAAAGGTATGGAGACAATGGATCCCCTTGGCGAAGCCCGCAGGTGGTGTTAATAGACTCTGTGGGTTCACCATTCCAAAGTACCTTAGGTTTAACACAGCGGACACAATTGAGAATTAACCGAATTATGTCTTCGGGAAACTTGAAAAAATAGAGCGTTTCTTCCAAGAACTCCCAGTTAACCTTGTCATACGCTTTTTCCAAGTCAAGTTTAAGCAACATTAACCCGCTACAACTCTTCGAACATTTCATTGTATGCATCACCTCCTTGATGGTCAAGATATTATCTTGTGTACTTCGACCAGGTATGAACGAGCTTTGGCTTGGACCCACAATCTTCGATATGATCGGTTTGATTCGCAGTACTAGCAATTTAGTTAGAATTTTCAGAATCACATTACAGAGGGCAATTGGTCTGAAATCTCCAGCATCTTTAGGACTTTCAACCTTCGGTATAAGGCATATGAATGCCTCACCCATGTCCGCTTGTATATTACATGAATCAAAACACAACCGTAAGAAACTGAACACAGAGTCTCCTACAATATCCCAATATCTATGATAGAAAAAGGCTTGGCACCAGTCCGGGCCCGGTGCCTTAAAAGGACTCATAGAATTAACAACCGCACGTACCTCATCTTTAGTAATGCTCCTTGTGAGAGATACTTGGTCGGGTATCTCTATCTTTCGCTGCAAGAAACTCCGCGGAAATTTATATCGTTCCAACTGACTCTCCCCCGTGAACAACTTCTCAAAGAAGCCATACACATGTGTCATGATCTTCAATTGGTCCGTTGTCCATTCCCCATCAATACAGAGCGTTGTGATCTTGTTTCTCCTCCTCCTCGTTACTGTAGAAAGGTGGAAGAATCGTGTGTTACGATCTCCCAAACACAGCTATTTAACACGGGATTTTTGATACCAGAGGATTTCTTCTTGCACCAGAACCTCATTCAGTTCTTTAATCAGGTCCCATTCAGGTTTATGGAGTTTTTCATTCACTCTATGAGGCGGTAGCTTTTGTATCCCCTCGATACGCACCCTAAGTTGGCGCTTACGGCGAAAAATATTGCCAAAAACCTCTTTGTTCCAAGTATTCAGTGTAGCCGGAAACTTGTGAATTGCATCAGTGAAGCCTTCGCTCGTCTCCCATACCGATTGAATGACTCTACGACAATCAGGATGTCTATCCCAAGTTGCCTCGAAATGAAATTGACGTTTGTTAGGCATCTCCGCAAACCCTAACGTGCTTGTTAATAGAGGATGATGGTCCGAATGGGTTTTTGGTAGAACCATTGCTGCCCCGTCTTAAAAAGTATCTAACCACCTCTCATTCACAAATACTCTATCTAGCCTTTCTCTTACAAGATGTCCGCCATGCACAACTCCGGACCACGTGAAGAACGACCATTTAGCATCCAAGTCTATCAAGTTACATTTTTCGAAAGCCTCCTTAAATTTGTTGCACTTGTTCCAATTCGCTTAATTTTCTCCACTTTTCTCACTAGGACATTTAATATCATTAAAATCCTCGGTGAGCATCCAGGGTTTCATTACGGATTGATTGAAACCTTTTAAATTACTCCAAAGTTCCTTTCGCCGCCCAGTAGAAGGGCTAGCATAAATTCCGGACATGATCCACTCATTATGAAGAGGTCCAACTAATGCATGAATTGCTTGAGTAGAAGTCTCCAGAACTTGAACATGAATATTCTCCTAGTTTCAAAGAAGCCAAATGCCCCCTTCGCGCCCATTCATCGGAGCCCGACACACGTTCGTAAACCCCAATCTCGTGGAGAGATCGGCAGCTCTACCATCTGACACCCGAGTCTCAAGTAAGAAAATAACATCAGGCTGTATTCATTTATTATCTCACAAAGATGGCGACGTAATTCATCATTACCCGTCCCATTACAATTCCAAGAGAGAACTTTCATTGGGGAAACAAATAAGTTAAGTAACGAAATATTCTTCTCAACTGGAAGCTTGTTCCTGGCCTGTGCCATTTGCAACATTGCCCCAACCATCGAGTTGCATTATCTCTGTGTCTCCTGCACCGAGGCATCGAGTATCCTGCTGCATCCCATCCCCCGACCCTTGATAGGCTTTTGAGTTGTTCTGATCACCATTTGGTGGAATAGTAGGGTGATACTCGTGAATCTCGCGAAGGGATTGCTCATAGCCATCATAGTCTCGCATCCCTTCTCTACTACTATCTCTTCCAGAATTTCTGTCTAGTCGAATTCCTCCTCGTTCGCCATCAACCGCCAAAAATTCAGCGTCAATGGGGTCAACGTCCGATTCCAATGGTAAAGGATAGTTCTGTCTCTCTCCTTGTAAGATAGTTATGTTCGTTATGTCAGCAAGCGCAGCTATAGGTTCCAAAGTCTGAGTCAAAGAAGTTTTCCCACTAGGGTTTCTTCTTACCAAAGCTGGCACGTCTCCCCTACTCCGGGGTTTAAAGCGTTTAGTATTTTCCTTTCTTGTACCCGCCTCTTTTTTGCTAAATAATGGGCCCGCCTCGAACTTTCCCTGTTGAATCGGTAACTGATTCACCTCCGACGTGATTTCCGCCTCTTTTTCCTGAAACTCTGGATTTGAGAATATTGCAAACTTATTTTTCTTAGGGTTGGGATTATTGTCGGGCTTTTTCTGGTGAGTCCCAGCTGCCGCCGGTGTACGTGACTTGGCTCTACGATCGTTCGCCGCCATCATCCACGGCCCATATGTGGGGCTTTTGTTCTCCTCCCCAATCTCCGGTGGCTTCCTGTTGGCATCCGTAGGCTTTTCAGCATCCTTGGCCACTGGTTTTGTCGAGCATTCATTAAGATGATTTCGTACTTTCCCACATGAGAAACAGATAGCTGGAATATTTTCATACGCCAATGGTAGCAAACGGTTCCCTACTTCGATTGCACTCCGGAGGGGCTTTTCCAAATCGATTTGAACACAAACGCGAGCAAACTTACCTTTCACCCCATAATACGTGTTGGTGTCAATCTTGATCGGAACTCCAATCGCCGTCGCCAAGGCCCTCAATATTGGTTCCTTGTTGTACTCTAGGGATAGCTCAGAGATTCTCACCCAAGCTATCGTAGACGTTACCCGGTCTTTGGATGCTTGGAAATTAGGCACCCATTTTTTAACCACCAAGTAGCTGCCATTGATGACCCATGGCCCCTCCGTCAGTATGTACGTCAGTTTTTCCATATCATGGATCTTCAACACATAGCATCCATGACCCAATTCAACTAAGTAAAATTTTCCTTTGAGTTGCCAAAGTTTCTCAAGCTTTACTGACAGCCAGTTGACGTCCAAATTCTTCCCCATAATACGCAGGATTACCGTATCTCTCCATTCATCCCTGATTTCTTCCTCATAATCCTCATCTAACACAATTCTGGGGTACGGATAATCGTCGGAAGGTTCGACAATGGTTATCTTCTCAAAATCCGCCGTGCACTCCTCACTAAATCTAGGGCTCGCCGCCTTGTCCTTCATTCCCAAGGCATCACGATAGGATCCATTAGATATCTCAGCCGGTATCTTGGGCTCTACCGGTACCCAGGCTTCATTCTCCCTTAAGCTTTCATCGTGGTCCAATCGCCGTTTGGATTTTTTCGTACTTCTTCTCATCTGATCAAACTCTTCGCTAGAGAACGCCGGAAAGTGCTCCCTCATCCAAAATGATAAAATAATAATATTACATACTTGATAATTGTTTACATAAACTTTGTGATATTTTGATTTATGAGAACGAAGTGGATTATGTTTTGTGTAATTACAAAGTGTCGATGCTCTAGTAGAATGACTAATTCCATGAGATTCGTGAGAATGCATTGTGATGAGAAAAGAACCATCTTGTGTTATGCTCTAAATGCATCATATTATTGTTGAGTTGACACTTGAGGCAGGCACATGCTAAGCCTCCGCATCTATACTGCTGAAAATTTGAACATTTTCAATGATTGATTACCCTGGACAGATAAGTCCCTCTTGGAAAGGCGCGTTGATGACGCATATGCCTTAGGAAGAGCTGGAAGAAGGGCTCTTAGGAATGACTCTCCACCTGCTCCTACTAGTTGGATTGGCCACCTAGTTGGAAGGAAGCAAATTTTGCTAGGGCCGGAGAGAATGCCCTCAGCACGAACAGATCTGGTAGTCTCCCACCAGCTATACCTGGCAGGAAGGACATGCTCCTAGTTGAACAGGAGAGCAGCATGCAATGCGAGGAAGGGGTCTTTACTAGGACCGCACCAGAACCTCCTCCTTAGACTGCCTACTTTCTGCTAGCAGAATGAAAAGAAAGCAAAAGAGGAGGAAGACTAAACATGTACCAGATTCCCATACAACATAACAAGCATATGTCAAAAAAGTGAAAAACCAAGTGTCCAGCATACCCATTCTATTCAAAAGCCCCAAAATGTACTTTGGCAATTAAAATGAGATATCTAAATGAACGCTCGATGGAAATGAGTGAAAGTAAAATTCAAAGTGTAGCTCAAAGGAACCAAGCTCAACCTAGCAAAAATAAAATAAAATACCAAATGCTAGAGAATTTTCAAAGTCCTGCAGATTCAGGAAATTCAGGGAGATTAAACATTCTCTCCGTTGCTGACATTGCTGGAAGACGAGCTACTCCAGCAGATGGAATCCCAACAGAAGGAGTATTAGCTGAAAAAGCACCAGCAGGTGGGACGTCTAACTTCATCCCTTCAATTGCCCAGCCTTGCCCCACTACTTGCTGCTGAACGTGAAAACCTCCACCTGGAGGGAAGACAAGACTAGTAATAAAACAAAAAATCAGAAAGGAAAGCAGAAGGGAACACAATGAGCATAAAGGAAAACATGAGGGACGTTCACGAGCAAGAAAGGAACACGTGAAAGAAGCAACTAACTAACTGAAGCAGGGCATTAAGTAGAACGTCCAAACTCAAGAAGCAGGGCGTTGAGCAGAACGCCCACATTCAAGAAGCAAGACGTCATCAAATTTCCAGAAGCAGAATGTCAGCAAGTTTCAGAAAGCAGGATGTCAAATTTCGAGAAGCAAGATGTTATCAAATTCCAAAAAGCAGGACATCATCAAAATTCAAGAAGTAGAATGTCAGACAAATTTGAGAAATCGAGTGTCGACTAAACCCGAGGAAGCAGAACATTGAAGCTTTGGGTGCGGACCCCACACGGTTGTACTCTTTTTACTCGTGAGGGTTTTGTTACACGTGGTTTTCCCTTGTAAGGTTTTTGACGAGGCAACTGCCGCACCCGAGTGAGAAAGATCGACCATTTCAAGTTGTAAATCAGTCAAAGCCACTTTTGAAGACTTTACTGCTCTCACAGCCGTCTATACTATTTGACTGTAAGAGTAGGGGGCTGATGATATATGCCATTTTTACATAATTGTTTTAATTGAAGAATGGAAAATAAAGTACGTCAGTTGAAGGAGAGAGAAAGAAGTTGAGAAAAATAGGGGAGAGTACAATCTGGGGGAGGTGTTAATTGATTTATGTGAGAGAATAAAAGAAGAGAGATAAGAGATTTTCAGCACATCGTCATTTGAGCACCTCCAGAAAAACCCTAACAGTCCCATTATTCAGAACTACCATTATTTTCACTTTAACAGCCACATTTTCCACCGTTTTCCTTCTATTCTACTGCAATTGCTATAGATTCTAGAGAATAGAGATTGTATTGCTTAGAATTTCGTTGTATTCAGAAGACTCAGAAGACAGAAGATTACAGCTGTTTCATATTTCATTTTTATTCATCGATATATTCAATTCTTATTTATTGTTGCACTTATTTCTTTTTTTTTATTATTTCCCTTTACAGCTTGATACAATCTCGTTTCCCAATTTAAACAAATTATATTGGCTGTTGTCGATTTTTCTGCAAACATCAAATATATATTCCAAATTTACATAACCAAAAAATATTTCGGGGAATTTAGAAAAAATCCCCAAATGAGGAGTCAAATGTTTGTTTCCTCCCCATTTTTAAAAAAAATTGTCTTCACTCCCCAGATGAGAGGCAACATATTTGTTTACTCTCCATTTTTTCTAAACTATTTAAATCCCCAAATGATGTATATACATGATATTGCGAAAAATATACAACATTTGGGGATTTAGTTACGTGCTCCTTGAGTTTTTATACCACGTTTGCCAAAAATGGAGAGCAAACAAAATTTTGTCTCTCATCTGGGGAGCAAACGAATTTTTTTTTTTAAATGGAGAGTAAACAAAAAAAAATTTCAACTCACGTGTACTATTAAAAAAACCCAAAATATTTTATCAGAGGAAAATTATTTATCGGGCCTGAGCCCAATCTAAATTGCACTAACAATAGTCCTTTTGTCAGTCAAGCCTTCAGTGGAAGCCCAAATCAACACTAAAAGTCCATCAAAATTTAAAAACGGGTCCAATTTTACAATTCGAGACTGAGAGAGCAAAATCTTCTAGTCTTGTCTTCGTCCACTCTTATCTAGGGTTTCTTTTCTTTTATCCAACCCTCTTTCCTGCTTATACCGGACCTCCAAAAACCTAAACCCTAGCTCCGATCCATACGACAGCGACGATAACAGATGGTTGGCTTCGAAGTTGGTGCCGTTCCGTTCAACCCCGACGGCTGGGGTCCGCCGGAATCTTCCTCCGCCACCCTCGCCGTCCCCAACCACCCCTCCAATGTGCCATTTGCCCCCTTTTCCCGCTCCGACAAGCTCGGCCGCATCGCCGATTGGACAAGGAACATCTCCAGTCAGGGAAGACCTGGTTCGCGACAAGGCGGCCACCACGGCGCCGATTCCTCATTCGATTTCTCCGGCGACGACTCTTTCGCCACCCTCGCCGCCGACGAAGATTCCTCGTTCAGGCTCGTGGATACCTCCGCGAAATCGCACCATCACAA
>JBBMKE010000001.1:13813508-13825420 GCA_037834125.1 Lippia alba | reverse complement strand
ATCTATCCAATTTTCTCAACCAATTCTATTCCTTCAATTTAATCTCCATATTAATAAAAACAAAGCCCAAGCCTTTCTAATTAAAGTCCATCAATATAAACCTTCCGATTCTTCTTTTTTCTTACTAAAATCCTGGGCTAAATTCCAACACGCGTCGCATATTCGTATCAAATATTATTTACGTGGTAAACTCAAAAAAATATTATATTATCGATTCTTGTTGTATTATATATTTTTATAATGTTATATTTATAACTCATTATAATTTATCGCTATTATTAAATTTCATCTATCATACTACAAATATAAATACTCATTTTCTTCCTTATATTTGTTTGACTAAATCAGATTCGGACTATCACCAATTCGAGTAATTCTAATTTGAGTCTGACTCGACCAAATCGGTGTAACGAGAGGATGAATGTTTTGCATTTACGGTGTGGTTGGTGAAAATTTTAGATTGAGCATTCAAATAGCAAGTGTAATATATTTGTATTTTTAATTGGTTGGCCTTTCCCCGATGCATAGCAACACGTGTCATCAGGCATCTACGTGCTGATCCTTACTCTGCCAAGTACATGCCTATGAAGCCAACAATCGAGGAAATAATCAAATAAAGGGAGAAATTGAGGAGGAAACAAAATATAATGAAATGAAATAACCAAATCACAACAATGGCTTTAACCGGAAGAGGCGCATGCAATCTAGCAAGAACCCTCTCTCAAACACGTATATTTTCAAGAATTTTCTCTTCATCAAAGGTACACTAAACTACCATCATTAATCTTGACACATAATCCCCACTTGCAGAAAGAAGACATCAACCCAAGTGAACTCTTCGGGAGAGGTCAACAAGGCGAGAGCCATAAGAGCAACGAGACAGTGGCTGATGTCGCCAACAGGGTGTATGAAAAACGAGAAAATCTCAAAGAAAACGCGCAGAACAGCATGGAAAGAACCGGAGAGAAAATGGAAGAATCAAATGAGAAAGATAGGCGTAAATACAAGGAGTCGTCGTCAATGGAAGAGAATCAGAATCACATTGATTGATGAAGAGAAATTAAAAGAGAAAGCAGCAAAAGGGCTTCGAGGAAAGCCCGTTGATCAAGATTTGGGCTTGGATGTCAATTGGAGGCCCATTGATGAGAACAAACCTTCATAATCTGCTTGAATTTGAATATATTTACTGGGTTTCATTGTAATTTGTAGTGTATTAAATGCTAAATTAATTTAGCTTTTGTTTAATTTTATTAGGATTTTACTGTTTTTGTATAAAAAAAATTACTGTTTTGGAACTTGTGGGGATTTTTTACCTTGAAAATTGGTGCTACCCT
The DNA here is from genome assembly GCA_037834125.1 of Lippia alba. NCBI lineage: Eukaryota > Viridiplantae > Streptophyta > Magnoliopsida > Lamiales > Verbenaceae > Lippia > Lippia alba. The sequence goes on along the minus strand of JBBMKE010000001.1, from coordinate 13,824,086 downwards.
TGTTTATATTATGTAGAAATTAAACATAAATTATCTATACAGGAGATATCAGATAAGGAGACAAATTTTTTTTGGTAACAACTGACTCAAAGCTACAGTAGTTACTGCTATTGAACTCCTCAATGACGTGGCCTTCCGGCGGTTGATCCCACACCTTCTTGTCCATAAGAATTCCATGCCCAAGCTTAGCCATAGCATCAGCAAGCACATTACCTTCTCGTCTGATGTGACGAAGACTGCATGACCACGGTTTGTGCAGTAAGTTTTGGACGTCTCTCACCACTTCTCCCAGCGGGTGTTCCTCAACGTCCGCTGCTTGTACAAGCCTAACAACAATCTCGGAATCACATTCGACTTCGAGTTTATGATATCGTCTCTCCCAAGCCATTTGCAACCCTTCATGCAGACCCATCAGTTCCGCCGCCACAATGTCCATCTTTCCCAACCTCATCGAGTAACCAAGTTGCCAATGTCCTTGATCATCACGGATCACCCCTCCCGCGGCGGCTAACTTGCTCTGTTTGAACACACACTTCCGTCTGAGTTTAGTTTGTACCATCCGGGTTGTGGTTTCTCCCAGCTGTTACCTAAAACTCTGCTCGTAGAAGTCTTACGTTTAAGAGTCAGTTCTTTGATGTCAATTGCTAACTCTTTTACTTTGCTTAGTACCATGTTCGCTGGTAGCCTCTTATGTTCATAGCACCAACGATTTCTGGCTTTCCAGATTTCCCAGATCCCTGCTAGAAACAAGTATTTCCATGAGCAGTTTGGCGCTAGAACATTTCGGAGTTGTTCCTTCCAAACATTTCCCATCCACCCTGTTTTCGGGATGCTTTGGAACTTGGCCCAATCTCTTGGGCCGATTAAAAGTTTCCAGATTAAATTTGCTGCGGGGCATGACTTAAGGATGTGGAGTGCATCTTCTCGGTCCACGCTACATTTACCGCATCTAGCCGATTCCGTCATGTGACGGTCCTTGCGCAAAGCATTACGCATCAAGCTTCCATGGTTAATCTGCCATAGTAGGCATTTGATCTTATTTGGAATTGGACTGTTCCATATGAGCTTCCACGAGCCATCCGTATTGCCATGATGCGGTCTCAGGAAGTCATAAGCTGATTTACAACTCTATTTTCCCGTCGAGCCACCCTTCCAAATTCTGATATCGCAGGTCTGAACGCTTGTCGGTAGCGGAGTTCCCAGAATATATTCCCGAATCTCTTGTGGGATCACGGTACGAAGACTGCTTAGGTCCCATTTTTGCTCAGCTGTTATGATATCGCACACCAACAGGTTCTCTTCTTCCGAAACGATTGGTCCTGGAATCAAATCACGTAGCCTTCCTTGGTCTAGCCAAAGATCATCCCACAACTTAACTTCATTCCCATTGCCAATTCTCCACTTGATCATTCCACTAACCTCATGTAAACTTCTGCAAATTCCTTTCCAACACTGTGAAGCCGTGGTCTTAGGGTTATGATCAAGGATGTTCTCGTTCCCTAAGTACTTGGCTTTAAATATTTTTCCCCAAACCATGTCCGTATCTTTAAGTACTCGCCAACCGGACTTAGCCAACATGGCTATATTAGATTTGCGAGCTTCTTTAATGCCCAGCCCCCCTCGTTTTTCTTCCTTAGGACTTTGTTCCATCCCACCAAAAGAGTTTTTCTCCGGGAAGCGTCCGAAGACCATAGGAAGTTACAATTAAGTTGATCGATCTTATCACATACACTCGTTGGGAACCATGTTGAGTGCATGTGGTACACCAGTATGGATGAGGTTACTGATTGTATGAGGGTAAGTCGTCCCGCCAAATTGAGATTCCTGGCTTTCCACACAGTGAGTTTGTTCTGGATTGTCTCCACCACATCATTGAAAACCACCTTGGAATGTCCACTGTTGCCTAACGGCACACCCAAATATTTCCCCACATCATCAATTTCTTCCACCTCAAGTTCTTGAATTATCTCAAGGCGTTGTGGGACGTGAGAGCTGGGGGAGAACCAAACCTTGGATTTCCTATTGCTGATTCGTAGTCCAGAGGCCTGACTGAACCTACTTATGACCTTCTTGACTTGTTTGGCATTTTCTATCGATGCCTTGGCTGCTAAAATTATTTCATCTGCGAAAAATAAGTGGTTTATGCTCGGTCCACCCCGGCATATCGAAGGTGGCTGCCACTTTTTCGATATAACAACCTCGTCTATCATGTATTCTAACCTCTCCATGCATAGGACGAAAAGATACGGTGATAGCGGGTCTCCTTATTGTAAACCGCAATTAGCAACGATTTTATCTGTCGGATCCCCATTCCACAAGATTTGTGGTTGGACATTCTTTACCGCGCTCATAATCAATTGTATCAACTCATTCGGGAAACCAAAGAAGATCAAGGTCTCTTCCAAGAAGCTCCATTTAACCTTATCATACGCTTTTTCCAAGTCAAGTTTGAGTAACATACCCCTTTTTCGACTCTTCGAGCGCTTCATCGAATGCATGATCTCTTTAATGGCCAAGATGTTATCAATTGTGCTCCGACCCGGGATGAAGGAACTTTGATATGGTCCAACAAGTCTAGCAATCAGCTGCTTTAATCTCCTCACGATTAGCTTAGTAAGTATCTTTAAGATCACGTTACATAGAGCAATGGGTCTAACCTCGCTTGCATCCTTCGGGTTTGGAACCTTAGGAATTAAGCAGATGTACGAGTTACCCATTTCCGGTGGGACTTTCCTGGAGTCGAAGCAGTTGGTTAGGTGAGTAAAAACTGAGTCACCCACCGTTTTCCAGTACCGTTGGTAGAAAAGGGCCTGACAACCGTCCGGACCCGACACTTTATATCCGTTCATTGAGTTCACCACTTTGAGTACCTCCTCCTTAGAGATCGGTATGATGAGTCGTGTGGCCTCATCTGACGATAGGGTTCTCTGCAGCGGGCTGCGTTCGAGGTTTTCCTGCACTTGTTCTTCATCTCCTGAAAATAGGGCCTGAAAATAGCCATGTACATGTGCTTTCAAGGTTTCAGTATCACAGTTCCAACTCCCATCGATAAATATGGTCTGGATTTTATTTCTCCGTCTACGTGTCAGAGTCGACATGTGGAAGAACTTTATGTTTCGGTCCCCATATCTGAGCCAATTTATCATCGATTTCTGAAACCAAAGTATTTCTTCTTGTTTCAACACCTCGCTTAGTTCTTTAAGGAGTTCAGTTTCCAATTGTCTCAGGTTTTCGTTTAAACGGGGATATGCAATCTTCTATATACCTCCGATTCTGGCCCTGAGTACCCGCTTTCGACGAAAAATATTCCAAACACCTCTCTATTCCATTGCCGCAAAGCCTCGGGCAGCTTCTCCATGGCTCTATCGAATGACTTGTGCTTCTCCCAGATTGTCTTAATAACCTCTTGACAACCCGGGTGTGAATTCCATGCCGCCTCAAACCTGAATGGCTGCGCACACATCCAACTGTATCCGTAAGAATAGGATTATGGTCGGAGTGTGTTCGTGGGAGCACTCGGATGACGCTATTTGGAAATTTCTGGCACCACTGCTCTGTGGCGAAACCTCGGTCAAGCCGTTCAGGTACGATTTCCCCACCACTCACGACTCCAACCCAGGTGAAAAGCGGCATTTTTGCCTCCATATCGATGAGGTTGCAGCTCTCAAAAGCTTCTCTGAATTTATCACATTTTCCCCAGTTAGCTGTATTGCCTCCACAATTTTCGCTAGGGCATTTGATATCATTGAAATCTCCCGTGAGCATCCACGGTAAGTCAATTGATTGACCGAAGAGGGTGAGATCACTCCAAAGTTCAGCTCTTCTTCCCGCAGTCGGACTAGCATAGATGCCGAAGCATACCCAATCGTGATTACGGTGTCCCACACGCGTATGTATAGCTTGTGTTGAAACACCAAGGACTTGTACATGGATATGATCTTCATTCCAAAGCAGCCATATACCCCCTTCCCTGCCATTCGTGGGTGCCCGACAGACGTTGGAGAACCCAAGTTGTGTAGAGAGTTCCTCAGCCCGGCCCTCGGTAACCCTGGTCTCAAGCAAGTAAACTATATCAGGATGATGTTCCTGTATTAACTCCCTTAGGTGACGACGAAATTCGTCGTTGCCAGTTCCAATACAATTCCACGACAAAACCTTAATTGGAGATATAATGAAATCCCGGACAGCTAACTGCTTCTCACTGGGGAAGCTCATCGCTCGTGCTAATTGTAGCATCACTGCTATTATCGAGTTGCATTGACATTGATTCTCCGAAGATGAATGGTCGATGTTCATGTTGTAACCCATCCCAACCTTCGGTAGCACAGTCTGTTCTGTTGCGATCATTATCTGGTAGAAAGGTGGGGTGGTACTCGTGTTCATCATGAAATGGAGGGTCAAACCCATCATTATCTTGCAGGTGATCAGGTCTTCCTCTCTCTCCAACAAGAGATTGTTTTCCTGTCGTCTCGTCTGTGTAATTTGGGTTGTTAATCTTAGTTTTTTTCCCACGATGTTTGGTGTGGTTTCCGATGTCACTCAGAGGTGTGCGGGCTGGTGTGTTTTGGGGCTGTATCATGCTGATTTGGCAGGCTTGATTTTGCCAGGTTTCCTACTTCTGTCTTATTTTGCGTCCGAAATTTTCTCTGATTTTCCTTTCTATTTTTTGTCCAAGATTTATCAATTGTTGATCCTGTCGAGAACTTACCCTGTGCAATAGGTATCTCAGCAGTCTGTTCCGTGTTTTCGGCCTCTTGCCCATTGAATTCAGGATTTGAAAAGATTTCAAATTTGTTCCCCATCCTGTAGGGTTTGCATTACCGTTCTTTTTCGACGTGCCGCCAGTCGCCGGATGCCGGTTCTTATTGCCCATACCCTTATTGGCTAGCATCCATGGACCATATGATGGGGTGTCCGATGCTTTAGAGTTACCATCATTAGATTCTTGTTGTACCTGTTGTGATTTTTCCGTCGCCTCTGTAGAGATCTGTTTGGATGGACATGCTTCCAAACGGTGGCCAACCTTGCCGCAAGAAAAGCATATTGACGGCAGGTTCTCATAGATCAGCTGAAGGAGCCTGTCTCCCACTTCAACTGCACTCCGGAGGGGTTTTTCAAGATCGAATTGTACACAGACTTATGTGAATTTCCCTTTAATCCCATAGTATGTGTTGGTATCGATTTTTATAGGGACCCCAATAGCACTAGCTTTCTGGTGCAGGATGGGTTCCTTGTAGTACTCCAACGGTAGTTCCAAAATTCTAACCCATGCAATAGTGAAAGTGATCCGGTCTTTTGGCGCTTGGAAATTGGGGATCCACTTGCGAACAACAAGATAGTGTCCATTGATGATCCATGGTCCCTCCGTCAAGATTGTTGTTACTTTTTCATGATCCGTCGTTTTCAAAACATAGCAACCATGGCCAAGTTCGACCAGATCGTATTCACCTTTCAATTGCCACATTCGGTCTAGACGACCCGCTAACAGATTGACGTTTAGGTTGCGCCCCAGTATTCTTAAAATTATGGCATCTCGCCATTCACTGTGGATTTCTTCTTCATAATCTTCATCCAACACAATCCTTGAATATGGAAACTCCTCGTCTGTTTCTATGATGGTAATTCTTTCCAGATCCTCCTGATTCCCCTCGTTGAATTTGGGATTAACTGTCGTTTTCTTTCCCAACAGGGAGTTTCTGTATGAGCCGCCCGCCACCACCACTGGGCCCCCCCTCTTGCGTTTTCCACATCTGCGTTCTCCAAGTTGAAAACCATCGTCGGATCTTTCGTTTGATCGAAATTCCTCTTGAACTTTTTAGTGCTTTGCCTCATATGATCGAACTCCTCAATAGAGAGTGGGGGAAAGTTTTCCTTCGCCATAAGACAATTATTCGATAAGGAGACAAATGTGTTCTTTTGATTGGTCTCTAATTTTTTTAATTAATTAATTTTTTTTTTCATTAGAATCGTGTTTTAAATCCATTTTCCTCAATTTATTTTTATAGTTGTATTTTTTTATTTTTTTTTTTTCAAATATTTTTTAATTTATGTTTTAATTATTTTCTGAGAAATTAATCGTTTTAATTATTATATATTTTTATTTTTTTATATTTTGTAATTTTTAATTTATATTAATTTTTAAACTTTAATGATATTAAAAATAATTATAAAATAAATATGAATATCAAAATTCTAATTTAATATATATTTATATAATTATTATTTGAACTAACAAGAATGTCCCAGAATGGCTAGTAAATAATTAATAATAAAAAATTTATTTGTTATAAAGTTGAGAAGTTGGAATTGAAAAAACCTTCCAGCTTAGTCCTTGGGTTCTTTAAGCTTTCTTCTTTTCAAAGCTCAACAGTGATATTCATCATCTCTTGATCTCTTCTATGTGGAACAAGGTCCAGATTAAACTACAGAAATCACTTTCAAAATCTGATTATTTGAATCAATTCAACTACAGATGCATTCAGTCTAATCTCATCCATGGCGGTTTGCACAAGAAACCCAGCAAAAAACCACGGCATCACAAGCCCACAAAGAATCAGCTTAAGCCGCCCATCCCGTTTCTTGATCATCTCAAACAATGCCAAAACCCAGACGAATTCGTCTCCATTTTCCACGATTTCCACGAAATGGGCTACAAGCACGATTACCCTTCTTATGCTTCTCTCGTCTACAGGCTCGCTCGAGCTAGAAAATTCGAGGAGATTGATGCCGTTCTGAATTTCCTCCGGACCCATGATATAAAATGCGGAGAACCTCTGTTTATCGGATTGATTAAGCATTTTGGGAAGGCCAATTTGGTGGAGAAAGCTGTTGAGCTTTTCCATGAGATGGGGAAGTCGTTCAACTGCGTGCGTACGGTGCAGTCTTTGAACACAATTTTGAATGTTTTAGTTGATAATGAGAGGAGTTTTGATGCGATTGAGTTGTTTGAGAAAGGTCGAAAGATGGGATTCAGGTTGAACGCCGTTACTTTCAATATTATCATCAAAATGTGGCTGAAGAAAGGTGATTGGGAGGAAGCGAGCAAAGTGTTCGACGAAATGCTTGAGAGAAATGTTGACCCCACAGTCGTGACTTACAATTCTCAGATTGGATTTTTATGCAAAAGGGGTGATGTGGATGAGGCGAAAAAGTTGTTCGATGATATGAGGGCGAAAGGCAAGCAAGGAAATGCAGTTACCTACGCTTTATTAATGGAAGGTCTCTGTGCTTCAGGAAACTTCAAAGAAGCTAAGAAAGTGATGTTTGATATGGAGTACCATGGCTGCAAAGTAGAGCTCATCAATTACGGTGTTCTGATGACAGATCTCACCAAAAGAGGATCAATCGATGAAGCAAAAGAATTACTAGCTGAGATGAAGAAAAGGCGAATCAAACCCGACGTGGTTATGTACAACATATTGATCGATCATTACTGTAAAAACAGCGCAGCTTCAGACGGGTATAAACTACTGGTTGAGATGCAGGTTAATGGCTGTAAGCCAAATGCTACCACCTACAGAACGGTGCTAGATGGTTTCTGCAAAGTTGAGGATTTCGTTGGAAGTTTGAAGGTTTTGAACGCGATGCTACATAGTAAACACTGCCCTCGTTTCGAAACGTTTCGTTCTTTGAGCCTCGGCTTGATCAGGCATGGGAGGACAGAGGATGCATGCTTTGTTGTGGAGGAGATGATGAAGAGGAAGATGAGCTTAGACATAGATTTTTGGGATGCTCTTGTAAGAGAAGTTTGTTCTAATTTATTACATCAGCACCCCCTAGTAGAGTTTGATATGTTGTAGTCTTGAACTAGGTCACATAATGAGTAAGCGCGAGTGGATGCGAATGCATCAATTCGCAAATTTTTAATAAAATAGAATAAGAGAGCGTTTTAAAGAGTTTAGTAAAAAAGTATTTTAAATAATTATATTTATGATATAATTTTATTTTATTTAACTTCATATATAAAAAAAATTACAAATATTTTAAATAATTAAATTTATAATATAATTATATTTTATTTATCTTTATGAATAAAAATTTGATTTAATTTTTTCTCGTAATAATTTAATTTCATCATTTTATAATAATTATATATTAGAAAAAAAATGAGATATGCCTCGCAATAATCAAAGGAAACTTTATGTAATAGTCGAAGCAACAAAAGGAGAATTGGGAATTTTTCCTATTTTGGAGTTTTATCAACAATTTGCTTGCGTAGGTGGGGATCCGGGGAAAAGGAATGTTATAATCCTTTAATTGGAATTTCTGTCTAAAATAGAATCGATAGAATTTATCTTTTTATTTTGATCCTTCTGACCCTGTTCTTGGATTTTTTGGTTAGACGCATGGAATTGGCTAAGCATTTTATTCGAACAAATATAGAACCAGAATCCGCCGTCAAATCCCAGGGCTCAACCCTGGACAGGCGGTGGAAACTACCAAGCTGGAGTACGGTAGGGGCAGAGGGAATTTTGAGGCACCAATCATTTTAGTTCATCATGGCACCTTTCGGCCTGATCTTAGGCCCTGACTCACCCTCCGTGGACGAACCTTGTGGATGAACCCTTAGGTTTTTTTGATGGGCTGGCTAAGAGATTATTTATGTTGTTGGAAAATCCGTTGTCGGACTTGATTAATATCCCTTTGTAGCCAATTCACAACCAGAACGATACGAAAGGACTTTCAAAGATGCAATTTTTTCAGTCAGCATAACAGATGGTTCTATTTCTCAATCTTTCTGACTTGCTTTCTTCATAATAATTTAATTTTATTATTTTATAATAATTATATATTAGAAAAAAAATTACAATTCATTCTCATATTATTAGATATGTATATTAAATAAATTTTAAATTTTTTAAAACGAAAAATATACATAAATTTATTAGTACGAATAAAATGATCTTCAAAAGAGTGATGGACACAAATTCGCTAGTATAATAGAGGGATTCCACATTGAGTATAATAGAATAATAATAGAGGGATTCCACATTGTGTATAATAGAAGTATTATTCGCTAATATAGTGCACTAAATGCAAGTACTTTGAATATAATGAGTATAATAGAAGTATTACATAATCTTGATATTGCAGTGCTCCAAACACTATTCTTGATGTAAGTCGAATACATGAAGCATATATTTCAACAAAAGTTGAGATTTTTATTTAAGAGAAAATACCATAAGCAAAAGTACTCCAAAAGCTTACATTGCCAAGTACACATTTATACTCCTTAAAACTGGAAAAAACAGAAATGGTTAAAAGGACACGGCAAGAACCACCGCCGCGTTTCAATACTTATTCTGGTCTTGCTCCTCCGCGTGCCGCTGCCTCGTCCCCAACACATCTTCATCCATCCGCTTCTTCCGGTGCTCCTCCGCCGCCTTCCTCGGGTTATCCTCTGCCTTCTTCACTTGATCCTCCATATAATCGTCCTCATCCGAAGAAGTTCCAACCACCGTCTCCTTAATCTTCTTCATGGTCTCCTTCGCCTTTTCCGCCACCTTCCCCGCCGCGCCCTTCGTCTTGTCCGCCGCCGTCCCCGCCGCGTCCTTGGTCTTCTCCTTGGCGTCGTGCGCGTACTCCTTACTCTTGTCGGCCATTTTTCCCGCGCTGTCCATCGTCTTTTCTCGCATCTCGTAGGCTTTATCGGCCATGGGGCCGAGTTTCTCCTTGCTCTTCTTGTTCATGTCGTAGGCTTTGTTCGCCGCCGCGTCTTTGGCCTCTCGGGCCTTGTCCGCCGCCGCGGAGGCGGCGTCGGAGGCCTTGTTCTTCATGTCCTCGGCTTTTTTGCCGGTTTTCTCCTTCATTTCTCGGGTTTTCGCTTTGGCTTTATCCATGTTGTCCTTCACGTGATCATCTCCTTTGTTTCTGAGGACAGACTCGTCGGCGCTGTAGGGGTTATCATCCTCCGCCGCATTCTGACCCTTCCACAACCGGATTTACACAAATTTATTAGCTAATATCGTCAACATAGAATTCAAAAACATTCTCAGAAAAGTGATTGAGAAAATAAGCTGTACCTGAGAATATCTGGTGGCGGAAGTGAAGCAAACTCTGGAGACTTTCTGGTGGACAGGGAGAGGAGGAGGACTCTGAGAGAACGACTTTGAGATATTGAGAAACGCGTTCTTGGCTATAGAAATGGACGCCATTGTTGCGCTTTTAGAGCTGAAAATTGATCGAATTCCGACACTATTCGCAGTTTGCAGTTGCAGAAATATGAGAAATCTCACTGGTTTTCTTCGAGGTGACGGAAGTTGTTTTATAACTTATAACTTATAAGTTATAAGGTGTAAAGGGTTTGAAAGGTGGTGTTGGTATACTTTGACACGTGTATTGCAGCGTGCCACGTACGAGAAGTTGATATTTTTGAGGATATCACTAGTCAAACTTATCCTTGTCTCGCTATATGTATTATGTTTCTTTTTTTATTTTTCCCCCCCTTTCCTGTCATATAATCAAATTCTGTTTATTATATTAAAATATATTAATAATTCCGGCACACCCTATGTGTGTGCAAATAATAAAATTATTATTATTTAAATATATATTAAATTAAAAAATTTATATTATTAT
>JBBMKE010000001.1:13724568-13735015 GCA_037834125.1 Lippia alba | reverse complement strand
TCAGAAAGGCTGAAGAATGACATGTGGGCAGCTGCCAAGCCTCAGAAGTATGATGGGAAATTTGCTACAAAATTTTGCATAGTAAGACACGCATCTCTCTCTGTATATATATATTTATGTGTACACCTAATAAAGCGTAAGCAGCCACACACAAACAAAGGTCTTTAGATTCCTTCACTCACTGCACACTGCTTTCATTTTAAATTATATGGCCGTCATTTCAACCACCCCAAAACTTGTATCATATTTATCTAAATTTAATCACTCCAAATTATTGTTTTGTAAAATTGGTTTTCAAATTCTCATGAAATAAACTTGCAAATTTACGTTTTATCTAAAGTTCAAAGCTTTTGTATGAAATCTAAGCAATGATTCTTCTTCTAAAATTTTGTGTCATTATCTTTTTAAAATAAAATAGATCAGTGCATCTACTTTCTAATTATGATGATTGATCTTCTTACTCGATTTTCGTTGAAAATTTAGAGGGTTTAATACACAAAATTATAATTCTAAACTTCGATTGAGAATACACAAATCCATTCGACTAAGCTACACCTCCCCGGTTTACAATCATCTAAAAAAAGAGGTGTGTAATAAATTAACAGTGTAAATTTTAAGAAACTGCAATAATGAAACTTAGGCATGTGACAACCATGCATATTAATAAAGTATGGGGAAAAATATAAGTCTAGGATATTGATACCGCAATTCAGCGGTAATGGTATGGACCACCTCAATTCATTACGCTTTGTGCTCCAATTTGTACACCTCAACATTTTTATTTGATGATGTTCCAAGTATTAATCGAACCAATAATAGATTAAACTTATCGTCTGAAATAAAATTCAAAAAGTAAAAAAAAAAAAAAAGGAATTAGCACGACCGGGGGAGCCCCACTCCCCAATAAATGATTTTTCATTGAGTTATATAGAAAATATATTTAATTTTCAGGTATGAACTCTCTAAGAATTTGTAATATTGGACATGTAATTTTATTTTTTAAAAATTATGGCTCAGTATGTATTCCTTGGCATAATTACACAATCAAAATAGTTTAAGAGCGTTACATTGTTTATTTGACCATGAAAAAAGAATCATTCTTATAAGAAATAAAACAGAAATTCAACTTTTGGTAGGTTATATTAGTTATTTAAGAACTAGTTTAGCTTAGTTGATATTTGATAACCTCAAGTCTTACTTGATACGCTGATGGTACTAAAGGTGGGCATATGATGCCAAGACTTTCTTTGGTAATACTCCAACCCTAACTTTGTTCCCCATGTGTTTCATGAATTTATCAGGATATAGGATCATGCCTAACTTTTTACAACAATAAATAAATCATTAAATAAAATCATGTCACCTCTAATTTGACATAATAATAATTTAACTAGATATCTCATGGGATAAATTTCTAATTAATCATCATATTTTGACACAACTACTCAATTGGTTGCACGTACAAATTTTATATAATGTAGTACAAATATATTATAATGCAATATTTATATTCTATTATGTACTATAAGATCATGGATTTTTTGGTTCTAGAGACTTTAACTCTGCGCACGTATACTTTCTTATGATGTAGTACTAAAACGTTCTAATACAGTATTTATATTTTATTATGTAGTATAAATTTATAAAAAATTAAATAAAAATATTTCAAACTAACGAGAAATTATTAACCACGATATCTTCTTTATATCTGAATTCGTGAGAATATAATTACAATCGATATACTTACATAGTAATACAAAGAGTCGGGATAAACTTGATCAATGAAATCTAAAAAAATAACAAATTAAACTACAACAACAATGGTTAACTTTCTTCGTTTTTCTTTATTTTCTCAATTTATTTATCAAAAAGAAAAGAAAAAGAGAGAGAACAAATTGATAGGTGTTGGTGCCGGAAATGTTGAAAATGTAGGAACAAAGGGGTACGTGTCGGGTGTTGAGATATGGAGAATCAATGTGGGCCACACATCGTTGATGGAACACGATTATGCCGTGTTGTCGGTAGCAGAGGAGACTTCCACGGATCTAATTACTTTATTTTCTTTTTTAAATGATAATAATATGTGGTTGCTGTCTTATTATTGGCTCATCCTTTTTTTTTTTGGTTCGGTTTTACGTCGCGTCTTCGTTACAGTTGTGCTGGTGGCGGCTGCCACGTGTTCTCCGAGTTAAACTTTTTTTTTTCACCCCGCCGTTAAACTTTATGTTTTTTTTTAATATTATTTTTATTTAGGTTCCTGACAAGTTAAATAATTAATTTTTTTGGCTAATATTAGTTATAACAACTTAAACACGAAACTTGACAACATAGGATGGTTGAAGCAGTAAATGAATTCATTCCCAAAAGTAAGATTCTGTGTTCGAATCTCTGCTTGTGTAAAAAAAATAAAAATTTAAACACGAAACTTTTACTTGAAATAATATAATATCATATTGTTAAATCATACTATTTAATGGTTAAATAATTTTGAAATTGATAAAATGACATTATGACTAAATTATTTGTTAATTTTGTAAGTGAGAATATACCTTCTAGATTTTTATTTTATATCATAAATAAAAGCAGCGGTTTAAGAAAGGCAAAAAAAGAGTACAAAAGGACTTCCAAATAATAGCTAAAAGAGTTTTCAAATTGGAAACATTCTAGTTTATTTCAGCTTATAGAAATAGCAGAAGGATTATTACTAGTATAATAAAATAGTATTAGTTTGTCCACCATTACGTAATTTATCGTGGGAATTGAATGGTATTTGGGGTTTGATTTTTTCTTATTTTATAAAAATATTAATTGTCCATTCTGTTAAAGGTTGATGTAATTGTAATGAGTAAAGAAATATTTGAAGAATTGTTCAAATTTGAGGACATGCAACAAAATAAATATATAATCTAAAGCTATATTTAAAAAGTGTTGATTTATAAGTGAGGCGGTGGAGTCCGAATCTAAAGCCCAATTATGGAAGACCGAATACCCCTCTCTGGAACAGGCCTTTCATGTATTCAGATTCCTAATAAATATTCAAATATTGCATATTACTTTCATTGATTATTCAGATATATTATCTGAACAAATTCTGGTTGATTCAGCTGGGAATCCAATTCCATTAATTGAAAAATACTTATTACACGCATGACAAGAAATACGTTATATTATTTTGACCAAAAAGAAAGAACTACGTGATATTATTTTAAATCTTGAGAATTATTTGTAATTAAAACATTACACGGGCACCGATAAAACAAAAATGATTTAATTTCAGGAATATTAATAATATATGTGCATCATTATGGTATAGTAACCAGCTCAAGAAAGTATAAAAATATATATTATTCTTTAAAATTGAAAATAAATTTCACAAGCTTCATTTTTTTTGGTCCAAGTTTCACAAGCTTCATTCATATATTTTTTTTTTGTTTTTATTTTTAATTTTATCTTTTCAAACAAAAGAAGTCAAATGAAAAAGAACTGGCCCAACAAGCAGCCGCCCCACCTAACTTTCTTCCAATCTTTTCCAATAGTATTATTTTATTCAATTTAACCATAATTTCCTAAATTATTTGGCAATATCGGGATATTGTTATAATTATATTTATGGCGCAAAAGGTGGCGTGTGATAAGGTTGTTGTCGCATAATGGAGCCGGCCCCACACGCAGCCGCCTCAACTATATATGTCATAATCACTCTTTATTTTATTTTAATCTACATTTTATTATTAATTTATGTCTTAATTTGTACCTTACCTCACAGGGTCACACCTGACACCACTTCTGTCTTCCACCTCACTCAAATCTTATGAACATTATTAAATTTTAGGGCAAATTACATTTAGGTACACTGATATTTGTTCTAATTATAAATCAGTCTATCTTCTTTTGATAATTATATATTAATTTTTAAAAATACTATTTTAATTACATATTAACTCCTACAGAATGACTGATTTGTAATTGAAATAGTATTTTTAAAAATTAATATTTAATTATTAAAAGAAGATGGACTGATTTGTAATTAGGACAAATATCATGGTACCTGAATGTAATTTTTCCTAAAATTTAAGGCCAATCTTCGTTATCATGCCTTTGTATTTACATATTCTCAATATTTTTCAAGTGGAAATGGAATAAAATCTTGAATTCGTAATATATTTGAAAAAAATATGACTAATAAATACTTAGGAGCGATACATGAGAAGGGCCTTGATTTATTCAACCAAGAATGTGGTTTGTGTGTTAGGTGCAACATATCCTCAATAAATGTGATTTTATCTGTATTAATAAATCAAATAAGTTGGTAAGGATAATAGATAGGTTTAACTAAAAATGGAACCACTTTTTATGATTTTTGACACCAAATATTTCAAACAATTTCAACATTAGTTAAAATGTACATTTTCAACCATGTTGCGGCTGCATATTCTAGCAAAGAAAATGGTTAAACGTGACAAAATTCGTTTTGGTCCTCCTCCATTTGTATTAATCGGACACTTTGTTCATGAAAATCCTTTATTTAGATGAAAATTGTATTCCCCTCGCGTGATATTATTAAATTATTAACAAGAATTTAGTGATCTTCACTAATAGGATTAAGTTTTCACTAATCTTCACCATATAAATAATAAATTAGTTCATGACGATTAGTGAAATATTATAACTTCATTTAGTTCTCAAGTCCATTAACTTACCACTACATTTTTCTAGTTTTTAAAGTAGGAAAACCCATAAAGATATGATCTCGTTCCACCAAACAATATTTATTATACAAACCCAAAAGTTGAAAATAATAATACATTATACTTTATAGGAGGAGGCTCACTGCACTACGTGGCAGGGAATCAGTCCCCCTTTGTTCAAACACTCAAATCACCGCAGTGTCCGTACTATCAAGGACCACCGCGCTTTCCGGTAACTTTTCCAGCGATATTTTCCTCTGTTAGATTAAACCTAAACAACATATACTTCAACATAATAATATATAAAGTAACATAAAGATTTAATTATGTTTTGCACTAACATCCTTAGTTGCTTTAGTAATTGGAACATAAATTATACTAACATAAATACGAGATCCGAAGAAATTATACTTTTAATTTTTGTTTCACCTAAAGGAGCAGAAAGATTAAATTCATACAAAGTGGTTGAATGAACAACAGACCAATATCCCGGCGAATTTATTCCGATTGGCCGTCGCAAAAATAAAGGGATAACGGAGACGACTTCTACAGTTTATGCCGTGACGGGAAAACAGACTGATAATTTCAAAATATTATCACCGTTTACCCATCCACATCGTTCAGCTATATTTTAATCTACATAAAATTTCTAGCTTGTCGACAAAAAGGAATTAAAGATTGATTAATTTACAGGTTAATTTGATTTCGCCGGAGTTTAGAAATTCTCCGGCGGTGGGAAGTTGAGATCCAGGTTGATGCCTATGCTGACCGGAGATTTAGGCAGATCGACGACGGCGGAGGAGGAATCGGAATCGCTCTGCGCCGCCGCACCGCCGCCGTGGAAATCTTGCGGCGCGTGCCTCATCCTGTTCATCAAGTCTATTATTTCCTGACGGGACTCGGGCCGGAGATGGAGCATTGAGGCTTGAACCGGCACGATTCCGACGAATCTACCTCCGCCGGCGGAGGGGAGGAAGCGGTGGTGGAAATTCTGCGAGGGAAATTTCAGTGGCTGGCGGCCCAGAGTGAGATCAGTCGCCGCCGCAGGCGTTGGCGGAAATGTGTCCATGCTGGACGACTCCACCGTGCTGCTCTGGCTGGGGCTGCGATTAGTACCATTCACCGGATCGTCTCCTTTTCCCACGGCGGCGACGAAATCCGACGGCGGAAAATTGGTCTTAGCCTTCGCCCCACGGAATTGCCGGGCGGCTGCGTCGTAGGCCCTCGCCGCCTCCTCCGCCGTGTCGAACGTCCCGAGCCAAACGCGGCTCTTCTTCCCCGGATCTCTGATCTCCGCCGCGTACCGCCCCCACGGCCTCTTCCTCACGCCGCGAAAATGGGGTTCGTTGACGCCACCTCCACCCTCCGCCGCCGCTGCCGTTCTAGCCCTCGGCGCCATCACATGTAGTGGTAATGAATATATGTTTTTGTCTGTTTTGGGAAGAATTAAGGATTACGGCCTGGATGAAATAAGGGCAAATGCGCAAATATATAGAACAAGTGTCTCAGATAGCCGCCCCTATGGAGTGGGGCCCGCGAGCATGACGTGGCGGGAAGGGGCATTATTTTATGGACACGTGGGAAGTGTGAACGAGTGTCTATCTTGTTGATCCGACTGCTGTATGAATTCTGCATGCCTCATTGTCCTACTTTCATCCATTAATTTGGAGCTCCTTTTTGTTTCTTAGTTTTCCTATAATTATGTCAAAAGTTCAATTTTTTGTGCCTATATTGTATTTCATACTAGAAAAATAATTTTATGTCTATATTGTGTAACTTAATCTATATTATATGGTGCAACGTCCTTATAATCACAATAGGCCTTTCATTTAAAAACATAATTTATTTTATTGAATAATAAACTTTATTTTACTAACTCCAAAAATTAATTATTGAATGGAGAGTTATGAGATACATAACACGCTTCCGTTACACTCAGAGTCGCGAAATGTGGGATAAACTGCAAGTTAGGAATCAAAACGTTATGAGGTTCGAAAAAACAGGCATAAGATTGGAAGGATTGCGAAATGCGGAAATCAAAACATGTGAACATGCTCTTGTATTATAATTAAATAATGAACTTTGTTTTATTCACTCCAAAAATTAATTATTAAGAAATGAGATAATTGTTATATATTGAAAATCACATAATTATTTATTCTACTTGACATATTTCAAAAGAAAGGAAAATAAATAAAGAATAATAGCACTAAAAAGGTATGAGGTGGATATTTTTGGACTTCTTAATAATGGTGAAGCGGCGGCATTTGTATGGTAATTGTTGTGTGGCGGTGGTGCACCTTTTTTCGTACTAGTACCCTTAAGATTTGGTAGTGTGGAGGAGCCGCCAATCATGTGCGGACACGTGGTCTTGTAAAAAGCATCACAATCACTAAATACTACCTCCCAAGCCGGCATGCCCGCCCAAGGGTCTCCAAAACCACCATGCTTTTATCCGGATACGTCACTCCACCACGCACTTTTATGGACTATTGAGCACACGCGCTGTCAATACTAGAATTAATGGAGTTAATTAAGGGGGAAAAAAAAGCATAATAGGAAATGTAACTGGGTTATTAAACAAGTAAATTCCATAACGGCGGCTTAGCATTAAAATAATTAGTTAATGATTGATTATTGGGAGTATGGGTCGGTGTTACCGCCGCCGCGGGAAGTCTTGGTCGGAAACTGTAACCAACAAATTCGTGTTTAGACGGTCCTATTAAACTTAATACTATATGTAAGTTTTGTAAATATAAGTGTTAGAATGGATTGAAATTATGTAGATAACATGCTTTTCATCGCAACCATATGCATATGCTACTATTGTCTATTTTACCATGCAATGATTTATTATTTAAATTGTACACGTTTGATCATTTAATTAAAAAAAATCTTTTTTTCTTTCTCTTTGAATGGTAAGGCCCATCAATATAGGAGTGGGTTATTCATTTCATAAATCAAACGAAACAAGGTCGATTATAAGTGTAAGAATAAATATATATTGATATTGTTAGTCGCATCTACATTTTTAATAAAAATGTAAATCACCTTATTTTGATTAGCAGCAAGTCAGCAACCAAAAAAAAAAAAAGGAAAAAAGTCAGAGACGACCGTTTACAACTAAATTGATGGAGAAACAATATCATCTATAAAAAAAAATTCTAACAAATTTTTTTACACTTCGAAAATAATATATTAATATTGTGTCAATCAAAACTATGAGCCACCTTAAGGTTGAAACTTGAAAGGCAAAATTCAAATCACACGGCCCAATAAAGTGTCAATTTTTTTGATACTCATGAGCCATGCCCTTATGTCCTAATGATATAATTAATTGGCATGGATTTTATGCTTTTAATTAATATTTTGTTCTCCCAAAAATATTTAATACTTTTGTTAATAATATCATTTATTATCTTGGAATGTAGAAAATGATGGAATCTTGATTAGGCGTACATAAAGTACAAAAATACATTCTTCTACTTATTTTATAAATAATAGAAACAACAATGAGTTTGTAATACACGGTATAATTTAAAAAGGTTAACGAATAAAACAATAAAAAGTACAAGAATAAACACGCTTAGTACATATTCAACGCGGTGGGGGAAAAAGTCATACTAAACACAGTAAAAATGTGGAAGAGATAATGTGCGACAGTTTTGACTGAATTTTTAAGTCTTGATCTTATGATTATAAATATATTATATTCTACAAAGATGCTCACTTTGAATACTTTAATCAACGCCCGCGAGACAATTTAATCATTTTACTAGTGAAAAGATAAGGTAAACTAATTTATCAAAGTAAGTCATGATATTATCTACTTTGAATTATCATGTTTTGGTGCAATATTTAGGGAACATTCTAGACCGTCCAAAATAAATATAAATTACGACTGTAAGAATATTTATATCCTTGTCTAA
Source organism: Lippia alba (assembly GCA_037834125.1). Classification (NCBI taxonomy): domain Eukaryota; kingdom Viridiplantae; phylum Streptophyta; class Magnoliopsida; order Lamiales; family Verbenaceae; genus Lippia; species Lippia alba. Next base: position 13,726,398 of record JBBMKE010000001.1, on the reverse strand, counting down.
TCTGGCAAATTATGTGAAGGTCATAAGTCATACAATGAAATTGATAAATTTTCAAACTTATGTTAAAATTTTGTATATTTTGAGATGATTTAAGATTTCAACTTTAATTCTTTACATGCACGCTGTTGAAATAAATACTTTAATTTTTCACGTGCAAGCAACTCAAGTATACTCAAAATAAACAAACTTATGAGCCACAACTTAAACGATCGTATTTGGATATAAATTACTCTATGTTTTGAAATCCGGATCGGACGTCGAACCGGGACTTCTTACTAATTACTGGTTTTACTGGTTCAATCGGTCGGACCGGTATGACGTCATAATTATAATAAAATTATATTTAATTATAAATATATTATATAATATTATAAATATGAATGAAAAATAGTCAAATGAGTGAAATTATATAAAAAAAACATAATTTTAAATCACTTTTAATTTCTTATTATTTCCAAATAATATCTTTAATAATAAAATTTCAAATCATAAATCTACAAAGATAATAAAATATTTATCTAAATAGAAAAATAATCAACATCTAGAAAATTAACAATATAAATAAAAGATTGATTCAACAAATCATACTTTTATTTTAAAAAATAAATAAAAAGAATATCACCCCGTAATTTTATATTTTTATAAATATATATTATAACAACAAAATAAATATTAAATATTAACACTGTTTCCTAGGTTTGTTAAATGAATTCAATTTTTTTTCCAATTTGGTTGTCAGAATGATCACTGGTACATGAAATATGTTACTTTGAATTGAACAAAACAACAATTGAAGTTGTACGTTTGATAAGAATGTCCTCCTCCTATCCAATAGGTCCAGTGTTCAATTCCTTATTGTCCTAGTAAGCAAATATTCACTTTTTACTTATAAAATAACAAAAATAAATAAAAATCTGGGCCATCCGGTCCAGTGCACTTATAACACCGGTTCTTGACCGGTCTCTATCGGGCCAAACTGGTCCATGAAACAACTGGTTTCGGGGGGATAACCGGACCGAATAGGCAGCCGGTCACCGGTCGAACCGGACCGACCGGCCGGTCTGGTCCGGGTTTCAAAACATAGGAATTACTTAGATAATTGTCCATCTTCTCAATTTATACTTTTTCTCTAAAGAAAATTCTTTTGTCTTATTCAAATTTTTTTTTTCTCTCTTTCACATATTTATTCATTCGCGTATTGCCTGACTTTCCCATGTGAGAAATTTAGAAAAAATCTTCTTTACTTATTTTTTTTCTTTTTGGTGGGATTCTTTACTTAATTTGATGATGGAAGATAAATAACTTTTCTTTTAAATTCGAACTCTCTCGCCAACTCATTTGCTTAATATGAGTTTCAGATCAACTATATGAATGATCTGTTTATATTTTCAACATTATGTGATATGATCATTTAGATTTTATTACATGTATATCGTCCCACCGAATTTTTCTTAATAGATTGTTGAATGAGATTCTATAATTATATAAATTGAGAGCATTAACCAGCGTTGGAGGAATACACATAGAGATTAGGGGTGCAAACAAGCCGAGTCAGCTTGCGAGCTTTGCGAGCCGATCTCGAGCTGGCTCGACTTGAAATCGTGGATGGACGAGCTCGATTTGAGCCCTAACGATCCCAAGTCCACAATCGAGTCAATCTCAATCCTGCTGTGTCTAGGCTCGTGGCTCGCGAGCCTAGGTGATCGTGTCGAAATTCGGCTATGTGCTGGATGGCGAATTAGGACTCCAAATCACCGAGAATTTATAACGTGGAAGCGCTCTGAAATTCTCCTTAGCTGAAAAGGGAAGGAACAAACGTGAACTCAAAGG
>JBBMKE010000001.1:13701215-13714756 GCA_037834125.1 Lippia alba | reverse complement strand
ATTGTGATGTGATTTAGCATGTCCCCAGCAACCTTAACTGAACAAATAGTACAAACCTGCACGAGAAAAGCATAAACGTTGGATGATGAAAAGCTTCCATTTTCATAGCTCCAAAAATATGTAAAATCCGGAAATGCTACGGGACATGGATGTATATTTTGGTCATTAAGGATAACACTCATATGTTGTAGGATTATTTCATTGCGGACTATGTAGGAGCCTTTAAACTTTAATCTCAAGTACAATTATCTTACAGGTAAAGAAGTTCGAAGACCACATCATTAACTTCTACTCTGATGCCACTATTTCGGGTCCAATGTTCGGAAATAGTAAAGAAGCTAACGACTCAATCGACCCAAACCAATATATGGGTATGTCTATTGCAGTACCCTGGTCCTCAATAATAGTTTCTAAATTGAGTCATTTCTGCAGTTTTTGTGTGCAGACTAGCAAACTGCAGTTCTATGCAAAATAAACCAGAAAAAAACAAGAATCAGAACAACACGGCCCGAAATTTTTCCCAAAATAAGCAAAACATTTATTAAAAAACATTTTATTCAAAAGAAATTAAAAAAAAAACCATGCGTACACATCATGATTTCGGTAGATATTCATTCATAAAAATCAAATAGAAAACATTACTATCAGCAGAAACACCAAAACACGGAACCAGAAAACAATAAATTATATAAAGAAGACATTTTTGGAGCAAATCTACCCAGAAAATGAAGCAGAATTCCTCATAATCTGCTAAGAAAAAGATATACATACATAATTACATATATCAATTGAATCAAAGAAAAGAAACTCACTGTGGGTTTAGATTCACAAGAATGGTCATCCTCCAGATGCGAGCAAAGAGAAGCTATATCGAACTCCTCATAGCAATACGGGCATGGGTAATCGGGTCGGTCCTCTTCTTCAACCTCAAACTCCTCCATATTGAATCGATCTTTTTCCAAAACCCAAGATTAAATAATACTCAAGATCAAATCTTTTTAATTAAAAAAGCATAGGAAAGAAATAAATAACAAACCCAAATTAGAGGCGGGGTGGCCGCGGCTGAGATGGTGGTGGTTCTGCATATTGAACTGCCGCTTCGCGGCGGCGAGGCGCGTCGTCCAGAAATCGGAATCCATGTCTCAAAATTTAAATTAAAAGTTAAAACCACACAAAAAAGAAAAAGAAAGGGAAAAAAGTTGATATTGGTAAAAGATGGTGGTTGGGTTTCATGAATTTTTATTACATCGAGTTAAATAATTTCTGTTCTGAGATTTCTAAGGAATGAAGACTGTTTTTGCCTTTACGGTTGAGCTAGGGGAATGGGCCAATGGGGCTTGCTTTCGACTTTTTCTTTATATTCATGTCCCAATATGTTTTTGGATAATTGTAGTGAACCTAGTTCGGTCAAATTGTGAACGAGTGTTTTATATTTACCGCGTAATTAATAAAAAAATTAGAAAAGTGAAGAATTAAAATAGTTAAATATATTATATTTATTTTTTTAATTGGTTGAGTTCGTCTAAATTGAATTTTCTTGTATTATATTTTAGGGTAAATCTTACTTTGGGGTGTATTGCACCCCAACGTTTGAGATGTATTGCACTTTATTACTCAACCTTTGAAATGTTGTGCTTTAGTACCCAATATTTGAATTTTGTTGCACTTTAATTTTTTCGTTGCACTTTAGTGCCCAAGTGCGGACGTTACCCTAATGGTTTAAAACCCGTGACATTTTTTCATTGGTCGGGGTACTAAGGTCGGATATTAAAGTGCAACGTTTCAAAAATTAGATACTAAAGTGCAATACACTCCAAAGGTTGGGGTGCAAAGTAAGATTTACCCTATATTTAATATTTTAACTACTGTAACGAGGAAGATGAGAGCAGAACAGAAAGTTAAGGAGGGAGAAAAAAATCGGATTATTTAAGTTGTTATTGTTTTAATTTATAAAATGAAAATAATAAAATTTGATGGTCTGAGCAATGTTAGTTGATTTGTCGGTTTCTGCGGTTACTTTGTAGTTGTAGAGTTCACAATGGGCTTAGATCTTGGGCTTCTTTATAAAATGGTCCAGTCCAGTTAAAACGGCTAATTTAATTCAACCCATTTTGATTTCTATAGCAAACAAAGCCCATCTGGAAGTAAGAAAAGAGACCGATGAAGACGTCAACGGCGTCGTTTTAAAGTCACCCTAAGTCCACTCTAATATTCCCCATCCAACAGTAGGTTTCTAGAATAGTCAAATTAGGGTTAGGGTTTTCTCAGTTCACCCCGCCACAAATTCGGACCCTAAACCCCAAACCCCTCTTCTCTCCTCCGTCTCCGTCGCTTAATTAGCTTCTACCACCGCCGATGGCAACCAAATCACCACCGACGCAAGGCGGCGCCGCCGTGAGCAAGCCAGGGCTGCGGAAGCCGGTGTTCGTGAAAGTGGAGAGTTTGAAGCCGGGTTCAAAGGGACATACTCTGATCGTGAAAGTAGTGACGGCTAACACCGTTCTGAACAAGAAGCCTCGTAATCCGTCTTTCCGTGGGCCGCAAAGCCAGAACACGAAGATTGCTGAGTGCCTCGTCGGTGATGAGACTGGGTCTATACTCTTCACTGCTCGCAACGACCAAGGTTTGAGTTCTGTCGCGAATTCATCTGCTTTTGTTTTAACTATTTCACTAACTTGTGCTTAATTAGTTAGTTGTGTGAAGATTATTGAGTGATCAGTGTGTGTTGGGGAACATAATATATCCGCAAGTTCTCGTTAATTTGGATTCTGGTGCTGTAGCTGTGTTAGTGGCTTTGAATTAATTCCTTCAGATTGTATGTTGTTTCTGCGTATGGTTGAGACGTGCTTGATATTGAATCTCGTTGATTGTTTGGGCTTTATTCCTTCGAGCGTGAAATACGAAACATTGTACTTGATATCCTTATTTGTCTGAGGTTTGGAGTGAGATTTACCATTAACAGGTGAAGGTCATCCACTGGGGGATTTTTGCAGGGAATGTAAATACTTATCCTACAAACCAAGATGAATTCATAAAGAACATTATTTTTGTGTTCTTTGATTTGCTCTGTTATCTGTTTAGCTGGTCCAAGAAATGTTGAGATTTTTTAGGTTGTGGGTTGAACAAGTGTTTTTCTTTTGGGGTGTGTGTGCAATCTCGCTGTTAAAATTTTTGCTACAAAGTGGAATGCTTAGTCAATAAATGTATTAGATATTTCCCTAGTAGGGCTGCTTTAGTTGATTCTATGCTTCTAAGTTCTAAGTTGTAACTGTTGTTCATGGCGCATTTTTAGCTTTCTTATGACGTTGTTCATATTGATATGTTATCCAATTTGTCGTAAAGGATGCTTAACTGAGGATATGGGAATCAACTGCTGTTCCGTTCGTGATGTGGGCATATTTGGTGATCTAAAGTTTTGCTTTTCTTGCAGTTGAGTTGATGAAGGAAGGTAACACTGTAATACTTAGGAATGCGAAGATTGACATGTTCAAGGGTTCGATGAGGCTTGCTGTGGATAAGTGGGGTCGTATTGAGGTTACTGAACCTGCCGAATTTCTGGTAAAAGACAACAATTTGTCATTAGTAGAGTACGAGTTGGTTAATGTCGAAGAAGAATCTTGAACAAAGATGATGCTGTTGGAGTGCAATTTGCTATATGACTTGGGTTCTGGTATATTTATTTCTCTGATTAGTTTGTTTGTCTCTCAATTAAGGTAATTAAAATGTGATGGTACTAATCTAATTTTAGCTTGAATGGATGGTGTGTAAAGAGAATTGCAGTCGTTTTTTTATAGCATGTATTGAATGTGAAGTATAAGTTCTCAAACTTATGCCCCAAACTTCGTTTTATATATAGGGATTTGGAATCAGCTTGGTCGCCATTTTCCGTATTTGTTTAATATTGTCATTATTTATGATGCAATGAGTATGGTAGTTGTTTATCCATCAGGGAGAATACCAACCATCAATTCTGAATTATTGCCTGGGTTCTACTTTTGTCATCCCTTTGTTTCAGATTTTCCTTGTGAGGCAACTCTTTTTCTTTGTTTGGTGCACCGTTTATCGTGTGAAATGGTAGGTTCACTTACGTGATAGCTCATAGCTAGAGTGAGAAAACCTACTCTTCTGCGTGCGTAGAAGCTCGGTTGATGGAGTTAATTTTGTATCGGATATAGAATTGGGGATTTGTTACCCACTTGCAACAATATTCAGGAATTGGGGATTGGAATTTTAAGCTGTGGTCGTAGTACTGCAATCCCTAAATAGATTGGTAGCAGGAGGTGATATTTGGCTTAATTCTTTTTCAATAATGAAAAATATGTTAAAGCAATGACGGAATGTCTCTACAGTAAAGCCATTTTATCGTCCAATCTGTGAGTCAAGGACACCATTCGAAATCACATTATCCAAACTAACATATGCCTCGGGAGATATAAAGAGACTACTTAAAATAAGTGCAAGAATAGACGAGCTTCAGAAATTTCAGCGTTGTATTGTGGGCGATACAGTCCAGCTGCCAAATTTCTAGAGATCTCGAAGTATGACTACCGAGCAAGCATACTTTATGGATGGCGAAACAAAAACTAAATATTAGCCTCCAACCACAAAGCATAAAATGTGTTTCTGGCCATAGTATACATGACATGTCCACTGAATCCATGGAAGAATCACGAAATGCACCGCATCTCAACACAATCTAACAATCATCCATCTACAATACAGGGCAAGAACAGAGAAATCTTATGGACTGTAGTGGTAACCGATGGCTAATTTGTTACATGCAGCCAAAAGTATAGCAAAAGGCACAAAGATAATATAATATGAAACCAAAGAGCCAGCTAATGTCAAAGTCTGATGTGAAAATACAACTTCAGCATAATGTAAAAGAGATATTTCAGAATATCTTCATGCCATAAGTCACCAATGAGCAGTTATCACAACCCTAGAAAGAAAAAAAGCTCAAGTCAAAATTTGCAGCTTGTTGCACCTGAAGTAACACGCACACTATATAACAGCATTTGAATGCCATGAGGTACTGAAAATTGACATATATCAACAATCCAAATCAGTGAAACCAACAAACTAGCCTTGCTTGTCTTAGCATTTGATAGTTCTGATTTAAAACAAGGGAATCACAAGAAAATAGTTTTGTGCGCAGAAGTTATTTTCGACTTTATCTACCGGGCATTCTCCTAGTGTACATGTAATAAACTTCGCTTGAAGCATCCAACGACATCATACGTCATCGTTGCAATCTGATGAATAAATGTATTAGCACCTAAATGACAAATTATTCGCAGCTAAACAGAAGAGAAGATTTTTTTAAGATATTCAATTGCTCATATATGATGAGACCATCTAATAGCTATGTTAAGAAATTCATTAACTAGTAATCACTCATGAGTCCTGTTGTGCTAGCCGAACATTCATGTTTCAGACGATGCTGAAGATATTCCTTGGGCAATATGTAGAAATTCTCATATTGCTTTTTCACAAATTCAGACTTAAAAACCACTAAAATCAAGTACATCTATGTCCTTTTGTTTGGTAAAGAAATACTGCTCAGTAAAATTCATGAAACCAAATTTTGGTCCAGTGTAAACATGAGCCTACATCCCTTAAGCAAGATCTAGATTAGATATCCTAGCCTTCTGGATGAAAAGACTGGACTGGGAAGGTCGCCCCTATATGGGCCTGCAACAGTACCCTAACAAACGAACCCACATAAAGAAGTACGGAAAACCAAAAGGAAAGGCACATTCGTGGAACTTCAGAAATCAGAATATTGTTCAATGAACAGTGTGTTGTAAGGTGATCCAGCGAAACACTGAGGATAGGTTATCCCAACTCACTCAGAGGCCATAGATTCAATCAGCAAAATCATTGCTTGGGAGATTATGGTTTAAGGTTTAGTTATGGTATCTCTTTTCCAAAGCCACTCATGTAAGGGAATTGTGTACTCAATAGGATATAACTAGTTCAAAAGATGATACTCATGGAAATTTTCGGATGGAGGGCTGACCATCTAATCTATTATGAAGAATAGACATAAAATGCTCCATTAGATAAAGAAATAAGCTCAATTCACCTCCTTTTCACGACCTTCATCTAGTCCTGTCTTGCCCTACAAGATAAAAAAATAGACCTCTTTTATTTTGACGGCTTTGTGCCATACCTCAAATAGAAGAAAACACAAATGAGAAGAGACTGAGATTCGATAATGAATATCCTTATGCCAATTTAGCCACTAAAACCCTATAATCACTGAGAAAATTAAGAGCAAAATTTCAACCAGGTCATTCCTAGCCAGAAATACTTTCTCCAAAACCTAACACTAAAGCAGTCATGTATATAAGAAACCTCAATTCGAGCTGATCAGCATTCCTAATTAATTAACCATGAAGAATACTCCCTGAATTGGTAAACTACACATCAATGTAACAAAATCATACAACTATGGATGCAGATTATGAAAACTCATATACAAAAAACAGATACTCAGTCGAAGTCATGCATATGAAAAGTACCACACATCATGACTATTCAATCGGAATAGGAACTACTGATAAATCAGTATCTGTATCTATGAACAATTACCTTCAAGAGTCCAAGCGTGGCTGCAAGGAGCAACAGAAAGCATCGAAGTGAGCAACGCAGAGGCGGTTGCCGAGTGGTAGGGCAACATCGAACCTACGTTAACACTGCTCATCTCCACAGGCGACCTATCGGAATCGCATATCAAACATTTCATTGCATGAATAGATCTCCAACAGGAATCAATTAAAGAGAGGATTAATTTTCAATCGATGGAATTACCTGAAAATGCGGGCCGAGAGCGGACTTTGAGATGAGATCCGAAATGGAGACGGAGAAGCCTTGGGCTTAACACAGCTGGATAGTCTGGCGGTGGCGCTTCGGGCGGATGTGGTGGCGGCGCGCAGAACTGACCTGGCGGCGAAGGAAGCCATGGCGGAGTGAGACGGTATCAGCCGATGATAGAGGTAGGGCTTTGTTGGGGTTTTAGCTGTGTCCCACAATTACTGTCTAACGATTTTTCTTGGTGTGGATTTTCTGTACGAATATTTACTTACCTAAATGAATAAAAATAAAGAAATAATAGGAATGGAATGGAAATACAATATTTTGTAATTTCGGATTTTAGGTGCTCTTCTTCTAAATATAAATAGTTGACCTATATATTAAATTAATTAGAGGTCTCGAATTTAAATCCCTTAAAACGTAATCACCATTAATATGGAGTTGACAAGTTCGAATACCTCAAAACACTATGAATAATTTTACACTCCAACTGATTCATGTAGTCTCAACCCATAGGAATATGTAATAGTATTATAGGGGGAAAAAAAAAAAGAACACTCAATCCTGGCCCAAAAGATAAACAAAAATAAACAAATGCACATCTATATTCTCTTGATTTCTGAATTTTTTTTATTATTATTTTTTAATTCACACACACTCAAGGGGATTTGAATCTATTCTAAAAAATGAATCCATTAACCACTTAAATCAACGAATCCATTAATCATTTGAACCAACCTCGATTGGCGCTTTTTTTTTCATATGAATAAAAACAGGATGATAATTTTTTAATTTAAAAATGAATGAATTCGCTTCACTCAACCTCGCCTCGACTTAGTATATAATATCAGTAAAATTGATGGGAATATGAATCAACTGATGAAATCCAGATATTAAGCACAATATCTACAAAAATACTTGAAATGAATTAGTTGCTGGTGGACCTTCCAACCTGTTCCATCCATGATCGCAAACCAGTTGATCAAGTGACATATTAAATTCGATAAAACATTTCTACAGGAATAATAATCGTCATTCCATAACATCAATGCCAACGAATAAAATCATCTTTCCAAACAAAACACGCTTTCAGAATCCAGATGCAACGAGGATGCTTAGAAAATAGGTACAGAAGAAAAGATCTTGAGCAAAATTCAAGCATTGAATTGCGGGCATAACAGTCCTGCTCTCAAATTTCAGAAAAGAGATCTTTCTAGATATCAAATTGTATGAGTTATGAAAAGATAACTACATAGTAGGATTCCAATCCCAACAGCACATATCTCTGGCAGTTTTACATGTGCATGGAAGAATCACAAAATGCACGGCATCTCTACATATTCAAACAATCATCCATCTACAACACAGGGAAATGGATATTCTTAAGGCCTGAAGTAAAAATGCATGATTAATTTGGTTACAAGTAGCCAAAAGTAGACCAAAAGGCATAGGTATCATTTATGATTCCCGGGAGGCAGTCAATATCTTAAGTATGTTACGAAAAATACAACCTCAGCAAAAATGAAAACGGGACAAATTGGAACATCTTCATGCCGTTCACCAAGGAGTAGTTATCATAACCCTAGAAAGAAAAATAGCCTTAGTCAAATGCTCATGAAGATGGAATTCGGCAAGCACATTTTTCATAATCTAACAATTCAGTCGCCACAGGCAAGGTCTTAAAGGAAAATATGAAGAATTAAAACGTTTATACAGATAATACACAAAAAATATAAGAAATGAATTGTACAAGTTATGGAGGTTACATATATCAATAATGTTTGTCAGCACAACAAGTCAACAGGCCTGCCACTTAGCATTTGATAGATCTAAAACTAAAACAAAAAGAAACCACAAGAAATTGGTAATTTCCTGTGTCGAGACCTCATTCGTGACTCTATCTATCAGGCATTCTCCTAGTGCAACGTAAATATTCGCTGGAAGCATCCAACAGACATCATACATCATCATTGCCTGATGAACACCATGTATTAGCAAGATTTACATGTCCAAATTAGCAATACTTGCAGCTAAATAAAATAAATGATCTTTCTAATACAGACCGACTCAGATTGGACGTGGTCATCTATGGCTATGTTAAGATTCATACTGAACATGGTCATGTATAGCTATGTTAAGATATTCATTCATCATCAGAATTAATGTATATTAATGCTACACATGATGCCAAGATACTCCTCCAGCAATTGGTAAAAATTCTTAAATATAAACTGCTTATAGCACAAATTTCAGCCATACGTCCCTCTAAAATCAAGCATATCTATGTATTTAAGAATTACGAAAAATCCTTCAGTCAGCAGAGAGTTCTGAGATGATTCGGTTCAACACCAAAGGTAGATTGACCCTCATCACTCAAGACACCATAGTTGTGAAAGCACTTCCTGAAAGATTAAGACTTGAGGTCTAATTTTGATCTCTTTTTCCGCAAAGCCTATATCATGAATGGAGCTTGTGAGCTCAATCGTGCAATAATCGTTCCATAAATCACATCGAAATTTTTCAGATGGAGCTTTGGCCACCTAATCTATAAAGAAATGACATGCTTCATCTTATTTATTCGTTAAAGAAATAAGCTCAGTTCACCTCATTTTCACGACCTTCACCTAGTTCTGTCTTGCCCTACAATATAAAAAAGAATTGACCTCTTTTATTATGAGAGTTTGTTGCTCTACCTCAAATAAAAGAACAAACAAATTAAAAAAAGAGAGATTCGCAGGACCTATAGATGGGAGAAGCAAATATTGATGTTTACATTTAAGATTTGTGTTCCATATTTCACGTTCCTATATCTATTTACCAACTAAAACCTCACAATCACCCAGAAAAGTAAGAGCAAAACTTCAACTAGGTCGTTTCTTGCAAGATAAAATGCTAAAAACTCTTAACGCCTAAAGTGGTCAGTTAAAAAGACTTTACAAATCAAAAAAATCAGCGTTCCTAATTGAGACAATTATCAGTAACTACACTGGAACTGGAAACTATACGCCAATTTAACAAACTCATACAATTATGGATGCGGAATTGTGGAAAGACAGATGAAGAATAGCTACTTAACCAACAGGAGCTCACAAGACCTTCATCAAAGTTTAATAGGAACTATTGCTAATAAAGGAATCTAAAATGCATCGAAGGATCGTAAATTAAGCAATTACCTTCAATAGTCCACGCGTGGCATCGAGGAGACACAGAAATCATGGAAGTGAGCAACGCAGAGGCGGTCGCAGTGTGGTAGGGCAACATCGACACCAGGCTAACACTGCTCATCTCCACAGGCGACCTAGTGCAAGCGAAAATATTGAATCGTCCTAATAGAATTACACACGCATCAATTGGGGGAAATCGAAAAATTACCTGAAAATGCGAGCGGAGAGCGGTTTTTGAGATGAGATGCGAAATGGAGACGGAGACGCCTTAGGCTTGGCACCTGCGGCGAGTCTGGCGGTGGTGCCCCGGGCGGATGTAGCGGCGGAACGCAGTAATGACCTGGCGGCGAAGGCGGCCATGGCGGAGGCTGTGGTTTCGATTACGGATGGAAAGCAACGATGAATCGACGTAGGGCTTTGTTGGGGTTTTGGCTCTAGTTTTTATTTCCTTTTTTTTTTTTTCTATTTATTATATTTACTTTTATAATTTTATTTAAGAAAGGAATGCAGAAAATTCCTTGTTCATCATTTTTTTTTTATTATTATTAACTTTTTAAAAAAGTTCTCAAAATAAATAAATAAATACAAAAGCCTAAATTAAAAAACAACTAACAAGTAGTGCAAAGATTTTCTTACAGCAAACATTCTAAATTTTCATTCGGCATGTCGAATATAGCCGGCCCCCTCATCTTGTGGCCCATATACGCGATGTCGTCCGTATAAGCATTGTCATTCCTCAACGGGTGTGAGAGTCTGCCTTTCCATGAAAGTCCGAGAGAACTCTACAGTCCAAAATAATATTTCCCAATAGATGGTCATCTGTCTCGGCATGTGTAATGAGGACCACAACAGTCTCAGAATCCGTTTTTAAAATAATTCTCGAATCTTTTATCCCAAACAAGATGGAGCACCTTGTTCATCATTTATCAATTATGATATAAATGTAAACTTGCATTTCCATTTATTTTTTTATTTTTATGTTAAATCAAAAGTTAAAACAAGCGAATTCATATGTGCTTTTCCATAAGTATTAGGATGTATTACATATATTTACATCTACTTAGGAGTGTTTTACATTTAAAAATATTAAAAAGAGCCATTAATTAAATGTTAATCTATTTCCTAAATAATGTTAAAACGTTACTCAAAATCATTCTTATTAAGATAATATGGTGCTAAATTGAGGTATTAATAAGCAAGCTCTTAAAAAAATGTAATTCACAATAAATTTTTTCCAAATTACACTTAATGACAAACATATACATTTCCGTTGATTATTTGATAGATAGGACCATAATTACAACTTTTTAAAAATAATAGGATTGAATATGTATAATTTCATATAAACTAAAATTATAAAAGGTCTAATTTTACGGGAGTAAAAATATAATTTACTCTAAAAAAATATTTCACCCTATTTGTAATCCAAGTGGCTAAGCCATTAGCAAATTAATTTTGGATTTCTACACTGTATTTGGGCTCTTAAAGCCCAATCCGTTCTGAGGAAATAAAAACCCGAAATTATCCATGATAAAAAAAAGGGGGCCCGGAGCCCATTAAATGTGGTTGACAAAACCGAAAGAGTAGGTGAAGTAGTGCATTCTCTTCTCGACAGCATAACCGAAAGTGAAACATCCATTAACTAATCTACCTAGCTGCCTACGTACTAAAATATTAATTTAACGTAATTTTTTATGGGAAAAAAATCTTATGTACTGACTCAAGTGATTAACATGGTTGAAAATTCTATAAGAAGATGGAAATTATCACTACCACTATAGAGATTGTTTACTTTGTTTTTGGATAATTACGTTTACCATTTAAACCCCCAACATCATCACTACCTCCCCTTTTTACCACGGGGTAAATAACGGGGCTCCATTTCCTCGAGACAAAACCAAAAGAAGGATTGCATCTGTTGTTTGAACAGCCCATAACTTAACTTTGTCTTCTTCTTTTTAAATAAATTTATTTATACATATATGTGTATTTTAAATTTAAAAACTCTTTTTTGATCACTGTAAGTCAAAAGTCGGGTAGTCTTGGCAGATTATGGAAATGCGAATGAAAAGATATGCACGTACTTTGTTTGAACCGCGTAATCCTTTCACATGTTACTTGTTTAGTTTTTTAGAGGAATCTAATATTTATCCTTGATTATTTAAGTTGGTATTTTTACATTTAAGTATTTCATAAATATATACTACTAATTTGCAGAAATTTGGACAAAGAAAGACACACTTAAATGTGAACAAGAAAAGCAGAGTCAGTCCCGTCATCTGCGGAAGAATGCCAACGGCATCTTTAATTAATTTGTTAACTTTTTAGGTTATTAAAAAAAAGTAAAAATTTTCAAAAACTAATATATATTGCTACTTTTGGAATTTGCAAAATTTGGATTTGTATCATTAAATTTGTTCACGATCTTAGCAATTTTCCAAACCATTCTGCGCCAAAGATAAACCAATTGTGACAGCAAGCCTTTGGATTATGGGCACTGTCACTCATGTGCCCACTCCACTGGATTGACAATGACAATATTGACAACAATTTTCGAACTCTATCCTCTGTAGGTGGTTAACTAATTTGCTCATTTTATGAAATCCATCATTAATTAATATCCAATTACGAGTTAGAATCGAATTGTACCATTAAGGTGTGAATAATAATCTGTTAATGATAATTGTGTATTCAAATTATCAAGTACGAGAGTCGAGACATTCACGTAAATTAGTAATATAGTATAGTGTCCGATTGTTAATAATTTATATAAATTGATTATACTTATTTTACTACCCTTAATCGCCTCCCTTTTTTTTAAGTTTGGAGGGACATTTTGATGGCTTATTCATCACTTACTTCATTTAGTATATAGTTAATTATCTTGAATTGACGAAAAATTATTTGTTTAATTTCAAATTTTCCCTCTGTTACAGTACAATTGTGTGATAGATCTGAGGTCTCTACCACTGTGCCACATGAATTATGACATGCCACTAGCAAATGCCGGGTGATTAACGAATTAATAACATTATTTAATTGCAGGACTCAAAATAATAAACACTTAAATTGTATAAAAAAGTAAAGAACAAAAGAAAAGGAGTAAAAGCAAAAGAGTTGCACTTACAAAGAAATATTAGAATAAACTTTTACTTTTAACAGCGGCAGACATATCTTTTCTCAATCACCAAAATACCATAAAATTGTCTATCATTAGACTATAACATCGGATCCTTCCATCTTAGTTCGATAGTCTTATTTTTAACTTTAGGAATAATGCTTTGATCTACATTAACATGGTATATAATTTAATTAACCTGTGTATAATTGTCTAAGTTTTACCCCACGTTTAAATAAACAATCAAAATGATTACACTTTCAGGTAGGTCAGCAAGCTTTAAAAAAGCAGTGTTTGGGACCATAATTAAGCACACTAGTCAACATAAATAATTATAAATAAAGCGTATAAAGCAACATATCTACTTTTTTCATGCCTAGATTTATGTATAATTAATGTACAACTTATTCAAAAATATATATATTTATATTTATATTTAA
>JBBMKE010000001.1:13662837-13674120 GCA_037834125.1 Lippia alba | reverse complement strand
ATTGATAAGGTCCTGAAACAACAAGAATAATGATAAATATATTTTTGTTGCTCTATAATTTTACATCAGAGCAGCCAAACTCAAGGCTGCATCTCTAAAGAATACAAACAAAAGAACTCAAAACTATTGTATTTCATCGAAGGATTAATCCTTTTGATTATTTAGTCTTTCAGTCACTGTACTCTCCAGAACCCATGG
Organism: Lippia alba; assembly: GCA_037834125.1. Taxonomy (NCBI): domain Eukaryota; kingdom Viridiplantae; phylum Streptophyta; class Magnoliopsida; order Lamiales; family Verbenaceae; genus Lippia; species Lippia alba. Next base: position 13,673,922 of record JBBMKE010000001.1, on the reverse strand, counting down.
AGTCTGAGGACGCAGAACCTTCATCTCTAACGTTCCCTACTCCACCTGTCTCCAAGCCGTCGTCGTCGTCTTCGTCATCTTCTTCCTCCTCTTCGTCGTCGTTAATTTCCATTTGTCCTCCCAAATTCTCAGCATCTTCATCATCATAACCATTCTCATCGCCCACATCCTCTTCCTCACTCATCTCCATCATCTCATTACCTCTATCAGAAACATCGCCGTACATCGTGGGGCCACCCCACTTCTCATACCGATATACATTTTCATTACCATTTTCATCAGACTCACCACCCTCCTCCATACTGTTGCTACTGTCGTCGTCATCATCTTCCTCCATGACGATATTTCTATTATTACTAAAATGGCCCATCTTAGAGCTCATCGGCTCCTCATCCTCCTCGTCCAGAAAATCCTTAAAAGTTTCCTTCTCATTTAAGTAATCCTGTAAAGTCGACTCAGGAACAGGTTTTTTCTCTATCCTCCTCTTCCTAACTGTTCGTCGACCCCTCACGTGTTTCTGTGCAGGAGTTCTTATTCTCTGCTCCAGAAGAATTTGGTTTAATGTCTCTCCTTGTTTTGTGCTCCTCTTGCCAGACTGTGATACTGATCCTGTGGCTCCTTTCTGTGACTTCCCTCGTGGGGGGCGGCCACCCCCGCGCCCACGAATAGCTGCTTGTTTGTAGCCGGAGCTACTAGGAGCATCGCCAAGATGGTCCCAATTTTCCTCTTTAATAGATCCATGTCTGTCAAATTCCATAGATTCTGACTTGTGGATGTCCTTTGTGTAACCATACTTAACGGAGAATTTCTGAATGCAGAGAAGGCCATTTGTATTAATTGTGGAAACGAAAATTTAAGAATCATCAAACACCAAATCATAATATGCACAATATATACACACAATAATATAGAAATGTGTTTTGTCTTGTGCAGAGAGAGAGAGAAAGAGAGAGAGAGAGACTCACCGGAAGAGCTTCCGAGTTCTTTTCATCCAGAGTCTCGGATTCAACCTTTTGTTTGGGAGTGTAGAAAATAGATGAATCCACTTCCAAAAGCCTCAGAGCAACAGCAGCAGTCGTTTTTGGTATCCAAGGAAGCTGAGGAAGTTCATTTGAAGCACCTCTAGACAAGTCACAGTAGCACAACAATTCTTCTGTTGTCTCAAAATCCGCTGACAAATAATCACGTTTTACAGCACCCTCAAGCTGGGTCAAGATCTGGAAGAAAAAAAGACCACTCAGTTTCACTCGGTCTCAAATAAACAATAGAAATAAAATGTAATGTATTGCTCGGTGCAAACACCTGTAGGAGACTCTCAACGGATGATGATTTCTGCAATTCTGAACCCCAAGTTTCCCTAATGTCTTCTGTCCAATCAGAATGAAGAGCCTCAGATGGAATAGCTACCTGTCAGTTGTACTGGGGAAATTAGTTATCCAGACAAAGAACGAAAATAGTGAAGGAAAATTTTAATTTTCAACATACCTCAAGAAAATTTAGAATGGCCTTGATCAATCTGACTCTCAATGGAGATGAGTAGGACACAGTTATGTCTTCCCCATCCATTAAATCATTTTCTCCATTAAATTGCTCCGGGAAATTCCCTTTTGGACTGACTTTGTCGCGAATACGATGGCAAGAGGGGCATATATCCCTTTTGGCATCATAAGTAGCAAAGCAAGCATCACAAATTCCCAATACAGGCGAGCACCTTTTCTTTCCATATGCCATAGCACGCACAATGGATGAATTGAAGCATTCTTTCCAAATCCAAGTCTGTAAATCTTCATACCTCTTCAAAAAGTTCTTTTTCTCTGCTTCGCTCCTTCCAATATCAATTCTAAATGAAAGGGAGGATTCTGTTGTATCAGCATTTGTACCATAAACTGTACTGTTAGGACTCTCAACACTTTCTTGATCACTCATGTTCCTATTGCCATCCAAAATATTGGGGAACAACCTATTCTTTCGAACACGTTCCTTGAAGCAAACTTCAATCTTCTGCAACATTATATGGAGATGAGATTCCCTGGACCCACGAGTGTCCAAAGATGTCAAAAGAGCATCAAATGCCTGCGCAGAAAATAAACCATTATGTCAAGCCTAAAGGCATAATAATACAAATAAACAAAAAAAAAATGTATAGTAGTCGATAGATAAGGCATATAAGAAAGTGGCTACCTCTTCAGAATCAATAAGCCTCCAACAGCCAGTGCATGATTCAACAAAAATTCTGCCCGAACCAGGATCTAGACAAGAAGCTGAAGCTACAAACTGCCAGTAACGATTTCTCCTTCTATCTTGACCCAGAGGCAAGGATCTGTAAACATACAGTTCCTCAGCTCTATGACCTATATACGATTTTAACTGCATTCTTGACCTCTCAGTCGTGTGTCCGTTCTGCTGCGCTGGCGACATAAATTGAGATGTGCCCGGAGCTTGAATATCAACAGAGTTATGGACATCCTCTGCCACAACAGAGGGTTCATCCTTCCCAAGAGGGGTCCCTGATGGATTACATATTTTATTATCTGCAACTGCAGGACTCAGACCACCTTCGGCAACAGCATTGAAAGAAGAATTACAAAATTTGGTGATAATTTCCTCTCTCATTCGCCTTTTGTCTAGCTGTGCTTCAGCCCACATCTGCTTTTTAAGAGCATTTGCAGCATCCATCCGATCCTGCAACATTTTTATTTGTTAGAAAATGGAAATCACCACATAATAGCAGCTCTATTTCTTATTTCAATGTCCAATATACATTAATAATTTGAGACCTCAAGAATAACACGAATTGAGTTCCCCTCATTTGCGATACCAATTAGGGCTACAAGAGCATTGAGGCGCTCCTCAACAGATAGATCAGAATACTCTCCTTCAGTGAGACCTTGGACCCATGGTTCACCTGATTTGCTCTCATCAATCTCAACACCTTGATCAGGATTACTCTCCCCAATATCTTCAGAAACATAAAGTGATTTATTAGTGATGAGAGCATAGAAGCTATCATGCATGACGAGATCTACAAGAAGGAAAAGATGTGAATGCTTACCAACACTACCAGTTCCATTTTGCAGAGTAGCATCATCAGTAAGCTTATCCTTACCACTCTCATCAACTTTATTCGATTCACCGTTCCTGCTTGCATCCAATGGCATAGCCAAAGCATCAACTTCTGCAGCCTCAGCAACATCACTGTCTGAATCATCATCTCTTTCTTCTTCATCAGCATTTTGACCAGCCAGAAAACCATTTGCATATCTTTGTATCTTATCCTTAGCTGCTGCAATTATTGATTCAGCATCGGAAGGATCCTTTCTGAAAGCTGGTCGTACACAATATGTAGAAGGAGCAATTCTCTCGAAAAGTATTGAATCCCTTGACAAGGCAACAGATATAGAAGCCTCCGGAGTCTTGCTCGTTGTCAAGTCACGAAGACCAGATTTCTAAGAAAGGAGAAGAATATTAGATTACAGCAAAGAGGAAAGCAAAAGCTACATGATTCTAACAGTTACAGAGGTACTAACTTGAATCTTGTCAGCAAGGTCAATAACATTTAGCCCTTTGCTTCCTTCAAGAGCAAGAACATGATAGGCAGCAAATTTAACAGTTCCTGGAGTCAACCGGTGCCTTGATTTGCGTTGAAGGGAGAATCCCTTTTCTTGCATAATTGCAACTGCATTCTCAACTGCTGAACCATTTCGCAAAGTAGAAACTATTTCTTCACAACCTTTACCCTGAAAGATTATTATTTCAACATTCAGCTTGATCAGTTGTTGACAGACTCTGGTCCAGCAGAAATATACATATTGGAACAAGTGACAAAAAGGTACCTCATCATTATCATTTGTGGACGCACGATCAACTCCTTTTTTCTTCACCTCTGGTCCAAAACCAGCAGAAAGGGCAAATTGCCTTAAAATTTCTGGCCATGTCAATGGGTTTAAGTGCTTCTGCCAGTTTCTTATGTCGAAACCCCACAAATAAGCCTGCTAGGATAACAGAATATGAGCACAACTGCTGCATAGAAACACACGCCAAAAGGCAAACACTAATAATTGGAAGAGTTAAGATTTGAAGTTGCCCCTAAGTTAATATCATGACTTTAAACCTCTCCAAAGTTTATGTTCCCATTCTAAACCGAAACTTTTTGGAATATATATGCACTTTTGCGCTATCCTGGACAAAGCAATTGAAGGTACTACAGTGCAGTAATTACCCCTTGAACAATATGAGGATGTCCGCCTTCAGGATTAAAAGCACTATATTGATTTGTGCCTGGTCCACCAGAAGGCGTTCTCACAACATCTTCAATATCTTTTATGATGAGTTTCAGAACTGCAATATGTATCTCGCTAAGCAGCCTTGAATCCTGTGGAAAGGAACACAAATACTTGAGAATTGAAACTCCATACGAGTGTTTGCATGTGTGGAGAGAACGAGAGAGTTGGAGCCTTCAGGAACACTAGTATGAGGGCGAGGTTGACACCCAAAAACAAGTGATGGAAAAATGAGGGTCATGCTTTTCCCCACAAATTGTATAATTAACTTTAGAAGATGGAAAAAGAGAAATGAAGAGAGGGAAAAGTTACAGGTGGAGACTGGTTATATCTGTGCATCAAAAATCCAAATGCATCCTAAAACTTACATAGTCATGAAAAGCTTGTATGAACTCATCAAGGGTGAACGGCCAAAGTGCAAGAACATCAGCAAATGTCAAGCAGAATTTCCAAACCTGCAAGGACAATAATTTGAGAAATTTGCAGAATAGTTGCATTTCTCGAAAACCTCGAGAGGGGAATTTTTTATTTCAGATGTATACCATCAGGAGGTTCCCAACATTATCCTCTGAACCCATCCATGGTTGAAAGGAGAAAGGCATTTTCAGTTGCACAGACTTCGGAGGGAATTCGCACAGAGTGTCTAAATCACCAAAAGATTCAGTCAGCAATCACAAGCATTGTAGCAACTACCGGCAGATTAGAACAGTAAAAGAATTATAAGAATGCAAGAATATCCAAAAGCATTAGATCAAAACATACATCTCTTAGCGAAGTTGAATAAAAGTTAAAAAGACAAATGCTTAGGTAAACCAAGATGCTAAATAAAAAGAACCTAGCATCCAGATGAAAAAGGAAAGAAGGGTTTCACAATCACCAAGGCATTATTCAGTGTATATTTAGTAGTTACAGTGGAATGCAACACGAACCTCGGAATGCGTCAAGATTTTGCAAGGTGTCATAATCAAGAGACAAAATTGAAGGTAATCCCTTGCTTGAAGCAGCCAATTCCATCAACTCCAGACGCTCATCTTCTATAAGCTCCATGGATTCTTTAGCAATTTTTCGTGCTGTTGCTCTCTCCATTGCAGCTTTCTGTCTTGCTGCTTCCTTCTCAGCACGGCGTTCTTCCTTCTGTTTCCTCCTTTCTGCCTGGAAACACAGAAGAATAAACACAGTATTGTCACTAACAAAATCAAGAAAACATTTAGTTAAAAGAAGCCATATCCTATATTATATAACTTTGCATACCCGCAAAAGTTCCTTCTGCATAAATTTCTGCCGGCGTTCCATTTCACGCCTTTCCTCACGCTGGAATTTCTCCTCCTGTCTCTGCTGCTCTCTCATAAGTCGCTGTTCTTCTTTCCGTCTTTCACGATCTTGTCTCTCCATTTCTTTCCGCATTTGCTCCTCTCTCTAGAATGGAAAAATATTATGATCATGCCCAGTTTCAGCAAAGTTTAACCAACTTGTTTCAAGATATAAACAAAGAATCCCAAACCTTTCGCCTTAGAAGATCTTGTTTCTCAAGTTCTTTCCTGATCTTCTTTTCATTGGCCTGAACTTCTCTGCCTCGGGTTTCATCATTCTGTATGAGGTAATAAACAATTGGATAACATTAGTGGAATATTCAAAGGGCAACATAAAAAACCATTCTTTTCAAAAATCACCTTGCGTTTCCTCTCCGAATGCAAATTATCATCATTGTGAGTGATGAAATCTGCATTCCTCGGAGATGAGAAGTGCATTTGCCTTCCCGGCTGCGAATACATATCCATGCTTGATACCTGACCCTCGACACCATGTTCCCTGGGCAGATGCCCATTTCCATGAATGAGCGGTAGAACTTTCAGGGGAGGTCCATCAGCATGCATGTCATACAGGTATGGTGAGGCCACATGCCCATACGCATCACTCCTAATCTTAGATTCCACTGGTTCATGAGGGCCACTTGATGCAGCCTGAGAATAAAATAAGAAAATGAGTCGAGCAAATCAAGAACTTTTAGAAATAGAATATTCACTCTTCTGTCCCTTCTCCTAAATAACTTGTTAACTGGATCAGATTTCTGCAACCAACCCACCAGTCACCAAAACAAACTAGTTCTTAAATCATACAGAGAACTAACACCCATAAACAAAGATAGAGAACCAACTTTGACATGCTTCACATCATACTGCCCAAATGATTTGCTGTCATAAGACCGCCTGTATCTGTCTTGCTGCTCCGCGGGCACTGTTAGACAAGCAATATAAAGAAATCACATTATCCACACGAGGAAAAGAAAGAAGAAATATAAAATACAAGTGAAATCCAAAACAAATTTCTGCTCTTTAAACAATAATGTATTCCGGAGACACGAAATATTCCATAACCAAATTAAAAAATAATCAATTACCTATAGGTGCACCGAATGCACCAGGAGGAAGTTCATCAAAATCTACTCCAAGAATTGGTCCATCTTCCCTCAAAGGCTCTCCCAACTGTGCCTCCACACAAGCTATCACTCTACGCTCCATAATTGTCCTACTAGGTGGGGACTCATAATACCTCATGGGCATGGGAGTGTCATCTCCATTATCAAATTGATCGGAATCAGATCCTGAGCCAGAGTCAGATGCAGAACCAGAGCCATTTCCGCTACCGGGCTCAGCTGCCATCATTTCCTCTCTGGGGGACTCAATCAACCCCTTCCTCCCAACTGACCCCGGAGTATGTGGCTTCACGGAAGCTGCTGCGCCCCCTGATTCCTTCTTGTCCTTCAATCTCCTATGACAAAACCACATCTGCAATTGTCTATCTGTTAAGGCTAATTTCTCCGACAATTCTGCACGAGTTGCCTCAGAAGGGTACATCTCCGCTGCACACAAGAACAGCAGAAAAGCAAATGTCATCACTCAGCAGTAAGTTTCAATTCACATTAACAATAACTCACAACCTCCATTCATAACCAGTACAAAACCTATCAATGCCGGTCTTCCAACACTCAGACTGAGAAAACAATTTCTATTTCAATGACAAATATCAAGAAATCACTTACAGAACTTCATTTTTAATAAAAAAGAAAAGAGAGAGATTCAAACATCAAAAACAAAACCAACACACTAACATATACATACATCCCTTTACATTAAAATAACACAAGAACAAAACTTTAACCCAGAAACACACATAACCCAGAGAAATACACATATCCATATCATATTAAAACAATAAAGGAGAAAAAGATCCAACAGAACCCTCACCTCACCTCCCACCTAACCAAATCAAAAGAAGGGGAATTACAACAGAAAAACAAGAACCCAAAAAAAAAAAAAAAAAAAAAGCAGGAAAACAAAAACATACTTGCATAAGTTTTCTCCAATACTTCCAACTGAAACCTCGTCTTCATCTGACGCTTCGGCCTCTTAGCCCCCTCAGTCGGGCTCCGATTCAAGTCCCTAACGATCTCCCCATCAGAACCACCCTCCATCAGAGATCAATTCGCAGCCCACAAACCCTAGAAATCCCAAAAAAAAAAAATCTAGGGCTTCCAAACCCCCGAAAAAATTATTCTTTCTCCCCTATATCGGCAGGAAAGAAAACGAATTTGAGGCGCATGTAACAACGCAAAAATACCAACAGTAACAACACATAATTATTAAATAGAGACAGGTTTGATTGCGAATGAGGATACGGAAATATAGAGAGAGAAACAAGGAAACAAAGGGGAATTTGGAGATCCAGAGACGGATTAATATTAATAATAACTATAATTGTTATTATTAATAAAGTGATGATGATATTAAAAGAAACAACAACAACATCACACAAACAACAACAACAACAGTTGCTCTTGTTGTCGTAGTAATATGAGGTTCTATCCAATTCCATCTTGTTCTTTATTTTTCCCTTTTTCTCGAAATTTATAAAAAATATAAAAATTAATAATCTGATTTTAGTTTCTCATATGAAGCACGTAATACTTGACTTGACTCTCTGGAATCAGAATTTTCCTTTTTTCTTTTTTTATTTTTCCTTTTATTTTCTTGAAAATTGAACGTTAAAAAGCTGGAGACTTTCTTATGTGGTTCTGGGCGTTTTGGGTATTTTTGTGGTTTCCTTCACTTGTAATCTTTTGTTTCGTGAATTTTGTTGTGTTTGTGGGCTTCATCTTCATGGGCCGGGTATGGGTTAACGGGTTGAAATATTATTTAGTAAGCTAATTATCATTAATAATTTATTATAAATTACCATATACAAATTAGCATACAATAGGCGCATATGCTTGACCATAACTTCAGGGATCGTTGGAAATTACTGGGTTGGATTTGTCAATGTGACTTTTTTGCCCTATGTCTTTAATGGAAAATTTTAGCTCAGATCAAGCTTGGCCGAACCGAACCAATTAAAAAGGCAAATGTATTACACTTGTCATTTGATTGATCACTCTCCCTAAAATTTCCACCAACCACACGGCAAGTGCAAAACACTCGCCCCCTCGTTACACCGGTTTGGCCGAGCCATGCTCAGAGTAGAATTATCCATCTTTAATTGTACTCTATTCCTCAACAATTGCACATTAATTTGCACTATAATAATAATAATAATAATAATAATAATAATAATAATAATAATAATCCTCAGAGTTTGTGATCACAATACTGACCACATGAGGGGTACTTTACATTATTTCAGTCATCTCCAAGAACTTGAAAATCAGAGAATGTCTCAACATTGAAATAAAGAAAATTGATGAAATAATTACACACTTTGGAAGAAAAAAGTACAGAGAAAAAAAAAAGCAGTTCTCAGATTGCTATTCTGGCTATGTCGACAAATAACGAAGCAACTGGAACTGGAACTGAAATTTATTCCACTCCTTGCATCACTTCTCATGCTTGCTTAGGTTTCTGCAGACATAGAGAGGAAAAATTATATGCATATCAATATGGTAGAATCAATGACAGCAAATAGTTGTTAATATGTGATGCGAAACAATGGATCTTACCCGTTTCTCTTCTTCGATCTTGGCCTTGATTAACGAGTACGCTGCAACTCCAGCGATGGCGATGGAAGTACCGATACCAGTTTGCAGTGAAATCTTGTTACCGAACACCAGGATGGAGAAGCCGATAACGAAAACACGTTTCAGCACATTTCCAACGGCGTGAGTGAGCGGTGCTACTCTCTCGAGAGTGTTAGTTGCAAGCTGTTTACGAGGACAGGAAAGAATTGTAAGTTCAGAGAACTTAAGATAGTACTTTTAAGACCATAACTCATGTACCTGATTGTAGAGATGGTAAAACATTCCAACCCAGAAAAGATCAGTGATGAACTTCGTCATACCCACTTTAGCAATCGCATCGTTAAAACCATGTTTTAGCAGTTGAGGTCCCTCGAGCTGAAGTAAAGCAGAGTGATGAACATTTGCGCGAGAATAGTATTGCAATATTATTGTGATTTAACCCATTGTGACTTACAATAATGGCAGGTGGAATGCAGACAATGAGGGCAATAATCGAAATGTAGGCATATAAGTTGGTGCTATCCATATCAGTCTGCAAAGAAGCATTCATCAAAAACATGTATCCAGAAAAAAAAAAAACGGATTAGAAATTCCAGTACAAAAGGGCGCCACTTAACCATAGCTTTCTTCGAGTAAATGCTCCTGTAAGTGAACGAAATGTTGGAAATCATGGCACTGATAAAGCCAACCCAGTTGAAAGACAATTCGGTCAGTGATGCCATCGACACACCTGCATTTAGTTTCGAAAGTTACACAAAGATCCTTTTTTGGCTAATCCCGAAATATAGAATCATACCAGAACCTACCAATAACAACTGGAGCCAAAGAAAGCCATAATGTCAACGGTATCTGCTGCCCAAGTATGAACTGTGACGCCGCAGCATTGAAGAAGGGCTCCAGGGCTGATCAAAAGATTATGAATGAGTACACGATACATTTGCGACAAGGACAATGCTAGTTTCGATAAGGCAAAGGCCTCCATAATTAAAAATGTCAAAAGGTCGAACATCACCTTTAATAGTGTGAGTGAACGAGACTGCAACAGCAGCAAAAGAAACGTTGCTCGTTATATGGCCTATAGCATGGCACACGGCGACAGGGATGAGCAGCTTTAAGAGGTTTGAGTCCATGGGCTGGACACAGAAACATCAAAACGAAGAACAATAAATTAATGTGGAAAACTATTGAATAAGCTAGTGCGTTAGACCCTGTTTCCATGAAAAACTTCCAAATTTTGTGCAGTTGTCAACTTAAAGAATCCTGATGATGACAGAAGTCCTACATAGACAAAAGGGTAGCTCTATTTCGATTTGGTTTCTCTTGTATTTCATCATAATGCCAAATGTAAGAAGTAAACCATATTATGAATACAATTTATTTGTTCGACATGCATTGATATGAAATAGGACATGACGCGCCAGTTAGTATAGATTGCCCTGATTGAACATTGAAATGTGCGTTGCAGTGACTAAGAACTAGACAAGTTAAAGTTTTGCAGCAACAGTTGTTCAAAAATGGGGTCGATTCGAAGAACTTACAGCTCGCTTAGGGAGTCCGACAGCCCAACTTCCCAAACAGTATACCACACCAACAAATAAATGGATAGCAGACACAAAACTGCACAGATCATTAACAAAATGTTTAAATCGCACTGATTAAGCAACACTTAAATTAAAGAGGCATTTAAAATTAAGAATATTAAGTGCTAGCTTACTAGGGATAAGGGAAGTAATTGTAGATCTTCTTGTTGAGAATGTTGAATATCACATTCAAAAAGTACCTATAACAAAAACAAGA
>JBBMKE010000001.1:13649443-13660130 GCA_037834125.1 Lippia alba | reverse complement strand
ATGTTATTCACACATTTTGTCAATACTTGACCGTAATTCTGATAGCGATTGCCCAAACTTACTATAAGGAATTAAGGTTTGTGTAATCATAATTCTTTTAGGAATTTACCCAATGTATACTTAACTTTAATTACATAAATCTTTCCCATGGTAAAGACTAGAGACAAGTGGATTTGGGGATGAGCGAAATTAATACGTGGAGTGTGGTGATGAAACAATAAATTGGATTTTTAATTTATACACATTAAATGAATAATCATCTCGTTATCCAAACTAATTAATGTCTCTGTAATTAACGTGTTTTACACGAATTTTTATTATGATTAATGGAAGAAGGGACGGTAGTTATTTATTACACCGTTAAGAAAAGGCGGGAGTGTAATAGCAGGAAATGGGTGGGAGACTGGGAGTACTGTCTGTTTTTCTCCCTCTCTCACTGTCTTATCTTATCCAGGTGATGCGAGAGAGAGGTCCGTGAATGAGAGTTTGCGATGTCCAATCCCTACCATCCAAGTTTCCAATATCCTTATCATTTTCCCACCAAAATATCTATGTTATGTCCGCAACAAAAATTATTATTTGATTTCGCGGAATCCAATCAATTTAAAAGATAAGTATATTATATTTGATATTTGATTAATTACATTTTTAAAATTTTTCATTGTTGGAAAAACAATTTGCGGCAGTGCCAAATTATCAAACATGAGGAATAATAATGCTTTGCAATATACATACGATATACAACATGGAGACGTGATTCAAAACATAAGTACGAGAATCATACGTTGGCCAACGCATTCATTCTCATCATTGTCTAAATTTATATGAGTACAAGTACTGGAATCTAACAGACCAAAATCAGCACAAGTACCAAAGAAGATATTGTACCACAATAGACATATGATGTGCAACATATATACATGGTTAGAAACACAAGTACCATAAGCTATTTAGAACATATAAATCAAGACATGAATATCAACAACATGCATCTTCAATATATACCAGTGTAAGTATCAGTATGTAGATTTGACATAGTATAAGTTTCAGAAGAGTGCAAAATCTTATAAAGATAAATACCAATGTTGTACCAGATTATGTAAACGAGAAAACTTGTCATATGTTAATACTGAATCGTCGGTAATAGTCGGCTTTCCTTAAAGAAGTATTCGCCCCACTACCGGTGCGTTGGGTTGCTGCGAAACTTCTTTCAGAATTAGACAGTTCAGAGATTTTCGAATCACAGATACGTACAATCTCAGAAGAATTTCACTTCGACTACTAAAAGGCTCTTATGAGAGATAGTGGTGTTCTGGCTGGTTCACAAAATACCAGTGTGTGTAATTTTGTAACAAACTGTGTTTAGCAACACCAAACCAAAACGTTATGTAAACTTCTAAATCACCACTTGTTTCTTGATCTCTCTCATTTCTGAGGTCTAGAACTTAGTATTTGTAGGGAATAACACATAACACAAATAGTCATTAATGGTCTTGTTTATAGCAGATTATAAACCTTACAATTATGATAGTCATAATGCTGAAAATAAGGTTACAAAACGACTGGAACTTTTTTGACTTGATACCAGCCCATTAATGTTACACAATTCACTTTTTGTAATTGTCTGAAACCAGACTGTACCAGCCTTATTTCAAATTCAAATGAATATCCAGCAATAAATTGCTTCAAATTCATTCAACATATTATGGATTTTATTCTATGGATTCCTACCAAGGAATTTGGTATCCCTCCAAAAATAATATATTCATAATATAATGTCAAATTCCAACACTCATCAACCGAAAGTATAAAAATACTTGCCTCCTGATTACATCAAGTTAACCGAATTAGGCTCGAATCAGAATTAGTATGAAGAGGTTGTCTGAATGTGCCACGATTGGGCTTATTCTGTTAAATGGAGAGCATAAACGTTATTGGCCCAGTCTTGGGCTTTAATTTGGGCTTAATATGGCCAATATAAGCAGCCCATTCCTACACTGCGGCGGGAAGGGAAGCAAAATCAAATCATTCTGTTAATTGGGTGAACCTTGAAGAAATAGGCGGCGCCGAGGAAACCCAAATCCTGACTTCTTGTTGTTGCATTTATTGGTTTTGATCGCAGTTTTCATCCTTGATTTGAAAAGGGTTCCTCAAGTCGTCTTCAAAGATTCGATCTTGAGGTGAGAACTGCATGGGTTGTTGATATTTCAATTGGAATTTCAGCCATTTCTGCTTCTGATAATGCACGCATAACACGTATGTGTGACTGTGAGTGAGCTTGTGTGCGAGTTGTGACATACTGAGAAAACAGAGTACATATGCTACTAAGAAAATAGAGCACGTGCTCCTAAGAAATATATGCGAGTGTATTGCTACTAAGTGTTCGTCGAAATGCCTCAGTGAGAAACTGAAAAGAAACTAGGGAGGAGAATTGTTTGAAAGCTGAAGAAGCGGGAATGGCTACTAAGTCGATGATGAAGTGGCCGAAGCAAATCACGTCATCTTTCGTCGAACGCCTGATTTGTGCAGAAAAAGACTTGGGGAAAGCAATTTCCATATTCGACGCCGCCACAGCTGAGTATTCCAATGGCTTCCGGCATGATTCGACTACGTTCGGTGTTATAATCCGCCGATTACTCTCTGCTTCGAAGTTTGTGGATGCAGAAGACATGCTCGTTAGAATGAAGCAAGAGAAGTGCGAAATACCCGAAGATGTATTCTTGTCCATTTACAGAGCCTACGCTCGAGTCCACAAGCCACTTGAAGTGGTGAGGGTTTTTGGAAAGATGAAAGATTATGAATGTGAGCCCACAGCCAAATCCTACGTAACCGTGTTTTCAATTCTTGTCAATGAAAGCCAGTTGAAAATGGCATTCAATTTCTACCGTTATATGAAGAAGAAAGGTATTCCGACCAGTGTTGCCTCTCTAAATGTTTTGATCAAAGCACTCTGCAAAAGCAGCGGCACAATGGATTCAGCTTTCAAGATTTTCCGTGAGATGCCGGGACGCGGGCATATTCCAGATTCGTACACGTATGGGACTTTGATTAATGGGTTGTGTAGAGCGGGCCGAACTCTTGAGGCGAAAGAGCTTTTGGTTGAAATGGAGGCAAATGGATGTTCGCCTTCGGTTGTCACGTACAGTTGCTTGATACACGGTCTTTGCCAGCTGAATAAGTTGGAAGATGCAATGGAGTTACTCAAGGAGATGAAGACCAAGGGCATAGATCCCAATGTGTACACTTATAGTTCAATTATTGACGGTCTTTGCAAGAACGGACATTCTTTGCAAGCCATGGCCCTCTTGGAAAGGATGACTCGTAAGGGATTAGTTCCAAATTCAATTACGTACAGTTCTTTAATTTATGGGCTCTGCAAAGATGGTGAATTGCAAGAAGCAGTTCAGATTCTTGATAGAATGAAGCTTCAGGACTTGAAACCTGATGCCGGGCTCTATTCAAAAATAATCAACGGCTTTTGTGATGTTGGAAACTTTCAAAAAGCAGCTAATTTTCTTGATGAGATGGTTCTTTCAGGTATAACTCCTAATCGTGTGACATGGGGCCTTCATGTTCGGGTTCATAATAGAGTAATTCAAGGTCTTTGCTCCCAAGGCCATGCGAATCAAGCTTATCAGCTGTATATGAGTTTGCGTAGTAGAGGGATATCCGTTGAGATGAAAAGTTTCGAATCTCTTGTGAAATGCTTTTGCAAGAACGGAGATCTGCTGAGAAGTTGTAGGGTTTTGGATGAGATGGTGATTGATGGATGTGTTCCTGATGGGGAAATGTGGAATGCGTTGTTGGATAGGTTCTGGAACGGGAAGGAAGTGCGCGAAGATACTGAAATTTTAAGGGCTAACTTGATGGATGAACTCCAAAATGCCAAAAAAACCTGTTGACTGAGGTTTCATTCATAAATATTTAGTTGCTTTGTATACCTTTAGCTTTTGTCTGTTGAAGATTTTTCGGTTTCATATATTGATATGTAATCACTCCTTAAATTTCAGGTTTGGTTTGAAGAAGTTGAAAGAGTGATTGTTGAATTACACGAGAGAAACCTGAGAAAGACCAGCTTTTCCATAAATACGGGGAGCAGGTAAATTAGATAAAACACCTTCATTACATCAAATTGAATACAAATAACAGGATTTAACTTGCAGTTAAAGGAAACCCAATACCATGTCGCTCAGTAGGAAAAACAACAAACAACATACTACACGCAACTCCAATCCCAACCGGCAATGCTGTGAGAACCTCCTTCGCCTCAACCGAAGGTGCCGGATAGAAACAATTCACCACATTCTCATCAAACAGAGCAATTGCAGCAAAAACCAAAATCGACATCAACGCATGTAAGAAATCAATGAATTTCAGCTTATACTTCGCTGCAACCTCGGGCTGCAAAGTCATTGTTCCATCAATGAGCCAAAAGCCGCAAAACGTGGCAAAACCGTAACATATGTTCCCCTTTTGATCCTTGATGCTATCAGTGAAGCTTAAAAGTATGCACGACAATCCACAGAGGGCAACGAGTCCTGCAGTCAAGGACCGACTCACTGAGTCACACTGGCCTTGGTTTGAGAATATCGGAGACAGGAGCTGGAAAGCAAGAACCGTGCCGGTTGGAAGAAGGTTGGCTAAATGTGCTGTGCTCTCAAATGTTTGGCTTATTGCTTGCTGGAGTAGGTTCCTCTCCACTTCCGGAATCCCTTTGTTGACGAGTAACGGAATTTCTTCATCGTTGATTTCCCGAGATGATTCGTGTTCGTTCTCGTTCTCCACTTTGATCTCCATTTTCTGATGTTTCTATTTAGTTTTCAGTCGGGTTCGTTTTCTTGATTGGATTTTGTAGGATGGTTATACATTTATAGATTGGAGAGGTAAAAAGGGAACATAGATAAAAGATTGTTTTGCCTTGGAAGAAATCTATAAGCAGCTTTTAGAATAATGCTGATTTTGTGGGACTTATTTTAGCCTCGAGTAAGCTTCTGCTTTTGGCTTTTAGCTCGTAAACAGGAAAATTATGCTTCTTCACGTTGCTGATGTTGTTTTGAAGCTAAAGTTGAGGTCTGTTTGAAAGTCACTCAATTCAGTTTTATTGCTGAGACGCTAAGTTTTGTAAACAGTTTGTTTTTGCTGTTTTTGTTGTTTCTCTCTTTCTAACAACTGCAATTGCTGTAATTTCCTTTCTGTTTCTCTGCTTTATTTAGAAAGCATAGTTACGTCGTTATTCAAACTTGTTTATTTGTATTTTTTGCGTGGGTATTTAAGACTTAAATTACCGTAAAAGGTGTGAAGAGTAGGCCAGAAACATTTTTGGATGTCCCCAATTTAAATTTTATTAAGTACAGGTGACACTTTTATTGTTTCTATATATATATATATATATATATATATATGCACGAAAGAATTGGTTGAGACATGGGACTATTGACGAGTATTTTTACTATTTTTCCTTTAAAATGCCCTTTAATGCATTTATGATCTTCAACATAAAAATATACTGTAATTAATTGAAAGCTTCTTGGTGTTATGTTATTGGAATAAAAATCTTCTATTACAATCTATATATATATAATTAAAGATTGAAAATAAAAAATAAGTATATACTTATTTTTTATTTTAATTCAATACTGTTATTTTCTCTTAAAAGAAGAAAAGAAAAAAAAATGTGTTTATTATGTACGGACCCAATCCGGAATTTTATTTGGAATTAGAATTGCTTCTCTGGACTTGGGCCCAAAACCTTAGTTGAATGCTAATAATGGCCCAACTAGCAATATTAAATAATTAATAAATTTAATGGCCCACGAGTTTTAGGTAAAAATTTTAAGTGGTATCTGCAGAGAAACTTCAGTTTAAACTCATTCCTATTTTATAGAGAGAGAAATCTATTAATATTTTTTTATTCCTTGTAAAGTAAAAACCGCCTATATGGAAGGCGAACCGCCATCAACATCTATCACTACTGAGTCCGACGTGGACCAAAAGGCCATGAACATATTTGAGCCAACGCTCGTAAAAATCACTAAGCCGCCTAGGATAAGCTTCACGATTTTGGATGGTTCAAGGGCGTAATTAAATAAATGAAGGTATATATGAATGCCTTGAATGCAGTGTTGGATCTTGAGTTGGCCGACAACTTTAAGTTTTTTGAAGGAGTAATGTTGCAGGGAGCTCTTGATTCTAGAAAAACTACATTTGTCCATGCAATAGCACACGAGGCGGTTGGAGTGTGCAGGTGTGTTTTATTATGAGATATACAAATTTTCATTGGGAACCTGATTACATATTTAATATTTCACAGCATGTTGTTTGGAGAGTCGTGTTTTATTATGTGATTCACAATTTTTTATTGTTACTATGAGTACATATTTGATATGTTTCAGTAGTGTTGCTTGGTTGTAGTTCTATTTTAGTAAATATATTTCATTTCGTGTTGTTTTGTGGTTCTTGTGTGGCTTTTCAGATGCATTCCGAAAAAACTATTGAAAAAAAAACTATTTATTTTTTTTATTGAAAAAAAACCTTATGGAATGCAGAAAAGTGAGACAAGTAAGCGGACCGTTGTGGTTAATATATTTCACTCCTTGCTATTTTGTGGTCCACTTACTTATTTGACTCTTCAGGTGCATTCCCAAAAATTTTTGAAAAAAAAAATTATTGACTTTTTTTATTGAAAAAATTATGAAATTATGATGCAATGATTTTCACTAATTGTATCGAACAAAGATGGAGTTATTGTACAGATACATATTATAGAATATATTTACAGTAATAAATCAATAATTTTCTAAACATAAGCTTTCCTAAGTTAAGCCTTGGGATGGCGCAATCGGTTGAGCTGATTGGTGCCTATGATTACTCACTCTTCTACATCTTGGGAGTCCAATAAGAAAATAGCCGAGGGAAAAGATGATCTTGAATACCTAAGATATGGGCGGATCATGGGATATCGAAGAGCACAGTTACTCCATCTATTTTTATCTTATTCGGATAGAACATGTTCAGATAATGATGAAATTATTTCTGAAGTATAACAAATCTGTTATGATACTTCGGTGAGAGACTAACCGAAATATATAATAGGTGTAGACAGAGAGTGCTCGATGAATTTCCTCTCCAGGAAGAAAAAGAATTGGGGAGGGAGAATTTGGATATCCAAAGTGGAGAGATAATTGATGTTCTAATACTCTTACGCATCCTATCAGAGGAAATTACCGACTATAGATCTCTATCAGATAAAAGTACCAACAACGACAAATTGATTGAGATGATTGAAAAGCACCTGAAGGAAAAGCTGGTGGCCAACTAGAAAACGAACAAGGAAAAAGAAGATGTCCAGTACATCAAAAAAATGGGTGGAGGCTTACATTAGAAAAATACAGCAAAGTTCCTCCCCCCTTTACTACCTCAATCGTATTGATCGGGATAAACATATACTTAAAGTTTTGTATCATGATAACAATAGTATGAAACTTTTGTATTATGATCGCGTCCAGTCATTCACTGCTCTTGAGATACTCTTCAAGAGAGTGAATGAACTATGTAACTTGTTTTTCACGGCAATTCGTCCCCAAGTGCTCAATCGTGAAATTGAAAAAAATATTGATAAGATAAATTGATGATGATGTTCTAACTGTGATTGATGGTTTGATGGTCACTAAATAGAGAATTAGTGGTTTAGACAATGACAGAACTGTCACTTTTTAGGGCTTCGATAATGACCATCTGATAACAGCCAAACAAATCCAAAAGTCTGAGTACACTGTGGTGATGAATGAGAAATTTCATCTTATTGAATCTGGTCACCACCGTAATATTGTCAGATTTATTGACGTGAAATTTTATCAGGGTTTTTAATATATGTGTTTGGAGCCACATATATGTAGCTTGTATGAAATGATTTTTTATAGTAAGTATCCGCTTGAACAGTGGAACAAGGGGCTTTCGTCTCCGTAGCTCAAAATTTTAATACGAGATATCGCGTTTGGGTTGTTGCCTTTGCATAAAGAGAAACATTGTACATAAGGACATAAAGCCTCAAAACATTCTTTTAATTAAACCAAAAAGAAAATATACAAGATTAAATGCAAAAATATCTAACATGGGTATTAGCATGAAACTAAATGAGGACATTACATATTTGCCAAAAGACGAAAGTGGTTGGCAACCGCAGGAAGTATTGCAAGGATGTCACAGTTCAGTTTACAAACCAAAGAAATTATTGCTCAATAAAAGTCTGAATATTGATTTATCCAATTTTGTGCGCATTCTCTTTTCCTTCATTATGCGGCGCAATTGCCTTTTTGGAGAAAATATGATGAACATTTTGTCAATACAGATGAAGAGCAAATAGATCTCTTATAGATCATTAATCAACCTGAAACTTCTGATCTAACCTCTCATCTATGGAACTCTAACCCAAACTTGAGGCTAAATGTTGAGGAAGTAATCCATCATCCTTTCTTTTTGGATTTTGAAAGGAATAAAACATTTGTTCATGAAACAAGTAAATACTTATGTCCTTAACTTGTTTTTCACGGCAATTCATCCCCAAGTGCTCAATCATGAAATTGAAAAAAATGTTGATCTTTTTCTTTTTGGAAGCTAAGGTATGATTTGATCTCAACTAGATATATTGATGATGATGATGTTCTAGCTGTGATTGATTGTTTGATGGTCACTACAAAGAGAATTAGTGGTTTAGACAGTAACGGGAATGTCCTTTTTAGGGTTTCGATGGGGACTGTCTGGTAACAGCCAAACAAGTCCAAAAGTCTGAGTACACTCTGGTGATGAATGAGAAACGCTATCTTATTAAATCCAATCACGATCGTAATATTATCAGATTTATTGACGTGAAATTTGATCAAGATTTTTACTATATGTGTTTGGAGCCACATATATGTAGCTTGTATGAGATAGTTTTTTATAATAAGTATCAGCTTGAACAGTGGAACAAGGGGTTTCCATCTCCGTAGCTTAAATATTTAATGTGGGATATCGCGTTTGGTTGTTGTGTTTGCATAAACATTGTACATAGGGACATAAAAGCCTCAAAATTTTCTTGTAACTAAACCAAAAGGAAAAGATACAAGATTAACTGCAAAAATATCTAACATGGAACTAAACGAAGACAAGACATTTCTACTAAAAGACAAAAGTGGTTGGCAATCGCAGAAAGTATTTGAAGGATATCATAGTTCAGTTTGCGAACCAAATGAATTATTGCTCGGCAAAAGTCGGATTATTGATTTATCCAATTTTTCGCGCATTCTTTTTGTTGGGCGGCGGGCCCAAAAACAGTAGCGGTACGGGACCATATTTTAAAATTTTTATTATAATACAAGTATTAAAATATTTCTAAAACATTCTAATACAATAGCGGAAGACTAGCCGGATCTACTCAAGTATATACATGCAATTGACAATAAATTTTAAATCACTAAGCAGATAAATATCTAACATGCAATTAACACTTAAGAGCATATAATTTATCATGCTTAAAATAATACAACTGTAAAATATTACCGTACTGCAAATATGGCTATCTAACGGCATTTTTCCAGCTCCTCTGCTTTCCGTGAAACCGGCAGAGCTTCCCTGCAATGACCCCGGTTTGACCCTCGGAGTGTGGGCTCCGCAAGCATTTCCCTAAATGCTTGAGAAAAAGAAACTTTAAACTAGAAAACCCTTTTCAGGGTTTACTCTATCGAAATTAAGTGTTTTATATAAACACCTAATTGAAATTAATTCCAAAATAATTCAAAATTAACTAGGAGAAGAGGGATATCGTTTCAAACCCAAAAATCAGCCAAAACCTCTCCCAAAGTTATATAAAAAAATGAAGACCAAGGCCCCTATTTAAAGGGGAAAACTCAGGGGCAAAACGGTCATTTTGGGCAAAATTCAAGGGTAAAATAGTCATTTTACACTCCCACTTGTGTGTGCAACTTGCAACCGAAATCTGAAGGTGCCATGTGGAAGCTCTCTTCACCGTCAGTCTAACGCCGCCGACGACGCGCTGATTGGACGCCGGACGCGCCCTCACTGGCGACCAGAAAGCGGCGCGTGTGATGCACACGCGGTCTAGGGTTTTTGGTTTGGCTCGCGATGTGGTTGACCCTGGTTCGACCACGTGTCCGGGTCTGGCCCTGTCCAGACCCGTCAATCCGACCCTATCCGAACCCGATCCGAACCTACCCGTTGACTGACCCGGTTGACCGACGCGCCCAGATCAAATCTGGGCCACTGATTTGCGCGTCGTGGCGCGATCTCAACCGCCCATTTGGCGTGCGACGCGACGCCTAATTAGCGCCACCTGGGTCCCAATCTGCTGACGTGGCATGACACGTCAGGTGCCACGTAGCCCCTGCCACATTAGCTTTTTTTTAATTTATGAAAAATTTTATTTTCTCCAAAATAAAATTTTGGGCATTTCCAACTCTTTGGAACTTTGATTTATTTTCTTAAAAGAAATCCCTTGGCTATTTTCAAATACTTTGAAATTCATTTCTCTTTCTCCTTTTAATATTTTCTCTCTGGGTCTTTTAATGGGGCTTGCAGGGGGACCTGCAGGACCAATTAATTTTAGCTCCAAACGGGTTAATCTATTATCATCTCATGATAATAATTAATTACCATTTAACAATATTTAATTCCACTAAATAAATATTGTTGC
>JBBMKE010000001.1:13602336-13616057 GCA_037834125.1 Lippia alba | reverse complement strand
GTTCAAAATAAAATTACATAACCAATCAAAATTATTTATTTTATAATTGAGTCAAAATCATAATTATAATGCGTAATGGCACTAGGTATGACGTATGAGCAACTAGAAATTCGATGCCACCTCACAATGAGTGAGGATCGTATCCGTAAAGGTATCAAAAAATTATCAATAATTAAGACCCATTTTCAAACTAAAAAGATTAATATAAGTAGCATTTCAAGGGGGGATTACAGGTACATATTCATAAATGAGGGCAAGACAAAGAATTTAGTACTCCAGACCCTTGTTTGACATTAAAAAGAAGATAAGATCACACAAGTCAAGAAGTTATGTCATACGTAGACTTTTGTTCATGAAAGAGATACGGAGTTTATGAGTAATCAATCATTGAGTTTCATAAAGAAATTTCGTACCTGTCTAATGTCAGAAGAATGAGACATTTACGCCTTGCTACTTAGGTAATTCAGGACCGAACTCAAGAGTTCTACCGAGTTACTGTTTGCAAACCTAGGAGAAAAAAGATTACACATTTAGCTTTAAATAAGTGAAGAACGAGAGTATTTTATTTTGTCGCTACAACTTAAAATAAGTTGAAATAAGCACCCTAGAGATAGTTTTTCAGCTTTTAAGTTCTCTTTTTTATCCGTGTCGCCGTGTCCGTATCCATGCATCATAGATTAGGATTGATCTATTTGTAAATTGTCTTGTGTAACTAATTCAATTCAATTTAAATTATATTGTATTTTAAATAGTTGTTAAAATTATAAAGTGAATTAATTTTTTGGATATATCTTATTATAACATTTAAATTATAGGCCTTAAAATTAAAAAATAACAATTTATATTATAAAATTTGAATACAATTAATTAATATATTAATATCAAAACAATCCTTGTCGAACTATGTATCTTTTTTTTTGATAAGTTGAAGAAGTTCTAATTCTACCAAGAGTCCTATTATAAATTAATAATAATTTTTAAATATAATTAAATTAATAATTTATAATATATATTTACATAATTATCCTAAACTAATAATTGTTCATATAATTATTACGAGGGTATTTTAGGCGATCCGTATTTTGTAAGAAACAACTCGTACTTTTATAATATAGATAGATATAGATAGATAGATAGATAGATAAATAATATTTTGACCTAATTTATTTTTAAAAATTAATTATTAAAGGGAAGATTGTCGAGCCAAAGATATTATTGAAGGAGGGTCGTCAAAGAGATTTTATAAGATATTTGACACACACCCTACACGTCCAGGGTCGGTCGCGGGACACAAACAGAACAAAAGATAAAATAGAATATGCTTTAATATCATTGTAAATAATATGTTTAACCTAACTCATACTTAAAAAATAGGTATCATTCGACCGCACACGAAACAATATTTTCCATCAACATCAAATAGTATATATATATTTAGTGAAACCCCATAAAAGAAGACGTCTCATGATGTCTCCAAACTTAGAGCCTAAACAAGTACAAACAAAGGAGTTCCACAATACATATCATTTGACGCTCAAACCAGTTGAAAGTTGAAATTATATACTAGACCCTCAAATCGGTTGAAACTATAGACGAAAAGCTTAAGGAGCAAATAATATGAAAGTGGTTGCTGTATAAAAATTATATTTTCCAAAGTGAATTATATTGTATTTATAGTGAACTGTGCAGAAGCAGAACACAAACTTCAAGGTCAAACTTGGCAATTGGCATGAATTGATATTGAGTTTGACTTTGAAGAGGATTTCGTTTCTAAATGGCAGGATCGTGGGCTTTTGGATATTTGGACTTTGGATCAAGCTTGGGCTTTAAACACATTTCATAATTTATGGGCCCAATAACTACATCCACTCATATTATGAATAAATACAATATGTATTTTAAATTATTAGTATAGAAAGTTTTATATTTTGTAGTAGAATTGAACTCATATTCATAATGGGATATAGAATAACTGAGATCCTGATATTATATAATTTTAATTAACAGTTGTTCGGGGAATTTGATATTTAATTACAAGCCAGACCCAGGTAATTGCCCTCATTAGACACGGATAAGATACTTGAGAAAGACCTAATTATTTGTTTATTAGAGACAATGATGAATTTTATTCAAAACATTTAAATAAGACGATTTCTAAAACAGGAGAAAATATACATATATACATGAATGGCTGTCGTACAAACATACCAATATTAGAGGCTTATTAATGTATACTTTTAAAACTATCCATACAGCAATTCCCAATTATTCCACTATTACTCCTGCAAGCTGATGAGCACTTCTTCTGTAACAATAATTAAATTAATTATGAAGGCCCCAGCAAAATCATGCATGCAAACTGACAAACAGTCAAATATTGATCAGCTATTGACACAAAATCCTTGACACTGAAATAAATAAATATGAATATTGTTATTGAAATACTAATACAATTTACTAAAAATAAGCAAATATTAGCCTTTTTCCAAATCACATAAAAATAAAGCATGCAATTTAATCTGCACGTCCCAACTTTGGCGAGACACTATAGTCAGACAACAAAATTATTTATGAGTTAACTGAAAATTCTACTAATTTCCAAGAAATAAAACTTAATATCCGCTAATTTATTTCAATTTTTATAAACGCCGACTTGATTATTATTATTTTTTTTTTTAAAAGTCAAAATTCGTCACAGGACTTAATTACTTGAAACTGGCAAGCACGATGCCTCAATTAGGAGCAAAGAAAATAAGAAAAAACTCCAGCCAAAACGGGGTTTTAATAGTGACAAAGACCGATCATTTCGCGTCAATCACAAAGATTAATTAATGAGTTGTAAGTTAGCTGAACAACTACAATCCACTAGCAACTAGGCTCTAAATCGGTGATTAACTCATGACTTGAAAACCTAATTGTCAAGTTGTAACTTGCTATCAAAGTTCTTTAACACAAAAAATTGGATCAAATTCCATGAATCCATACTAGGCCAATCCTATCTCCGCCCCCACACTCCCACATCGGAATTCGGCTCTCTTGGCCGGTGAAGTCTACGTAGGTGGGCTGTCAACCCCGGTCCGTCGCCTTCCAAACTAGAGGGAGCGGAGCTCAAATATGTGTGTTAGTCGAAAAACAAACCATAGTTGCCGGACCGATATGGGAACCTAGCTCTAGAAATCAGTCCGAACATGGACCGGAAGATCAATTGCTCTCCGGTCCAGTTTTAAAAACATTGGTCATAATTAATTAAGATACTAACTAAATTAATTAAAAGTTGCGCCAAATTGGGTATGATGAGGAAACTAAACTAAAATTCAAAACCTACAACACGAGCATTAACGCAGACGGATATAATCTAGTTGTAGCAATTAATTATCGACAGGATTAACCAGTTGACATTTGGATAATTACATTAATCACCGTAATTAATATCACTCCTAATTTTCGTTACTGCTGACAGTTGCAGGAAGAAATAAGAATTGCTGAATTTTTCTGCTAATCTCTATTCCGCAGTGCTGAACATATATTAGTATTAAGTTGAAAATTAGAGTTATGAGTCATGAGACGAGTCTTGTAGGGCTTAAATATTCACGAGTCTTGTACGTAACCTAAATTTGAAGTCAAATTCTCTCTTTTATTTTCTACTCTTCCGGTGGCTATATTTTATTTATATTTTAGCAGTGAAAAGTACTTTAGACTTGAATTGTCTAGAACAAATTTTAATTTGAAAACCAACAAAACAATGTCGGCTACGATATTTGTGTTCTTCTTTGTCAGTAGCCTAGTAGAGCCGGGATTTGAGTGTCTCAGAGGTCTGTTTCACTAACACCTTATATACGTATTTAATTATAAAGTTAGAAAATTTAAAAGTACTTTTGATTCATATAATATACAATAATTCAGTACATTAATATGTGATTATATGACTTATTTTACTTTGATATGATCAAATTTGAGATTTTAGTAATTCTCTCCCTCATTCATAAGGATGGATAGACTACTTATTGATGCATGTTAGTTTCCTCATGTGATTTTACTTTTTTATTTTGATGGGTAACTTTTTAAGTAATAATCTTTAGAATCCTAACCTAGATGAGTTTTCTTCCCAAATTGAATTTCGAATTAGCTCGTCGATTTGCGAGTTGATACGAGAAAGTTACTTAATTACCTTTATTTCAATTTTAGTGTATGCATGTGGGGTTCGTTCTCATCCTTACTAGGTGAATTGGATCTAGCTTTTATATACTTTTCTATATGTATTGAGCTGATCCATAAAAATCCACCGGTTATATTACTCTTTTTTTCTTTAGGTTGTATTACTTAATTAGCAAAACTAGAGTCACTTAATGTGGGAGCTGAGAATCAAGGCACATTTTGAATAATGGCGGCAAGATTGGAAATTAATTATTTTTTGTTTGAAAAAGAAGTTAATATGCAAAAAAATTAAAGAATTATAATAAGGACATTTCCATTTTCAGAAGGCAAAATTTCATGAAAATATACATAAATGTAAATAGATATAATTACCATTTCTCAATTTATACGTGTCATATATCCTCACAGGATCCATACTAATCTTTTATGTATCTTTCCAATTTCATCCAATGTCCCCGAAAGGAAGCAAATAGACAATTAGAAATATTGAATTTTAGCACATATTTATTCATTAATTGAATTAAATTAAAAATATTCCATGAAGCAAGATCGTATTAAAACTACGTAGGCCAATCCCACGTGACGGTACGACACTGACGCCACACCAACAAAATTTTCTTCCCTCCCAACTTGTCACTGATAATTACATCTCAAATCTGTTTTCTTCTATATATGATCCCCACATTTCACTATCCCAAATCTCATAATCCCATCCCCCTAATCCCAATTATGCCATGGATAATCCTTCCCAATTCCCCCATATCCGGAGACTCCAAACCAAACACAAGAAGCGGCTAACTCAGGACCAAATCCGGTTACTCGAGACCAATTTCAGCTTCAACAACAAGCTCGACGCCGATCGCAAGTCGCAGCTCGCGATCCAGCTCGGCGTGGCACCGAGGCAGGTCGCGATATGGTATCAGAACAAGCGCGCGAGGGAGAAGAATCAGAGCCTCGAAGCCGATTATAAGGCGATGCAGCTGCGGCTCAACGGCGCGATGGCAGACAATCCGCGGCTGAAGGGGGAGGTGGAGCGGCTGAGGGTGGAGGTGGAGAGGATGCGGGGCGCGTTGAACTCGTTTAACTCTCCGAGTTCGGGCGACGAGGTGGTGGAGGAGGGGTTGGTTTTGGAGAGGGAGTTGTATGAGTCGTTGATTGGTGGTGGTGCCGGTGGGGTGTTTGGTGCGCCGGAGTTAGGGTATCATTGCTTTGGTTAGACGATGTCTTGAAATTCATGGGGGTATATGTAATTTATATGTGTTTAGGGTTATGGAATTCACCTTGGTTTTATAGGTGTTATGTGTACTTGTTTGTGTTGTTTTTGTTTAAGCTTTTGCGTTCATGGATTGATGTCCTGATTATGCATGGAAGAAGGCTACTGAAGGTAATTTGAAATATTTTGAAAAATAATATAAGTTAACATTAATCGGAAAACTGAAATTTCTAAAACAAAGTGGTTAAATTTTTTTTAGCAGTGATACAATTTTTTTTGATCGTATCTCAATCTTTTCGCATGTCCCTTTTTGGACTATTAACCTTAGTTTCTAGTCAATCCTTTTTTAGTCGTTAAACGTACTCTTTTAGCAGCCAATTATATGGACACTAGAAATAAACATTACTTTAGAAGAATAAGTTAAAAGATTTTTCATAGTTGGATGTAATTTCTCAGTGTTAATACTAGACCTCTACGTTAAAAAGATAAGTTAACGGGGTTTTCAAACTTAACCCTCCGCCACTCAAATCAAAATATTTTACCAAAATTATAATGCTGGCAATCTTAATTTAGTAACGGTGAACAAGTTATTTTTCCTCAAATTAATGGGAAAATATTTGTAGTGCAGAGTGCCTTGCTCCTCCTAGGCCTACACGTGTTCTTTTTCCATTGGCAGTGTATAAACCGAGAAATAGATGGGCTTTTTTTGGACATGAATTGATTTTTGGCCCAACCCTTGGATTCTATAATGATGATCTAAATGGGCTAGAGAATGGCCCAACCCAATTTCTAGCAGTCCAGATGTCTAGGGAGTAAGGATTGGACCCATATTTATTATAATACCAAGTTGTAACATGTACGTGTGTTTAAAAAAAAAAAAAAAGTTGTATGAAGGGCTAGTTTTCTTCTGACCATTTGGGAGTATGTATTTAAAAAGAACAATTGTATGAATATTCTAATTTATGATCGGCAACTGAGCACTGACCTTTACGAGCTAGTCCGGACTGCTCTAAATTGTTTGCTTGCCCATATTTCAGTTCAATCGGGTATGTCTATTGATAGATTATAAACACATTATGGGTTAAAGTCTTAAAGACATATAACTTGTGTTTATTTAGACCTTTTAAAAATGAGCTAAATTAGTTCACAAAATTGGATTGTTTATGTGAGATTGTCCAAATCAGTTTACAAGATATGAAATTCCTCACATGCAGCGTTATTTCTCAATCATATCCTCATCAAATTCATAATTGGTGCGGCATTCCACTTTATCAATACTAATTGGATAAAATTGCTACTCCAAAATTGAGTTGCTATTTAGCATAGTGGAACCCATTATAACTCGTGGAGGCTAAAGCAAGTTTGGAACAAGATATGAGTAGGTTAATGTCTAATGGTCTAATCTACTTTTTTCTTCCAAAATAAATCATTACCTAGCATTAAAATGTTTACCTCTGTGTGTATACACACGCGAGACGGACCACTTAAGGCGTAAATCTCTCTCTACTAGTAGTAGTTGTGTTCCCAAGTATTCGAACTCAAGATATCTGATTAAATTAGCATAACGTCGATCATATAAACCGTGTATTTTAACTCTTATGTTTTTTTTTGTGTAACATATTTTATGTCATATTGGTTAGACTTGATTCGGATATCCAATATATAATCCAAAAAGAAGTGGCCCAATGAAGTTGAGATTGGGTCAATTCTCTTACACAACTTGTGACATTCTAATTTAATAATCCCTTCAATTCTTTTCCCGCCCAACAATTGAAATGTTAACCAAGTCCAAGGGTAATCGTATCGTTTAAAGTCTTTGAGAAAATCTTGCCTTAACTGGGCTCAGCCCAATACTTTTGGATTATTCACTCATATCCATTTATTATTTTCAACAGAATAATCAATAATCTCAACAAAATTGATTAAAATAGTTGACTATTGTGGGAATTGAAATGATTAAAGATAATGATAAGATTGATAATAGATGATAATAATGTTGTGTACGAGATTAGTGGATAAATAGTCCCACTATAAAATTCCACTAGTTACGTAAGCATCATCATATTCATGCCAAACAGGCCCTTACTCGCGTCACCATACTCAAATCAGTCTACGTATTCACAGTGCAAAGCTGGCTTCCCCTTCTTTTTTTCCTAATCATAAATTTATTGTTAATTAATTGTTAATGATTGCCTAAAATCATTGATGACCTGAAATTTCGTTCATGATGAGGTATTAGTGGATTATTACTGGTTTCATAATTGTTAGAGTGATTGGCGCCAAAATTATATATTAAAAATATATACAAATTTCAGAGAGAATAGCTAAGTAGAATAGAAGTACAAGTATTACGTGTTAACATTGTAAAAGATGCAAGATTTTAAGAACAAAAAAGAAAAATTGAAGGGAAGATTTCCCTTAAAAGTATATGCTCGATTTAATTTACCTTAAAAATTAGTTGATGATGAGGGTTGTTCAGTATTATTAAGGTGATATATGATTTAATAATTAATTAATACGACAAAATTTTATTTAAATATCGAATACAATTTACTTTGATATAAAACTATGTGTTTGAGTTAACTCAACTCAAAAGTTAATCGATAAAATGAATATTGTATGAACCTTATAAAGTAGCGCATGGTGTACTAAACAGAGTCGACCCTTCATCAGCACCTTCAACTCTATATAATATTTTAGCACAATAAAAATATAAAATTTTACGAATATAATTATGAGAATCAAATTCCAGCATGATGATTATGAATTATTTGAATTTACTATTAATTTATATCATAATATATACAATAAAGTCAACCACACGATATTGGGAAATTGTGGGAATTAGTGGATTATGAATGGTATTAAATAATCCACCACTAAATTGGTCAGCTGCCTCGATCGACATACCAACATTTGAGTGCGACTTCCACTATACATATATATATGTAACATTTATTTTAATACGTAATGCACACACATACCTTGAGTAATGATTAAAAATAAGTTGATTCATCCTAATCATCACTTAATGGTAGGTTATCATTAATCATAATGTTATTCAAGCATATCCGTTAAGAGTCGTTCGAAATTTGATACATTTTTATCTTAAACGATCTTATAATTTCAAAATTATATTTTGAATTCAATCATAATACTAAAATATAAATTATTGTCTTTTAATTAAATACATATTCGAAAATTCGAACGTAATTTTTTCATTAAATCTAAATAATGACAAGCTATTAAGTTATACCGTCGATAACACTGAACTTTCTAATAATCTTGATTTCTAAATATGAAAAACATTGTAGAGTTTGACAAAATTTGACACCTATAATTCAAAATTTCAAACGGTCGGTGAATAAATTAGCAAATGAAGTGGATTATTCTCAGCCATTCACACTTGGGCCGTCCGTGACCTTTGGGCAACCACAATTTCCACATTTACAACCCCCTTGACAAGTAGTCTTCTTCTCTTTTTTCTTAATTGATATATATACTTAGGAAACTAATATAATAATTAATCATACAAGTTGGGAACTATGAATTTCTTATTTTCATATCCGTGTTTCATCTATTAATACATGTTAAGTGTATTGATAAAACAACAAGATTAAAAGAGAGAGAATTGAAATATCATTTTTCTAATTTCGATCGTCTATTAAATATAGTTGACGTATGTAAAGACAGACAAAACAAAAGATGAAATATAGATGTGAATCAGAAGATCCAAATGATATTGTGATAGAGCGAGTATATATATATATATATATTGACCCGAAGTCTTTTTGGTATACTTTTGTATATCCGAACAAATAGACCACCATCAAAAGCTCATTATGTTGATTTAGCGAGAAAAAAAATATTAAATCTCGATTTAAGGTCAAGCTTTCGTCAGTCATTCATTTGTAGTTGAATTTCAAAAGTCTTCTCTATTTATAGGATTTATATAGTACCCGAATTTATAAAAAAACTTATATCATACTCAATAACTTAGAAAGTCTCATCTTGATCATATCGGATCTTTAGAATACCTGAACTAAAAAAAACAACTCTACAATTTCTAAAAATATCTCAACTTTGAGATTTATCTTATAAAAAATGTTCATTGAACATGTACATTCAAAAGTTTTGTATTTATATAAAGGTGGTCCAGCCAGCCATCCATTCATTCATTCATGTATATATTATTTAAAACATTGTTTGTGCTACGTTTTTAGTATTTGAAAATTGGATTATTTAGACAATTCAAATCTCAAACAATGACTGCAAGAAAGAATTCTAGGTTTTATGGTAGAAAGTCCAGTCATAACAGTTTCTAATGAAATGACATTAACATTTCAAACAATTTCCAGGAAATGAGAAATAGTGCATGTGAGAAAACGCCATCCTTAATGTAACAATCAACATAGGCTTCAATCATAAATATATAACAAAATCAACCTTATTAATTTGTCGTAACTTTGGTTACAAAACGTTTCAAGAAATAAAATAATTGTTTTTCTCCAATTTTACAAAATTTTCAACCTTTTGTGCTGGCAATAAGTCATTTCTCAACCCCATTTGTCAACAAAATAAAATAATTTGAAGCTACATAACAAATTTCTTAGTATCTAACAACATCTATTAGGATTACATATTTTCGTGAATATTATTAAATCTGCCTAATGCAAATTGTCAAAAACTATATAGAACCTTGAGCTCTAAAAAATCTCCCTTTTCATTCAAATGCAGCCTTAAATATTATACAATTATCTAATTAAAACTAATTTAAAAAAATACTATGTTTAAATTCCAATAATTACTTCAAAATTTACACAATATAGCAAAGAAAGACCAAAAATAATACGAAAACGAGGCCAAGTTATGTGATACTAATTACAAGAGTTATAACAATATCTTCTGTATTAATTCCCTCCTTAAACGTCGAAATTAACCCTTAAATACGCACTAACAATGAACAAAAACAGAGTTAATCCGACCACTCTAATCCAAAAAAAAACAGCGAATTTCAACACGGATCCGATCATCAAAGCCACAAAGCTCGTGCAGCTCTTAATTTAGGCACCAATTCGCCGGAGATATGCGCCGCCATTACTTCCTCCAGTCCCCCAAACGCTTCTCCGCCGACGAACACCGCCGGAAACTGCGGCACCGCATCGCCGCCACCTCCGATGATCCGCGACAATTCACCGATCACATCCGCCTCATTCCCCTCGTCGACGGCGAGAATCGTCGGATTCACGCCGTGGCCGTGGAGGAGCAGCTTCACCACGTGGCACATACAGCATCCTGTCCTCGCGAGCACCACCACCGCATTTTCCGCCACCAGTTTCCTCAAATTATTGACTTCCTCAGCCGCGCCACCGCCGGAATCGGAGTTTTCCGGCGGATGAGAGGCGGCGGGCAACCAATTCCGGTATAAAACCTCTTGTTGCATGTTCTAGAGAGAGAAAGTGAGAGGGGGAGAGATGTTTACAGGGGTGGTGGGGATAAATATAGAATTTTGAAGCGGGGGAGACGACTCTAACGTCAACGACTGTGACGCTATTTTCTACGTCACGGTTACTGTTGGGGACGTTTGTGTGCGTCACCGATTGGTTGGCAAATTCCATGTAACGACGCCGGTTTGATTGTAGCATTTAAATGCCGGTCAATGGGTCATTAGTCGTTAATGATGACGTTAATTGTTGCGTTA
Source organism: Lippia alba (assembly GCA_037834125.1). Taxonomy (NCBI): domain Eukaryota; kingdom Viridiplantae; phylum Streptophyta; class Magnoliopsida; order Lamiales; family Verbenaceae; genus Lippia; species Lippia alba. The sequence continues at coordinate 13,604,988 of JBBMKE010000001.1, read as the reverse complement.
TTTATCTACCTGAAGAGGTTTACTGAATTTTAAAAGGGTGGACTCAAATTTCAAACACAGTCACGTCGAAGAAAGTTAATTTTATATCATTATGTTACGTAATTATCTACATTATAATTAATGTTCTTACTAAGTTTGTTTTTTAATTCAATATTTAAATTTTACCGTAAATTTCATGTTTGAATTTCGAGTAACAGCAGACTACTCAATGAATTCTAGCTGCATTACGACATTATTTTTTTATTTTTTTTGGGGAATAGTTTGTTGATTAGTCTATAATAGTTAATTATTGTTGGAACATAGTACAAAGCAATAATTTTGTTTAAGTTGACTAAGATATTTATTGCGGTTGTAATACAGTATGGTTAGATATTTAGATGGCCAGGGACTAGAGTGTTAGTGGTGTTTTGTTAAAGAAATGGTGGGAAATTGTCATAAAAAATGACACATGGATCTGAAAATGTGCCCTACAAGAAGCACTCCACCACCGACCGGCGAGGAATGTCAAACTCTAATGTCATGACCAACACGGCTTTCCTAACAATCTTTCATTTTTAATGACAAAGACACCAACTCGCTTTCAAATTCCAAGAATTTTTAAGGTCTCGAGTTTAAATACCCCATGTATTAAAAAGAAAAATTCTTTTGAACTTGTGTAGCTTTAAAAAAATTCGAAGAGTTTCCCTTAATTGGGCTGATTTTGATCTTTGCCAATGGGCCTAATTACTGTTGGTTTGTTGGAAATCATTGGGCTTCAAGAGACTGACTGTTTGGTTGTTAAGCTCAAATAGATTTAGGTAGGGCTGTCAATGGATCGGATTAAAATCCGAATCTGATCCGGATTTAGTGTATTCGTCCGATAAAAAAGTTCGATGGATCATATCCGATTATAATTATTTGTTATCCAAAATAAATGGAGCGAATATGGAATTAAGGAATTCGATCCGTTAAGAATTCGAACCCGATTATGTATATAATATTTAATTAAAAAATAATAATTTACTAATATATAATATTAAGTAAAATGACTGAAATTAAAATTTTTACATATTTATCACTTTAAACAACAATTAAATTTAAATTATTTACGCCAAACATATGTAATTTCCTTTATTAATAAGTTTAAATTAACTTATTTCAAACAAACATAAATAAAATCATCAAATAATTCATTAAATAACAATTATTTATTAATATTATTTTTTTATATTAAATTTTATTATTAATCAGGTCAGATAGTTCTCACGTGATCTGGTTCGTGTTTTACACTTTATGAGTGATTAATGTATAGTCAAATAGTTTGATGTGCCAATATACTTTTCAATATTGGTTGTTCTTTTCGGTTTATAGCAATGTAATCTATCAAATGGGTTTCTTAATGACAAAAAGAACATATTATTTTAAAGGATCTTTGCATGAATATTATATTAAACAATGCTGTCAACGAATTTCACTGTACATGATGCCTATGTTCACAAGATTTTCTTAATAGAACTCCATAAAGAATATACTATACTCTGTTCAAAGCAAAACCTTCAAAAGATCCCAACTTCTGACGCCTTTCAACTACAATCTCCTCATTTGATCTTTCAGCATCTTCAATCCCATCGTCACTCGTATAATCTAGGTCGACAGATGGGGAAAACTCAAGAGTACCAAACGACAGAGCCGACCCAACTGATGCATTAAGAGAAGCATCCAAAGAACGTAAAGCCAAATTCCTGTTTCTTCTAGCCACATTCCTTCTGGCTTTTGCGCGCCATCTTTTTATGCCTCCAACGACTTTTTCAGGGAACACAGAATTTCCCATAGATGTTCCCATCTGTTGATTTCAAGTCACTTTTTAGTTGAAGTAAAACTTAGAAACAACATTTCCAGAAGTAATGCAATTTTTCAACAGGGTTGATTTTTGTAAATTCTCAAACATCTAAGGGAAGTTTGCGTAAGTAGGTCAAACTTTCGGGCATGTCGGTATAATTATCCCTTTCGAATATTTAAGAATGGATGTTTAGATGTTTACCTGAGTCACTAAAGCGTATAGGGGGAGAGTGACATAGCCACAGAGGATGGGAACGAGAACACCCATCGCCAGTTTTATGACAATATCTTGAGTTTCTTGGTGGAAGCAAGATCGAAGTCCAAATTTGTACTGCTCAAGAAATTATTGTTAATGAGAATAAATCTTGTGGCGAGCTAGTTAATGCTTATCGTAGTAGACTTACCCATGACCATGTGAAAAATGCCAGTTGAAATGAGTTCTGCATTCCGAAACAATACTGTAATCAGTAAGATGGGAATTATATATATCATTTCTATATTTTGGGAGTGAATGAAGTACCTGGAACAAGATGAAGTGCATGAGGTGGAGAAGAAACCTTGGTCGATCGAACCAGAAGAAGTGATCACTAGGTTTAACGAGTAGAGATCCTTGGATAATATGAGATTTATCGCTGGTGTCTAAGCACATCTTAGTGATGATACCTTGTAGCTTTGTCCCAACCACAAGTAGCATCTGCAGTAACGAATATTTATTTTCGTTGCCATTTATCGAGTTAATCTAGCAACAAAAGGGGTCCCATATTCATTTCTTACCACTAATGGGATGAAGGGAAGCCAAAGATAGTTGTGAAATACTGCATTAAGAAATGCAAC
>JBBMKE010000001.1:13506004-13519498 GCA_037834125.1 Lippia alba | reverse complement strand
TTTTTAACGAGTTTCCATATGTCAGGGTTTTTTCTGCTCTTTTCGTATAACACAAGGGTGTTTCGTGCATTTTTCTCATAATTTTACAGATGAACTAATTCATCCACAAACTATATGAGAATGTAGTCCAAAGTCTCGATTTCTAAATGGGCCGGACTAGTTTATTAATGGGGTCATATTCATGTCCAATTACATTAACAACCTTACAGAGAAAACGAATTTACATTTATATCCCCAAAAGAAAATTAAAACGATCCTAAATCTGATCAAGGAGAAATCGAAAAATAGCGCCGCTTACTTCACCCCTTTTCACCACCGCCGCCCGCCGAGGGAGTTCTTCGCCGCCGCCGCCTCCTCCACTGAAATTTCCGGCGCCGCCATAGCTGCTTCCCGCAGAATAAAGTATTTAGGGTTACTTTCCGATGGCACACTCGCACATGTTATGCATGATACAACTAGATCATGAATTTGAAAATTTTTCATTTTGATCGATTATGTGGAAGCTAAAGTGCTGAATTTAATGGGCTTAGCTTGAATTTGGATTTTATTGATTTTGAGAGAGGTTCCAGGTTTTTGGGAATGTTTTGTACGAGAGCTTTTAAATCGAGCCTCCAACTGCTCGACGAAAGTCCGCATTGAACCCTATTCACTCTCAACCTTTATATGCCTATAATTATGGATTAACTTTGTTTCGTGTTTGGTTTGGCATTTGCATGTCTAAGAATGTGTGGGAGCAAAAGCGTATATAAGTTTTGATGTTTATGGTTCAAGACTGTAATGCAACTTGTCATTTGCTCTGTTTGATTATAGTTTAACTGCTACATTGCAGAAAACTGTTTATGATGCATCATTTGCTGTCCAAGATTTCAAGGAGGGCATTATCTTCAGCAAAAGCTCTCTCGTGTGTTGCTTCCGGTTCTTCTGTGGTCGCGAGACAGTATTTTGGCACCATTTCAGTTCTGCGAAGGAAGTTTGAGAATACACAAAAGATTGTAGTTCCTTGGAATTTATTAAATGTGGGACCTCGGGGATTTTCCAGGCCATTGAGTTTTGCAACCGGTTTCAATCCTTTGCAGAGAAAACCTTTGGAGTCGATTCTTGATGTTGAAAGGGCTAAAACCAAATCTCCGGAAGAGCTTGCTGACATTTGGGATGATGTATACTCTTTTCTCTACTCCAACATTTGAATTTCGTGTTTAATTAGATTTGGGAAAATATTTATCATATGTTAATACTTTGAGCATGGAAGAAGAAAAGAATGGCTCATGTGTATTTGTTTGTCATCTGACTTTGTTGTTGTTTTTCTCAGTATCACTTGGGAAGGGGCCATATTGGTTTATCTATGAAAGCAAGATTGTACCACTTGTTGGAACAAAGAACAGCGGATTGGTATTTCTCATACCATTATATATGCATTTCATGTACTTATTTCTTCATAAAGTGACATTTTTATCTCTCTGTTCTTAGCCGGTATTTTGTGATTCCGTTGTGGAAAGGAAGTGGGTACACATCAATGTTCGTGCAAGGTACAAAGAGTTTATTTTCTTTCCTTTTGGTGGTGATGGCATATAAAATGTGGATTTTGTTGCTGAACGATTAAGCTATAACGTAATATTTGGTCAAATTCCCGAATCATTAGCTAAATGAAATCTTCAAAAACTTAAGCATAAATTACCTCAATTTTTGGGCACAAGAAAATCCTAATGTATGAATTATGATCATCGCGGAGGACTTATTTTGATAATTTATGATGGTAGTGTTCTAAAAAAAGTGTTTTTCTGCCTTTGTTGTGAAAAATGAGCAGAAATTCAGTGCTTAATTTTGTGATTCTGCTCAACATGAGCTAAAATAAGCTAATAGCACCATTTCTGAGGTGAAAATGTTTTTGAGCTTCTAGGTACTGTTCTCATATTATTCGGAACAATTTGTATTTTCATAACCAAACGCTCTACTTTTATTACCACAACTTTAGCTTATGGATTGAGTTCCCTATCAAAACCTTGTATTTCTTCTCAGTTCAGATGCCATACATGCTTTTCACTGGTCTTGAAGATTATAAAGCTAGAGGAACTCAAGCTGCTCCATACTTCACAGCTTCATACTACAAAGACTTTGCAGATAGTAAGGATTTAGTGCTTATTCGTGGAGATATAGTTTTCACTAGCAAGCTAACTGACGCAGAAGCTAAATGGCTTTTGGAGACTGCGCAATCGTTTTACCTAAACGATGTTAGGTACAAACTAGTCGAGCGATTCAACAAAGAAACACGAGATTTTGAGTTCAAAGATGTTTTACAAGCTCTGGAGATGCCCATATTGTAGTTTCTGGAGCTTAAAAGAGGTATTAGGTGAAAGATGAATAATTCGTTCCAGTTTTTGAAAAATACAGCACTGTATGATTGATCATACAATGAATGATTGTGTACGAAAACATGATTTTGTATCTTCTAACAATTTGTTCCAATTTTAGTATATCCAATTGATCATGGACTTTCTGGAATTATGGATTATCCGTATTTTTTATTTTTTTATTTTTTGGTCGTAAATTTACTCTTATTAACGTAAGATTGGCTGTATGGAAAATTACTTTAGATAAAAATCTGGTGCTTAATTATACCTAAGATCTTGATCAACGGTAATATTTGAAAAGACGACATGGAAAGATTTGATCTCAACACTGTAATATGTGAAAATATTATGGGGGTGTTTGCAAACTCTACTCCATAAGTAGAAGTGAAAACGAAAGTAGAGTTTGTGTCAATTGAATAAAAATTATTATAAGTTACTATAATTTTGTACAAGATTATGTATAACTAATTACACGAATTATTTTATATATTTATTTATTTATAAATTTTAAGAAAAAAGACAAGATTTATCCGGTAATTTTGAGAATTTTTAATTATGATGAAATTTTTAGAGATTACTAAAATAGTAGAAAAAGAAAAAAGGTAACAAGTAGAAAAAATAAAGACTGTAAGAAATATATAAATTTTAAAATTGTATTTATATTTAAAGGATTAATGAATAAATATTAATATTTTACAAGAATATTATTGCCAAATAGAATTTTAATAAACGGTATAATCTATAAACATAATCTAACATTAATTTCAATTTTCATTAATTTGGTTGGGCCAGTATAAACGAATTTGGCCCAACATTAAATACCCAATCTAAAAAGATCCGGATTAATATAGAAACAAACATCAACGGTAAACTTTTATTACAGAGTCGATATATATTCATACATCTCTAAATTTAACTTTCACTGTAAAATTCTTCTCTCCACAGTTGAAGTTCCCCTTTCTCAGTTTCCCTCGCCGCGAAGAAGGAAAAATGTCGAGATTTTGGAAGCCGGGAACAGAGAAGCCTCGCCTCGTGGACGATGAAGAAGGCGGAATTTTGTTCTACTCATCTTCAGCGTCGTCTTCTTCGGGGTAAAGTTTTGTTGCTTGTTTAATGTGTTTTTTTTTTCCTCCATTGATTTCCTCTTACTTTGATTGGGTTTTTTGTTGTTTACTTGATTAGTTATGGTTACGCGAATTTCGAGAAGCAGAGGCAGAGGTTGCCGGTGTACAAATACAGAACCGCCATCTTGTATTTGGTGGAGACGCACGCCACCACCGTTATCGTCGGAGAAACTGGCAGTGGAAAAACTACTCAGATTCCTCAGGTATTATTTTAGGATTACAGCACCAAAAGAAACAAATAATGATTTCAGCAGCAAAATAAAAATATCTTATAGCTTTCATATGAAGATTAATTTATTTTTTGAACATAGGACGTCTTCCCTAATTTCCCGAGTATATGAATATTTGGAAAATTTTCTTTCAATTGTGATGAGCTTCTTCTTAGATATTAAAATTTGAATTAATTGTCTTATTTGGCTGTTAATCATTGACTTGTTCATGGAAACATTTGTTTGGTGCTGATGAGATTGGTTGTACAGTACTTGAAAGAAGCTGGGTGGGCGGAAGGTGGGCGGATGATAGCGTGTACACAACCTCGGCGCTTGGCTGTGCAGGTACATTTAGAAATTTGTGACTTTGATGGATTAAGAAATTAATACATAATGTTTCCTTTTATTTTTATGAACTTCCATCTACATATTACTCGTGAGAACTTATGCATTAGATAAGACATTCAATGCGTATTTCATTAGCTCCATTTTAACTTTAGATTTTCTGGAATTTCAGAGTGTTTCTTCGAGAGTTTCTGAAGAGATGGGTGTCAAATTAGGTGAAGAAGTTGGTTACACAATTCGGTTTGAAGATGTGACCAGTAATGTGAGTAATTATGCTGCCCCTGATGTGATCTTTTTGTCAATTTTGTCAGGTTCTGTTTCAGTGATGACATCTGTCTTTATATTAGTTGCAGATAGTGGTTTTTCTTATGAAATGCCATGTCTCAGGTTTCAACATCATTTGTCTAGCTGAGAAAATAATGCTGCTATGCACATGTAATGATAAGCACTAATGATTATGAAACTTTTACTTTTGACAGGAATTGACAAGGATAAAATTCCTCACTGATGGAGTGCTGCTGAGAGAAATGATGGATGATCCTCTGTTAAGCAAATACAGGTTGGTCTATACTTCTTGTGATAGCTATGATCCTGCTAAGTCACAGACATATGCTATCATTATAGCATTAATGCCTATTAGATATATTATTAAGCATAAGTGGATAAATTGGTAGACATGAATTTAACAGAAGATGGTAAATCCTTTTTTCAGCTGCTGCTTGAATTTTTTCCCCCTTAGGTATAAAATTAAATAACTAATGGTTGAACTCCTTGTTTGGAAGTACAGTGTAATCATGGTAGATGAAGCTCATGAACGGTCTATTTCAACAGACATTCTGTTAGGTCTCTTGAAAAAGGTATTGTTTTGCATCTTTGAGGCTGTGCTCAGTGTGGTATTGTTGTTCCTCTTTGTGAAAATCAATATATTGATTGCGGATTATTTTATCTATTTGAGACAACTAATGATTTGTATAACAGATTCAAAGGCGCCGCCCTGAGCTTCGTCTTGTCATCGCATCAGCTACAATTGAAGCAAAATCAATGGCTTCTTTCTTTAACACCAGGTTTCTTTAGTACCATTGTCTTAGTAATGTTCACTTCTATGAGCTTGGGGTTTCTGAGATAATGCTTATATTTGACCAAATTAAACCGAAGACATCAAGGGCGAGACAATGAGGAACATGGCCCAAGCAAAGAGCCTGCCATTCTGTCTGTTGAGGTATATAATATTGTTAAAGTTGTTATTACCTAATCGGTTAATCATGAAATCTCAAAGTTGTATTCCCTACATGTAGGGTAGAGGATTCAATGTGCAAGTTTTTTATGTTGAGGAGCCTGTTCCCCACTATATTCGAGGTGCAGTTTCAACTGTACTTTCTATTCATGAAGAGGTACTCCAAATCTTAATTATCACCACAGTCCATATAAGATCTACTAGGATTCCATTTTATGGTGACTTACTTGACTCATAATGCATGTTATTTTAATGATGCCTCAATCTTTCAATGGTGTAGGAGCCAATGGGAGACATTCTTGTATTTCTTACCGGTCAAGATGATATTGATGCTGCAATTCAATTGCTTACAGAAGATTCTGACAGAAGAAAGCAAGGTAATTTACAAAACCTCATTTTGTCGCTCTAGAAAACATCATGGCTTGAATTTTCTTTTTTTTTTTTTAATTTCTCTCTCTCCCTCTCTCTCTCTCTCTCTCTCTCTTGTGGTAAACTAACTTGGTAAGTTCTTCTTACTGAACTTCCTTATTTCCCTTTTTGTTCTCCTGCAGGATTGATTGTATTGCCTTTGTATTCTGGCCTGCCTCGTGCTGACCAGGTTATTAACTTTTAATATCCGAAACAAAAACAAATAAATTCTGAATTTTCTTATAACTTCTTGAAATTTGACGATTCGTCTCTTATGATTTATTTTTAGGATCTTGTGTTTTCTCCTACTCCTCGTGGGAAGAGGAAGGTGATAATATCAACAAATATTGCAGAGACATCTTTGACATTGGAGGTAAAAACTTTCACATTAGAAGCCAGAGGGCCAATTATGTGAAAATACAAGTTTTTTAGCTGGCAGCTGATCACGATTCCTTACATTTTTCAAATTTTAATTCTTATCTCAGGGTATTGTCTATGTTGTCGATTGTGGGTTCTCAAAACAACGGTTTTATAATCCGGTACTCATTTCCAATTCTTCTCTTGCTTACACATTGTATCTCATTTTATTCCCTTTTGGTAATTAGGTGAAACTTCACTAGTTACATGTATATTTTATCATGGCACTTGTTCTGAATAGTTGAATCTACGTTGATTTTGCGACAGATGACTGATATTGATAATTTGATAGTCGCACCAATATCTAAAGCATCTGCTCGACAAAGGGCCGGTAGGGCTGGAAGACTTCGTCCAGGAAAGTGTTACAGGTTCTTAACTAACTGAAGCATGTGCTGGATTTCACTCTTTCTTCTCTCTCCCATCTTTTTTCCATGTTAACTTTGGCTTTCTCTTTTTCTCAACTAAAACCAGGCTCTACACAGAAGAATATTATATAAATGAAATGTCAGATCATGGTATTCCAGAGATGCAGAGGTCAAACCTTGTTTCAACAGTGATTCAGGTATTCGTTATTCTTAATTATTTGATGTTATGCGTTTTTCTCCTCAAATATGAAAATGGTGTTATATTAACCACTCTTTCTTCCTTTAGTTGAAGGCCTTGGGAATAGACAATATTTTGGGGTTTGATTGGCCAGCATCCCCTACGCCTGAGGCACTTATTAGAGCCCTTGAGATATTATATTCTCTAGGTGTTCTTGATGATGATGCGAAACTTACATCACCTACTGGGTTCCAAGTTGCAGAGATTCCATTAGTATGTATCTTGTTACAAGCTTCTTCGTCTTATTATTGTTTTATTATTTTTCAATCCGTTTTGAGCCTATATTTGTCGGTTGTAGGATCCAATGATTTCCAAGATGATTTTAGCTTCAAATGAATTTGGCTGTTCTGAGGAAGCCATCACTATTGCTGCTGTGCTGTCCATACAGGTTTATTGTCGCTAATTTTTCAACTTTACCTTTTAGCTATATGAATTAATAGTCCAAGAATCATATTTATGTGAAGTAAAACTGCATCTTTTATTAGTATTTTCTTCTTTTCGGTGCAGTCTATCTGGTTTTCTGTTAGAGGAGTACAAAAAGAATTAGATGAAGCCAAGTTGAAATTTGCTGCTGCTGAGGTATTTAAGAGAACAAAAGAAAAAAAAAAAAATATTACTCAAAATGTATTTTGTTTCCTCATTTTGTGCCTTTAAGGTGTAAGCAGTTTATAAATTCAATATGAATAATATTTTTTGATGGTTATAGGGTGATCATGTTACCTTCTTAAACGTGTACAAAGGTTTTACTGCATCTGGTAAATCTTCAAACTGGTGTCACAAGAACCATATCAACTATCATGCCATGGTCAGTATCTCAATTCAGCTGCAATTATGCTATTTCAGGTTTTCAATGTGCTTGGTTTTTATTTTTTTTTGGTTTTCATGCAGAAAAAGGTTGATGAAATCCGACGACAATTGAGAAGAATCGCTCAACGTTTAGGCATTGCCCTAAAATCATGTGAAGGTGATACGCAGGTAAGTAGAAAGCGACGTGGACTTCAGGGTCATCTTTAATCTACTTTTGTTTATTGTATTTTATTTATTATTAGTACTTTTTACTGCCTGCAGGCAGTGAGGAAGGCTGTTACTGCCGGTTTTTTTGCTAATGCTTGTCGACTGGAAGTAAGTATCATTTCTGCAAACAAAGAGATCTTAATATCATAAATAAAATGGGTATAATGATTGACATATTATTGATTTCTATGCTTGATCAATTTGATCATTATATGTTGCTTATCTTGTTAACAGACATTCAGTCATAACGGGTTATACAAGACTATACGAGGCTCCCAAGAAGTTTACATTCATCCTTCTTCCGTGTTATTCAGGTAAGTTCACATCTCTCACATTGTTCCCCAATGCTCATTTTCTTCACTTATTATTAGAATAACTAGATATAAATTATATCTATTCTCTTCAAAATTATGTTGCAGAGTTAACCCCAAATGGGTGATTTTCCATTCAATTGTGTCGACCGATCGTCAGTACATGCGTAATGTCATGTCTATTGACCCATCCTGGCTGACAGAGGCTGCTCCACAGTTTTACCAGCACCAACAGCTCAAGCACAGACCTTATTGATGGCTTTAGTGCCTTTCAAGCCTTATCTATTATGCACCAAGTACAGCCTTTTAAGCCAAGATTATGTCGAACAGTTACTGTTAGACTATTGGAGTTTGTCCCTCTGCTACTGCTCCACTTGCCAAGCAATATTGTCTGTCCAAAGGAAAGAAAATGGTAAGCATTCAATATTTTCATGGGGTTTAATGAGCTGTGTGTTTCTTTTTAATTACTCAAGTCTTGATTATACCTGCATTTTCGATTACATGTGTCGAACAAGTTTTAGGATGCCGAATTCTTTTTTGCAGATATGGTGCTTTAAAGAGGTAGATCGAGTTAGATGCGCATCCGCTGCACTGCCAGTTACTGTTAGGTGCCCCCACTTTAAACTTCTTGGTCGCTAAAATCTGTTAAATTAAACCAACTTTCTCATCCACTTATATATTTTTTGGTCTGTAATTGTAAAATCTCATCTTTTGAATGACAAAATTCGTGACGATATTCTGAACGAATTGTTGTTGCTTATGTTGCCTGAACTACCACATTGAACGTGTTACACCTTTGAAAGTCGTTCAACCCACTTGAAATTTATGTAATATTTTGTTTGTATATAAGTCATTGCATGTGTTTTTTTTGTTACAAAGAAGAATTGAGAAACGTACAATCATGCCACCAAGTCGATGTGAAGCAAATTTTAGGGCACATGCTTTAACTTTGTGGTCTTGATTCTAATTGGTGGGTACATTTATAAATAATATACATATGGACCACTATTATTTATATGTGTGATTTATCATGTGCCCTTACGGGTTTCGAGATTTCATTGTCACGGATTTTTTTATTTGTGTGTGTGTGTGTGATATTTTAGTAAAATAAAATGAAAACTATGCAGTCAGTCCACAAGTATTGCGTAATTTCACATTCTTCACGTTCATTCAGTGAGGTCTTATTCTGAAAGGCAGCTAAAACAGAGTCAGCCGATGGCTGATTAATATTAATAATTGTCGTACAATATTTTAGTCAGTTTGTGTAGTGTCGCGTTGAGGACTCATATGATGTGGAGTTGATGCTTGAAAAAACGAGTTTTTGCCAGCTTAAGTGTTGGAAAAGTCCTAATATTATGATCTCGATTATCATTAAATACTGCCACTTAATTAAATAATTATTAAGAGTGCTGTCTTGGTTTACCAGTCGGGGTTAGGTGAGGAAACTTTGGAGATCCCTCTTCAATTAAATAATTACCCAAAACTTTTTAAATAACTTTGGCCAAACGGTACATCCTCCAATGTTCTTTTTAAAATTATTTTATTGCTAAAATGGTTTTTTTTCAAAGATAATTTATCGTGCTTTTTCATAAAAATTTTCATGAATTGAAAATTTTTTAGTTTGCTCTTCAGGTTCAAAAAATTTTTAGTTCACTCCCCAATTTGTGCAGATAATACGACATATTGCGATTTAGATACACGATATTACAATTTGAATACGCGATTCCTGAGTTTTGAATACGAATCGCATATTCAAATCGTGATATCGCGTATCTAAATTGCAATATGTCGTATTTTCTGCACAGATTGGGGAATAAACTCAAATTTTTATTCTCATCTGGAGAGTGAACTAAAATTTTTTTCGACACGAACTAAAAATTGAGTTCTCAATTGAATTTTTTTTTATAATTTTCCGTACTTTTCATAATTTTACTATTAATATAGTTTACCTTTCTCCCTAAATTATTATTTTTGGGAGAAGTTCAAAATTACACGCTATAAAAGTGAACCCCACAATTATCCCTTGAGATTCTCAATTCGATTTCCATTTTTTCCTTGTTTTAAGGATGTGACTTCAGATTTTTATTAGTCCAATTTGTGACACATAAACCACGTTGAAAAATCGGTACTCGCCAAATTACTGGAGCATCGAGGCTAAAAGTCCAGCTACCAATAGTGGCGCGTGTTCCACATGCTACGGCGGCTAATAATAATATTACTTATATTTTTAAATTAATTATTATTATCGTTGTCGTGCCCGCCAACTTGTTATAACACGAACAATTCCTGTTCTAGTCAATGCCTACAAAAACCCAATAATTATCTCTCTCTCTCTCTCTCTAAATATATATACATATGTATTTCACATTCATGCATATTGGCTGAAGGATTTCCAAAATGGCGAAAATGAACAAATTACGCATAGTTTCTATGCTTCTCCTCGCAGTGATCCCCCTCGTCTACAGCCGTTTGATTGCAGAGGATTCGAATCTGGTCTCCGATCGTGTGGATGAGATCAAAACCCCATCGTTTCTCGAAGGGAAGTTATTCGCTGCTACGGAGACCTGTGAGCCCATCTACGGGTTCCTGCCGTGCTCCAGCAATGTTTGGGGATTGCTGTTCCTGATCGTGGTGTATGAGGTCCTCCTTTCGCTCGGAGGAAGATACGTCGGGATGGGTTCCGAGCTGTTTTTCCAGATCACGGGTCCGAGTATTATCGGAGGTAGCTTGTTTCAGTTCCTTGGAACTATACCACAAATCGTCCTGGTTCTCGGTGAGTTTCTCTTGTATTTTGAGTTCACTGTTTGTTTTGAGTTTCGCCATTGAGGAAAAGAGTAATTTAAAATAATTATCCATCAGTTTGAATTTATTTTTTATAAAATTATACAATATAATAAGATATAAATAAGGGTTGTAGTACTATATTTTGTGAAAATTATTCAACATATTTTAATATGTATTTTAAATTGACATTACGTAAAAATTATATTGACATTTTGTCAAAATGTAAAGTTAAAATAAAAATATGATATGTAACTAAAAATTTATCTCAATTAAAATACATTATCATTGATTTGGACGTTGTTGGGGTTGAAAAGTCATAGTTGACGTTTTCTATGAGTGCTTATCAATGTCATGAACATGAATTAGTTATCTGAATTATTGGAAGAAAGGTAAAAGGACTGATTAAGGGGTGGGATTAGTGATTAAACTACGTTGATTTTTTCAAGATGAGTTGGATTTCGTGGAATCTTCAACCCTTGCAAGTTGGAACGTGAAAATATCAATACATACATATTTTATTTTTGAAAAGAGATTGCTTGCAAATTGCCAGGGTGTTATGGGTCGAACTTGGTGGCAAGGTTGCGACCATAACTTGGCGGTGTTGTCGGCGGGCGATTAGGGAATATCGTCCCGCCAGTGCGGTGGAGCAGTGGGCCTTAGTGATGGCGGATCGGAATACTGTTCAATAGGTGTATTCCTTGATGCATGAGGAAGGTCTCCACCAAATTTGAGGTGATTCCGAGTCCGTTTGGGCTTGGGGGTTGTGGTGCGACCGGAAAGCGGTCGCAGCGCGGGGCTGGCAAGAATGCATTGAGCAGAGGGATCAAACGAAGGTATTTTCTTAAGATATTTTATGGAGTGCTTCCTTAACGTGTTAGGATTCTCTCTATAAAGTCTCAAGTCATTTGGACACCGTTTGGGTCGTGAACAAGCCTTGACAACAATGTGCTGTCATTGAGGGGTAGTTTCGGGAATTCAGCACTTTGCGTGGGCAAAACCCGAACGGTGGAATCTCGGACGGGGCTGAAAGTTTGGAGAATGATTATACATGTCAAAGGCTTTGTTTGGGCGAAGACGACGAGCAATTTGGAGGTCGGATGAAGGATTTATGGAAAATCGCGTTGCTCGGCTAGAAAAAGTATCCAGTGCCGGAGAAGGAAAAACTTTGTAAGAGTACTATAAGGGGGGCATGCATTGGTGAGCTGCTACCAGCCCTCCCCTTGCTGTGATGGCATTAAGTGCGCACTGTGTGGGTAAGGGCTACCTACATGGGCCAACACTTGGAACCCGAAGGGGGACTTAGTGTTCTCGGGCGGTTTGGGAACCAAACGAGCGGCGTGGGACTATGGGGTCCGCGTTGTGCGTCAGCTAGGCCTCGGAGGTTTTGTGTGAGCTCCCGCTAAGCCCCGCGGGCTGTCCCTAAGTAGCTAGACCCGAGAAATACCTCAAGGCCGATTGAGTGATCGGGATAACTTCTCCAATGTCCCGTGAACTAACTCGTGGATAAGTACGAAGGGTTCACATACGACACGGGGTCTGTAGGCTTAAGATATGCGATCGTTGGGCAATGACGCATAGTGGGCATGACGGCAAGTTGCCGATGATCTTAAATTCAAGTCCTAAGCTTCGTGCGGTACGATTGTGGGTTGATGGCAAGTTGAATAAGCCTTGGACTTACGAGTTGCCCTACTCGGGCAAGAAGCAAGGGAATGGTGCCAAGGCGCACCTATGTTCGAAGTGTCCCTAAGCTAGCGACGAGCACGAGGATTGCGTGTCAGTCGTGCTAGTGACCCTTCATGCCGAGAAGGAGCAAGACTGCTCCCGTGAGCCACTTGAACAAAGGAATTGGCAAGTGAACTTTACACGAGATAGTGAGCTAAAACCTAGACTTATGGACCGAAACATGCCGATTTGCTATACGTAAAGTGTAGGCGCATTGAAAGTGGCTTTCAAATGCCGCAATGGGCCGTTGTGGGTCGCATATGGTTTTGGGGATGCCGTGTACCAAAGAATGGATCCGTAAAGCATCTTGGATAAGCAGTGGGTATTGCTTTCAGGGAGCGTGCTTAGTACGACAATTTAGCTCCGAAAGCTTGTTACGGAAAGGTTGTAGTTTGGGCGAAAGTAGTAACTTAAGTTGCCATATCAACTCGCGGTTTGGTGAAGGTGAGTAACCAAATTGTACAGTTCTTCTGTGACGGTCGAAGAGTGCGATTGAAGTATGATGTTGCCGACAAGCTGTGAATTGTGTGAAGATTAGTAGCTAATTTGCAGTATGGGTAATTACGATTGGGTGAAGGTGAGTAATCTGATGGTGAGAACTCGTTGGTAACTACATTTCGGTTGGGCGAAGCCAAGTAACCTGATTCTCAGTGCTCTGCTTGTAACGTTGGTGACCAGTCTGATTTTTCTCGAGCTTGCTATGGATGAGTATCTTGGGTTAAAGAGGATTGATAGCCATGTTGGGGGTGGATTTCGAGAAACGTAGTGTAAGTGCAAAATATGCATCCTGACTTTCGATGGGGATTCGCTTAGTCGGGAGGTGATCATGGCGCAAGGCCATTGTTGAGGTTGGAACTTTACCCAAAAGGGGAGTTCCGAATTGGTTAATTGTTCCGAGTATGGGAAATCATGTGGACGTTCCTTGAGTTTATTTTGAAGCCGCATATGGGCTCTGTGGCCTAGGAGTTTTCGATG
>JBBMKE010000001.1:13494175-13504463 GCA_037834125.1 Lippia alba | reverse complement strand
CGACCGGTCAAACCAGTAAAACCATTAACCAGTAAGGAGCCCCGGTTCGACGTCCGGTCCGGGTTTCAAAACATAGCGCAGTATAGAAAGGAATAACTCAATAAGGTGAGACACTCACAAGTTCCTTAAATGCGGAGCATGTGCAACAGTGGAAGTGCAATGGGTCCAGGTCCATCACACACCAACTAAGTCTGGGATTGTATATTCTGATTGAGTTTCGGATTTTATCTTCTATTTTATTTAAACGTATGTGATAGTAATTTGTTAAAATTATGATATATATATATTTTTTTTTTACTTTTTCTTATATCACAATCATTTCTGTCGGCTAATTTAAAAGTACTTTGAAGTTTAAACGTGTGAGGTAGTAGTAGTATAAAATTTTTCTTTTTTTATTAAGGAAAAATATAAAACTAAAATGGGAAAGAAAATATGATGTAAAGTTACCCCTTTAAAATCTCTGTGAGACTTGAATGTTTTTCAATATCATATGTTGCTTTCATTCTGATTGTATTTAATTTTTCCCATCTTATTTTTCTGAGTGGAAGATTTTGCATTTTGGGTATGAGAAATAAAAGCTGTGGATCAAGTCTCTTCTCTCTCATCCCCAAATTGGGATTTGGGACTACCAAATTTATGTGGACTTGAAAAAAAAATTAATATATATAGAGGCCGTAAACAAGCTCTGTAATTATTATTATTTTTGTTCACAAGTGGGCTTCCACTTTAGAGGAATTCCTTTTATTTTTCCAATATTTGACTTTTTTATTGTTGCACAAATTGTACGCAAATGCTTTGTACATCTGTAGACTGTAATGCACTAGCCCATTAATATTATTTTCATAAATAATGTTACATATGTCATATCATATGAGCTAATTCATCCACAAACTATATGAAAATGTAGTCCAAAGTCTTGATTTCTAAATGGGCTGGACTAGTTTATTAATGGGTCATGTTCATGTCCAATTACATTAACAACCTTACAAAAAAAGGAATTTACATTTATATCCCCAAAAGAAAATTAAAACTATCCTGAATCTGATCAAGGAGAAATCGAAAAATAGCGTCGCTTACTTCACCACCGCCGCCCGCCGAGGGAGTTCTTCGCGGCCACCGCCACCGCCTCCTCTGAAATTTCCGGCGCCGCCATAGCTGCTTCCCGCTGAATAAGGTATTTAGGATTACTTTCCGATGGCACACTCGCAGATGTTATGCATGATACAACCAGATCATGAATTTGAAATCATTTCATTTTGATTGATTATATGGAAGCTACAGTGCTCAATTTAATGGGATCATCTTGAATTTGGATTGTATTGATTTTGAGAGAGGTGCGAGGTTTTAGGGGGTTTTTTGTACGAGAGCTTGTAAGTCGAGCCTCCAACTGCTCGACGAAAGTCCGCATTGAACCCTATTCACTCCCAACCTTGATATGCGTATAAACATTGAAGCTGATCGACCTTGCTGTTGCTTCTCTCTGGAATTATGGATTTCCTGTGTTTCGTGTTTGGTTTGGTATTTGCATGTCTAAGACTGTGTGGGAGCAAAATCATATATTTGTTTCGATGTATATGGTTCAAGACTGTAATGCATCTTGTCATTTTGTCTGTTTGATTACAGTTTAACTGCTACATTGCAGAAAACTGTATATGATGCATCATTTGCTGTCCAAGGTTTCAAGGAGGGAATTATCTTCGGCAAAAGCTCTCTCTTGCATTGCTTCTGGTTCCTCTGTGGTCACGAAACAGTATTTTAGCACCATCTCAGTTCTGCAAAGGAAGTTTGAGAATACACAAAAGATTCTAGTTCCCTGCAATTTATTAAACGTGGGACCTCGGGGATTTTCCAGGCCATTCAGTTTTGCAACTGGTTTCAATCCTTTGCAGAGGAAACCTTTGGAGTCGATTCTTGATGTTGAAAGGGCTAAAACCAAATCTCCGGAAGAGCTTGCTGACATTTGGGATGATGTATACTTTTTTCTCTATTCCGACATTTGATTTTCATGTTTAATGAGATTTGGGAAAAAATTTATCAAATGTTAGTAGTTTCAGCATGCAAGAAGGAAAAGAATGGCAAATGTGTTTTTGTTGTCATCTGACTTTGTTCATTGTTGTTTTTCTCAGTATCACTTGGGAAGGGGCCATATTGGTCTATCTATGAAAGCAAGATTGTACCACTTGTTGGAACAAAGAACGGCAGATTGGTATTTCTCTTACCATTTTATATGCATTTCATGTACTAATTTCATCATAAAGTGACATTTTTAGCTCGTTGTTATCAGCCGGTATTTTGTGATTCCATTGTGGAAAGGAAGTGGGTACACATCAATGTTCGTGCAAGGTACAAAGAGTTTATTTTCTGTCCTTTTGGGGTGTATGGCATATAAAATGTGAATTTTGTTGCTGAACGATTAAGCTATAACTTAATATTTGGTCAAATTCCCGAATCATTAGCTAAATGAAATCTTCAAACACTTAAGAATAAAATAACCTCAATTTTTGTGCACGAGAAAATCCTAATGATCATGGCAGAGGACTTATTTTGATAATTTATGATGAAAGTGTTTTTCTGCCTTTGTTGTGAAAAATGAGCAAATTGACTGCTTAATTTTGTGGTCTGCTCAACATAAGCTAAAGTAAGCTAATAGCATCATTTTCTGAGGTGAAAATGTTTTTGAGCTTCTAGGTACTGTTCTCATTATTATTCAGAACAATTTGTATTTTCATAACCAAACGCTCTGCTTTTATTACTACAACTATAACTTCCACTTAAGCTTTTCCAAACAAAATACAAGTATTCACAAAAATCCCAATGTCCATGGATTGAGTTCCTTATCAAAACCCCGTTTTTCTTCTCAGTTCAGATGCCATACATGCTTTTCACTGGTCTTGAAGATTATAAAGCAAGAGGAACTCAAGCTGCTCCATACTTCACGGCTTCATACTACAAAGACTTTGCAGATAGTAAGGATTTGGTGCTTATTCGTGGAGATATAGTGTTCGCTAGCAAGCTAACTGACGCAGAAGCTAAATGGCTTTTGGAGACTGCACAATCGTTTTACCTAAACGATGTTAGGTACAAACTAGTCGAGCGATTCAACAAAGAAACACGAGATTTTGAGTTCAAAGATGTTTTACAAGCTCTGGACATGCCCATATTGTAGTTTTTGGAGCTTAAAAGAGATATTAGGTCAAAGATGAATAATTCGTTCCAAATTTTGAAAAAAATGCAGCACTGTATGATTGATTTTACAATGAATGATTGTGTACGAAAACATGATTTTGTTTGTATCTTCTAACAATTTGTTCCTATTTTAGTATATCCAATTGAGCATGGACTTTCTTGAATTATGGATTACCTGTATTTCTTTTTTTTTATTTGTCGTAAATTTACTCTTATTAACGTAAGATTGGCTGTATGGAAAATTACTATAGATAAAAATCTGGTGCTTAATCTATACTTCTGTACTATTATTTTCTTTCTTTCTTTCTTTTTTTTAATTACGGTCTCTACATTTAATCTCTTAACTTCTTTTTTCTTTTATCTTACCTTACTCCCATTTTCTTTATTATATATTTCTTTTATTTTTCTCATAATTTTTAATTTTTATTTTGTATTATCTTTTAAATTTGTAATTATATTAAAAATCATTACAAAACAAATACTAATATAAGAATGTTAATTTAATATTTATTTAAATAATTATAGTTTTATTATTTGCACATGCATAGAGTTTGTAAGATCTTGATCAACGGCAATATTTGAAAAGATTATATGGAAAGATTTGATTTCTATACGGTAATAATTTCACAAATTACCGGTAATTTGTGAAAAGATTATATATGGTAACTGCCAAAGCCCAACTGGTAAGAAGTGATTTCGATTTTCATTAATTTGGTTGGGCCAGTATAAGGAATTTCGGCCCAACATTAAAGACCCAATCCAAAACGATCCGGATTAATGTAGAAACAATCAACGGTAAACTTTTATTAGAGTCCATATATATATATATGATAATATTGATAAGTATCTAATTTAATTTTATATACATTGTTATGCAAAAGCATAGTCTACAAAAGATATTGTCAAAAAGTTTCTTGACAAGAAAAGCTACAAAATCTACCGAAGGAAATCTAATAGATATTTACGAAGAGCTATGCATTTCAACAAACCAGGAAAAATCGAAATCGAATCTGATAGAGGAATATGAATGAAAAGATAACCCTTCTCTGTCAGACCTTCTTCACGTGCCTGTGAAAGAAACCTCACAAATGCTACATTATTCAGCCATTGAAAAGGAGTCAACTACTTGTAGGGAAGAGTTTCATGCAGAGAAAACTAATGAGGTCGAGCACGAAGAAGTGAAAACTGATGAAGAAAAGGATGACGAAGAGTACTCAAGCGAGGACAGAAAATTAGACTTATTGTCAGGATGGAAAGTGAAGCACTCAATTGACAAAGTAAAGAAAGCTATTACCTGCAAATCCTCACATCCAAAGCCATTATCTCTAAAGTAAACAAATAAGGAGATATGTATACTTGTAATTTCTTGGGCTTTTTTGTTTGATAGTTGTGCAACTTCAACCAAAGAAGAGATAGTATAGCGATATTCAATGCTACGACGAGTTTCGGTCATTTACTTTTTAACTTGTATGATAAATTCCTTGTCATTTAACTGTTCATTAATAACACTACCATTGGCTATCTTATTTTGCATGAAAGAAAAATAGATTGAGGAAACTCATTATGATAATAAATAGATAGATTAATGTATGATATATTATAGAAATAAAAACAAAAGAAAAGATGAATCTATTGTTTAAGTTCCATCAATTCCAATTCTACAGTTAGAACCCAGAGATTCTCTGCAAGCTCACCCTAACAAAAAGTAGTTTGTCAAAGGAGAGTGACAAATATAAAATGCACATTTTTCTTATTTCACCAACTGTAAAATAGCATGCACGGGCAAAAACAACCATTCTCTGAATAAATAATTGCCCAGTCGATCTTGAAAATAACTCTTGCTATTGTTGATCATTTCCCTTTCAATTAATCAAGAACCAAAGGCCTGATTATAAGGCAAACATTAATTAAAGAAACCTTTGATGGTTATAAATTCCATGGCAAATATTCATGTACAAGCATGCCCGAGACCGTGCAAACCTCTGAGACATTTTCAAGTAGCAGAACAAGGATGAATATATCAATTTTGTTGGTCATATTATTATTATATGGTATAACAACTGTTTAGATAATCTAAGGATCAAAGAATAAGAAAACTAAACGACGTTATCTTTGTCTGCTAATGATCGTAAGATGCGCCACAATCCAGTTCACAGACTTCAAAACAAAAGCAACATAGTAAACATCAATACCTTTTTAAAAGATATTAAGACTTGAAGTTAATGAAAAACACAAATATGAATATGAACAAATAATGAAATTGCATATACCTGAGATTTCTTGAACATTTATTTGCTATAATATTGTGCCAACCAGAAAAGAGACGATGTAAAAGTATTTCATACCATTACTAACACCGCCCTTAATTATGTTGTTCTGCTTGGAAAAAAATAGATGAAGTTCATTATCACAATCAAATATATATGATGAATATAAAAAAAAAAAAGAGAAGTTAAGCCCAAGTACAATTCCATCCAATTGCAGTTAAAACCATGATATTGAGCTAATTTTGTATTTACATTAACTTACAAAAGTAAAATACAATATATATTTTCCAGGAAAGTAATTCAAAAACACATGAACACCATAAGTTTGAGGTTAGCATTTACTATATATAAAAAGGATCACCAACACACTCCAAAATACAAAAGATATTCCCTAAGGAATTTTGCCAAAAGAACACAAAAAGTACTTGGAAGTTTTAAGTCATGAACTCATGTAAATCGCTAGATATTAAGTCAAGTAGATAGTTAAATATTTACAAAAGACTGATATTTGAAAAGATCTTCAACTTAAAAATAGATTAGGAAGAGTGCCAGTTGATCTTATACATGTGACATGCTATCAGGAACCAAATTGCAATAGTTAAAGAATGGGGTGGAATATCGGTCAACTATAGACCGCCAATTACTGGATCCAATCATCCGTGAAACTTAAGAAATTCGTGACGATGTTCTGAACGAATTGTTCTTGCTTATGTTGCCTGAACTACCACATTGAACGTGTTACACCTTTCTATTGGTTTGATCTGTTTCAACCCACTTGAAATTTATGTAATATTTTGTTTGCATAAAAGTCATTGCATGTGTTTTTTTGTTACAAAGAAGAATTGAGAAAGGTACAATCATGCCAACAAATTCGAGCAAATTCATGGGCATTGGGCACATGCTTAACTTTGTGGGCTTTGATTCTAATTGGTGGTACATTTATAAATAGTATACATGTGGACCACTTATTGATTTATATGTGTGATCTATAATGTGCCCTTTTGGGTTTCGAGATCTCAATGTCACGGATTCTTTTTATTATTATTTTTGTGATATTATTTAAATAAAATAAAATGAAAACTATGCAGTGGAGACGTCAGCCCACGAGTTTTTTTTTGTAATTACACATTCTTCACGTTTCATTCAATGAGGTCTTATTCTGAAAGGCAGCTAAAACAGAGTCAGCCGATGGCTGATTAATAATAATAAATTAATGATTGTCGTACAATTCTTAGTCAATTTGTGTGGTGTCCTCATGTGATGTTTGAGTTAATGCCTGAAAATACGAGTTTTGCCAGCTTCAGTGTTGGAAAAGTCCGAATCTTATGATCTCGATTCTAATTAAATATTGCCTACTTAATTAAATAATTATTAAAAGTGGTGTCTTGCTTTACCAGTGCGGGTTAGGTGAGGAAACTTTGGAGATTCCTTAACGGTGGAATTAAATAACCACCCAAAAGCTACCACCAATGTTTTATTTCATATTGTTTACTGCTACCTAACTGTTCTTTTAAATTGTTAATCATAAAATTTTTAGAATTATTTTTATTGCTAATTTTTTTTTATTTTTATTTTTAAAATTTAAAGATAATTTCTAGTACTTCCCGCTATTAAAATGCTTTAACTTTTCCCAAAAAATATAATTTTTAAAGAAGTTTAGAATTGCACGTTAATATAGTGAACCCCGCACAATTCTCGCTTGAAATTCTCAACTCGATTTCCTTTTTTTTTTCCCTTGTTTAATGAATGTGACTTCAGATTTTTATTAGTCCAATTTGTGACACATAAAACACGTTGAAAAATCGGTACTCGCAAAATTACTGGAGAATCGAGGTTAAAAGTCCACCCATCAATAGAGGCGCGTGTTCCTCATGCTACGGCGGCTAAGAACAATATCATATATTTTAAAATAAATTATTATCATCGTTGTCGTCCCCTCCAACTTGTTATAACACGAACAATTCCTGTTCTAGTCCATGCCTACAAAATAACAAAACCAAATAACTCTTTCTCTCTCTCTCTATAGTCTATATATATGTATTTCATATTCGTGCATATTGGCTGAAGGATTTCAACAATGTCAAAAATGAACAAATTACGCATAGTTTCTCTGCTTCTCCTCGCAGTGATCCCTCTCGTCTACAGCCGTTTGATTGCAGAGGATTCGAATCTGATCTTCGATCGTGTGGATGAGATGAGAACGCCATCGTTTCTCGAAGGGAAGTTATTCGCTGCGATGGAGACCTGTGAGCCCATCTATGGCTTTCTTCCATGCTCCAGTAATGTTTGGGGATTGCTGTTTCTGATCGTGGTGTATGAGGTCCTGCTTTCGCTCGGAGGAAGATACGTCGGGATGGGTTCCGAGCTGTTTTTCCAGATCACGGGTCCGAGTATTATCGGAGGCAGCTTGTTTCAGTTCCTCGGAACTATACCGCAAATCGTCCTGGTTCTCGGTGAGTTCTATGTGTATTTTGAATTCACTGTTTGTTTTGAATTTCGAATTAAAATACATTATCGTGTTATTGATTGGGATGATGTTGGGGTTGAAAAGTCATAGTTGACGATTATGTGAGTGCTTATCAATGTCATGAACATAGAGTAATTATCTGAATTATTGGAAGAAAGTTGTGCGATTACTGATTAAACTACGTTAATTTTAAAGATGAGTTGGATTTCGTGGAATCTTCAAACCTTGCAAGTTGGCACGTGAAAATATCAATATATATTTTGTTTTTGAAAAGAGCTTGCATATTGGCAGGGTTTGTCGTAAAAAAGAGGTCCAGAAATCGAGTAGTTGAGAAAACTTTGCAGCCAATCTGAGAATATAACAAACACAAGTTGTCATTAACAGACAACGTACGTTGTATAGAATTTTTCCAGGAGACAAAAACCAAAAACCTACTATTAATTGTCTAAGGCCCCACAGGAATATATGGTATTTATTTCTATTTATTTATAGATCAAAAGCTAAATTATTGTCATTCTAGAGCGGTCGAAATATAGTTTGGACTATTTTAGGAATGGAATTCGTCACTAAATAGTAAGTACTTATGATTTATTAATTTATTATGGATGGTTTTTTTTATAAATATTTTACTTCAAATTAATCCGTCATTTCTTGCTAAACTAATAAGAAATTTGATCATAAATTAAAGAGAGGATATATTTTCAATTTTAATAATTTTTATAATCCATTGCAAATAATTGATACATGTTATGGTTTTGAATCTTAGTATCTTCGCTTTCGGGGAGCGTCGAGGCTGCGCAGCAACGCGCGACGTTGGGAATGGGATTGGTTGCCGGAACAACAGTTATGCTTCTTACACTCATCTGGGGAATGTCTATTGTCCTAGGAAGCTATGAGCTTCCTGGGGTTATTACTACAGATAGCTCCGGAAGAGAGAAAACTACCCCGAAAGGTGTGCTCTCCTCGAATATTTACAGCATTTTTTCATCTTATTCGAAAGGTCTAATGGATTTGTTGCTCTTTTGTATCAGGGGAGGGTGTTATTACAGATGTTGAGACAAGCTACACGGCGCGAATAATGTTGATAAGCTTGATCCCGTTCCTCATACTTTTGCTGGCTAAAGTTTTCAATTCGTCGTCCGGGAGAAGAGTGATTATTCTTATTGCTCTCATTGTTACTATTATCTTACTTTTTGGTTACGTCTTCTATCAGGTAAATTAACTCGTGCATTGTCGAAATTGTTTGCTAGCGCGTAGAAGGGAAATTTTATTTGCTGTTTATTGCTGTACAGGTATTCCAGCCATGGATTCAGAACAGGAGGTTTGAGTATTTGATGAATAAATATGCCAAAGATAAGTTGCTGAGACTTCTGTCAAGGAATGGAAAGCCTGATGCTCAGAGAATACAGAAGTAAGGGCCTTTATCTTGAGGATAATTATAGTGGCGTTCCGTGAGATTTGACTTAATTACACGAACGGAATTCCCCCTAAGAAGATTTGAGAAATTACAAAAACTTTCCCTGACATACTCTACGACTTAGCTTACTTGTGCATTAATCTCAAGAATTTAAAAGTAAATATTGATTAGTAAATTCATCCATCAAGATGTAATATAACTTCTTTAACTAGGGGAAGTTTCTGTAATTTCTCAAGTCTCAGGGGAAGCTTGTGTAATGATGTCAAATCTCAAAGATATGTTAGTGATTAGCCTTTTCTAAATGTTTTTTCATATTTTTATTTTTCTCATCGTTGCAATTATTTTAATTTCTGAAATTTGTATGTCTTATTTTCCATTATAAGTTTCTTTCTTCGTGTAATTTACAGTATGTTCAATACACTCGACAAGAACAAAAATGGATCTATATCACCAGCAGAACTCAGAGTATTGCTCTTAGGATTCAAAATGGATGATGATGATTTAAGCAAAGATAGGGACGTCGAAAACATCTTAGAATCTTTTGATACCTCAGGAGACGGGCGTATAAGTCAGGATGAATTTATCAAAGGCATGACTCAATTAGTATCTGATATAGCCGATCAGACTCCAGATCATATAAAAAAGACAAGCACTAGCAATTCCCAGGTAAAAATAAAACATATAATTAAATTCAAGTCTCTGTGTGTGTGACATTGAAGGCTCTGATCCTATATAATTATGAAAAATACAGGACTTGCGTCAAACTTTGTTGGCAAAGGCAAATGTTGCGAGCCAAACTTTGATTAATTCCGGGTGGAATTATATGAAGGCTATTTTCTTTGTGACGGTTGGGACTGTGATTCTATGCGCATTTGCAGAGCCTTTGATCAAAAGCGTCGTTTCTTTTTCTCAAGCTGCAAATTTGTCTTCCTTTGCTGTATCATACTTGGC
>JBBMKE010000001.1:13404699-13417002 GCA_037834125.1 Lippia alba | reverse complement strand
ATTTTTTCCTTTCTTTTTAAATCAAACTGAAAGCTTTTATATTTTTATTAGATATGTAAAATATATATATATATATATAGATAGATAAACTTCTATGGCCGCGTTTACATATTTGAATATGATTGTGCATGTCATGTTTTGGAGGGTTAGACAAAGTCCGTTAACATGCATTTACAATCCATGTTGGCAACTTTTTATCGGCTCAATTTGTTATAATATTATTGTTTACTTTTTTTGGGTCCAGCCCATGTTTATGGGAAAAGTCAAATATACCCTGAATTTAATATTAGTAGGTCACCCCATCTTTCTCCCCTTCTCCTCACAATTTTCGTACTCTTCTCTCTCGCACTCCGGAGACCCTTTCTTCCTCACTATCACCTTTTTCGTCAACCCCCGCCGCCGCTGAGACCTACCTCATCCTCGTCGGCCGTTTCTGCCACCGGCCCCTCCTTTCCCTAATTTCTCTCTTTTCTGCTGCTGTCCCTTATCAGCCACAAAAGCATTCCTCCAGCCACCTTGCACCACCATTTTCGCCGGCCAGTCTAACCATGTTTTTGGCCAAACCGCCATCTGCGGAAAAAATTAGGCCAAGAAACAAATCTCTTCCACAAAAAATTCAAGGGTAATGTCTTGTAAATAAATGATAAATTTGGACAGAATGTAATTTTGAGTCCCATGTTAAATTGGCCAATTAATAAACACGCCTCATTTGCGTGTTTATTAGTCACGCAGATTCATCCAAATGACACGGGCCGTTCCTTTTGACACGGGTTTGGACCCAACTGAAGTAAACAAGTGAAATTGCATGTCACACCCTCCAAACATGGCCAATTCTCATATGTAAACGCGGCCTTAGGTGTTATTATTCCCCTTGTCATTTATTTATTATCTTCAATTTTTTAATTATATGTTTACTTTGTAGGATTAAGTTCTTGATTGATCATGATTCTCTTAGTATCAAAATGATTTGTATATATATTGTACCAAGGACAAACTGAGGCATTGACGGAACCACAAATAAATTTATGATTGATGAGGATCCTCTTAATATCAGACCAATCAAACAAAAGTAACTGAATCACATAAATTTATTGGTCTTCCGTATGATATTTTTTCTTGCCTTCGTTCTGATGTTCCACACGTACATTTGATTAATTGATTTTACAGACGATTGTTAAAAGTATTTTTTTTTTTTTTAAACTCAAACCCTCAAAGGGAAATATTATTAATCATCAAGATTCATAGAGGAACAATAACAATAACAAAGTTAGAAGGAATAACAGGAAAATTAATGCAGTCCGAAGCCGCAATTCCAATATATTTGTGAGCT
Source organism: Lippia alba (assembly GCA_037834125.1). Lineage (NCBI taxonomy): Eukaryota > Viridiplantae > Streptophyta > Magnoliopsida > Lamiales > Verbenaceae > Lippia > Lippia alba. The sequence goes on along the minus strand of JBBMKE010000001.1, from coordinate 13,415,672 downwards.
ATCATAATAGCCGCACATTTAATAAAAGAAAACGACTCCTTGATGAACCAATCTGAGTGAAGATTTGGGTGAAGTTCCGCAGCCGCCTTTTCTCCGGATTGAAAAGAACGCTTTGGCCTACAGCAGATAAATCGGCCAAAATATTCCAACGGAGAATCACATAAAATAATAACAAAGAACACTAAACTTCCATACGGAAGGGACAAAACTTCCATACAGAAGAGATAAAAAACTTGAAATATAACATAATATAAAGGAAAAAATACAAATCATATCAAATCTGAGAATCTGACAGCAGAGTAGGCTTAAATCATCCGACGGTGGAGCATAGTATTCTCCATCGCCGGATCGAAACTTCAATTTAATTAGGATTTTGAGAGAGTTTGAGGGAGAGAGTTTTTATATAACGATAATTATTTTAGATTCTGCAAAAATTAGGAGATCAAGAAGAACGAGAGTCTAGTGTTAAAGTATTTAGTATGGGAAGAAATTTTAGTTTATTATCTAATGGCTAATATTAGAAGTTTTAGTACTAACTCCACATTTTTAAATTTAAATTTTTATTTGCATCTCATTTTATGTAAAAATACTCAATTATCCACCACAGGAAAAATAAAAAAAATTGACACACAAATAATTTTCTTAGCATAATAGTTCATATGGCCAACTTAATACTTTTATTTTGTATGTTAATATTTTAAAATATAATTTTCATACTTCATATATAAAAATTAATACATTTTCTTTTTCTTTATTGTGGATTTGGATAAAATTAATTGTTAATGTATATTTTGGATTATCATTCATAAACGATAAAATATCCAAATTTAAAATTAGAGTAGTATTCTTAAAAGTTAAGATACTTACCATTCAAATTAGAAAATTATAAAAGCTAAAGTACCTAATTTATAATTTGAGTATTATTAAAAAATGTTAAAGTATCCAAATTTAAAATTAAAATATTATCGTAATGTTAAAGCACTCAATTTAAAATTGAAGTATGAACATGAAAAATAAAGAATAAGAAAAGAAAAAAAAAGATTAAAAGTATCACAATCAATTTAGGTATTTGAAAAGTGAATAATAATTAAAGTTTGAAAATGAATAATTGGTATTAAAAGTTCTATTGTGGAGTAAATTAAAATTTCTCCCACAGTCAGATAATTAAAACCAACTCTCCCTTGATTTTACGGGTGAATAAATAATAAATATTGGACAAAAATAAAATCATCCATCCCTAAATAAATGCAGGTTCCTGTTTCTGTTTTATTTCCATAAATGAGTAGATATAGTTTAATCGATTAAACATATTAATTTTCTAATTTAAAATCATACGTATAAACATATGTTAGTAATAAGTTGTTGCAACGACACTCAAATCAATATTTATAACATGAAAATAACTATATAATGATTAAATAAAATCTTGACCAAGGCAATTTATTTCTTCATTAAATTAAAAATTAGTACTAAATTACATAGGATCTCATGTGCAGACGCCAAATAAGTAACTCAAGACTTTTTTTGGTCTGCAGCTAATTTTCACCTAACCATTTTCCTTATTCAACCTTCAGTCAGTTTTCCCAAAAAAATTGAGCTCAAAAGCAAACAATCAATGGCTGTTGCATATGCATTTATCTCGATTTTACTTGCGATATCATCAGCAGCAGCAGGAAGCAGTTTTTGCTGCAAATCCATAATGAGCTTCGGCGATTCGATAGCAGACACTGGTAATTTGCTTCATCTCAGACCGTACAACAACCTTCCCAAATCTGCTCACCCGCCTTACGGCCGCACTTTCTTCCGCCGCCCCACCGGCCGGTACTCCGACGGCCGTATCATAATTGATTTCATCGGTGCGTATAATTAATTATCGTATTACTTTCCCTAATTAGTTATTTGTTACAATTTGGATTAGTATAATTTAATACCACCGTCTTCTTTTCTGCTCTATGGTTTTCTACAAATTGACTCGCTATTGTGGCGTGAATTTGTTGTTTGGAACATTGATGCTGACATATATACTATGAGTTTTGGCTTTTTCAGCTGAGAGTTTGGGGCTGCCATTGGTGCAGCCGTACATTGCGGCGGAGGACGGTGGGAGTTTCGGTAGTGGAGTGAATTTTGCGGTGGCCGGAGCTACAGCGATGGATAATGGATTCTATGAGAAGAGAGGAATCTATAATCCGGTCACAAATATCTCTCTCGGGCCTCAATTGGATTGGCTTCGACAACTTCTGGCCGCCCTTCCTGGTAACCCAGTTTAGAAAACCCAATCAATTGAAAGAACAAATGTATTACACTTGTCATTAGATTGGTCACTCTCACTAAATTTTCCAACGACCACACAGCAGACGTAAAACACTCGTCTACTCGTTACACAGGTTTTGCCGAGCCAAGCTCGGTTATACATTAAAGAGAAAAAAAAAGATAAAATTCTATATAGATTACCATAAATATTACATAAGTATTTAAAAAGTTTATATTTTTTTTTCATGAATTATACACCTAATTGTGTAGGAGAACCTATTTACATATATATTGTCTATGTTTTTGCACATAATTTCAGTTACATTCATAATATATATTATATATAATATTTATGGGTTGCTTTGAATTCACAATAGATGGTAGAAGTTATCTAAGAAGCTCTTTAGTTCTGATGGGAGAGATTGGAGGCAACGATTACAATTATGCACTCCAACAGGGGACAAGCTTTGATGTGATTAAATCATTTGTGCCAATAATTACAAGCTACATTGGATCATCAATTCAAGTACGAACACACACACAGAGATTATCATGTCTGAATGTCGCATAATAAAGCCTGATCATTGATATATTCTGTATCAGGAACTAATTAAGCTTGGTGCTGAGACGATAGTAGTCCCTGGAAACTTTCCAATTGGTTGCATACCTATTTATCTCACACAATTCAAGGATTCTAGTACCGAAAAAGACTACGATCCCGAGACCGGATGTCTGAATCGGTTCAACAGGTTCTCGAGGTACCATAATAAGCTGCTCCAGGAGGAATTGAGCCGATTGAGAGAGCTTCATCCCCGTGTATCCATAATCTATGCAGATTATTACAATGCTGCATTGCGCCTGTACCAATCTCCTCAACAATTTGGTGAGTTTCTAACTTCTAACATTTTATTGGGAAATTACATTTACCACCCTCTTAGATTTTGTGAAATTACAGCTTCATCCGTCTGATTATACAGGATTTACGAGAGGAACAATTCTGAGAGCTTGTTGTGGGGCAGGAGGGCCTTATAACTTCAATCTATCTACACCATGCGGCGTTCCTCATTCAACATGTTGTGATGATCCATCTTCTTTTGCCAGTTGGGATGGTATACATTTCACTGAAGCTGCTTATAGATTCATAACACAAGCTTTACTTGAAGGCCCTTATACTTATCCTCAAATCAATTCTACTATTTTCTCTTTAATGTCCAAGCCTACCGGATATTATTCCCAGTAACAAAATAATATCTATGCTGTAATATTAATGTAAGTCATTCATATCTGATACATATTAACCTTATAAAGGCATATATGAATATAGAATGAATGTTGATTTATATTGGATTTCGGTGCTATGCTTATTATTGCTTAATTGAGTTATTAACTTTAATCAATTTATGCTGGAATATCATTTTAAGTTTTTTGCTGGGAAATTTGGTGGAAGATAAAATGTTGTCTGGAAAAGCAGTTGGTAATAAGTATATTCACTCGCAGACACTGGAAACGCATTTCACCTCCTACTAAAATATTTTCCTTTATGATATTTGAACCACCTAACCTTTGTAAGTCCATCAAAGAGCCTTCAAGAAAGTGCCAGGCGAATTCTCAATGAACCTAAGACCTAAGCAAAACAGAGCAATGCCGTTAGTGCATACATCGAGGCTTGGTGCGGAAATAGGATCGAAATAACTTTGGTTCCATTCAATTTCTTCAATTCAGTTCGATCTCTTTGGTTTCGGTTGATTCTCCCTAAAAGTCCGATCAAGTCTTCTATTATATTTTCTTGTTTCATCTCTTTTCTAAAGTTTTCTGCACACCCCTAGCTAAAAGTCAAATCCGATTTCCTGCTATATTTTAATGTTTCAATAATATATGATCCTATTTTCAGGTTTGCGGAGATGAGAGAAAGACTCGGTAAGACACGAACGGGACACTAGCCATGAGGTCGGTATAAGAAACTAGTACCGTGGGAAAAACAAGCTATATAGAACTGCCGTCAGGACTCATGACTCAGATCAAATCCTTTGATTTAAACGCATTATATATCAAACCAATGGTAACAACTAACACATACTCATATATAATAACTCCAAACGCATTAGTAATAAAATATTACATCATCAGTATGAATGAAAATTATAACATATATAAAATTTAAAAGATTTCTGGAAACCGATTCGACTAAAAAGGAGGGAGCTAATCACCGCTCCTAATCAAATATAAAAATTCGAATTCTTTCATAATGAATCAATTTTAGATACACCCCACTTGCCAGTACTGTTTACTATGCAGCTTATCTTCACCAAACCATTTTCTTGATATTTAAATGTTCAGTTTAACAACCCCTAATCTTCACAGACCAGCTACATTAAGCTTCACCTAACAATTCTCTCATTCAATTATGTTCAGTTTCCATGAAAGATAGAAGGTCAACAGCAAATAATAAATGGCTGTTGCATATGCAGTAATTTCAATTTTATTGGCGATATCATCAGCAGCAGCAGGAAGCAGTTATTGCTACAAATCCATGATCAGTTTCGGCGATTCCATCACAGACACCGGAAATCTGCTACATCTCAACCACGACAAACCTCCGAGATCTGCTCGCCCGCCCTACGGCCGCACTTTCTTCCACCGCCCCACCGGCCGATACTCTGACGGCCGTATCATAATCGACTTCATCGGTACGCTAACAAAATTAATCATTTGTTGTTTAAAACACTGATGTATATATGTTGACATACTATGTCAATGAGTTTTGGCTTCTCAGCTCAGAGCTTGGGGCTGCCGTTGGTGCAGTCGTACATTGCGGCGGAGGACGGTGGGGATTTCCGTAGTGGAGTGAATTTTGCGGTGGCCGGAGCTACGGCGATTGATATTCGATTCTATGGGAAGAGAGGAATCTATAATCCGATTACAAACGTTTCTCTTGGAACTCAGTTGGATTGGTTTCGACGACTTTTGGCCAGTGTTGCTGGTAGGCTATACTATATTTCTAACTTCTTTTTTTGAAGAAAAACTTCTTTTAAATTTTGTATTAGATTAATATATTATTTATCAATGCGGTTGCATGACGTGATAAATTGGGAGAATTTATAAATTATTTTAAATATTATCCGATAAAAGTAATATATTGTAAATTACTAGTTTAAATATTTGGAGAATTTTCTAAGTTTTTTTTAATAGATTGACCATGATTTTACTGTGAGCATTTCGTAACATTGCAATGGAACTGGAACGGTGGCTTCCACTCCGCTCCCCGGCATCGCGACAGCGACCCATCATTCTGCATAGTGTTTGCAGTTCCTATTATAACCATTTTCATAATAAAGTTTCTGATTTTAAAAAAGGATTAATTTGTTTCGCATCCACCATTAAATTTGTACCTCACTTATCATATTATCTTCTTGGGTATGTATTTATGAGATATTTTTATTTGAATTATGATAACTTGCAAGGAATTTTTGCGCATAATTTCGATTAATTACATACATAATATGTACGTACCATGTAATATATATGGGTTGCTTTGAATTCCCAACAGATGGTAGAGAATATCTGAGAAGCTCTTTGGTTTTGATGGGAGAGATTGGAGGTAACGATTACAATTATGCAATCCAACAGGGGAAGAGCTTTCAAGTGATTAAATCATTCGTGCCAATAATTACCAGCTACATCGGATCATCGATTGAGGTACGAACAAACATACATGCACGCACAGATTATCATGTCTGAATGTCGAATAACTACAAGCCTGATCATTAATATATTCTGTATCAGGAACTAATTAAGCTCGGTGCTGAGACGATACTAGTCCCTGGAAACTTTCCAATTGGTTGCATACCTGTTTATCTCACACAATTCAAGGACTCGAGTACTGAAAAAGACTATGATCCCAAAACAGGTTGTCTGAATTGGTTGAACAGGTTCTCGAGGTACCACAATAAGCTGCTCCTGGAGGAATTGAGCCGATTGCGAGAGCTTCATCCCCGTGTATCCATAATCTACGCAGATTATTACAATGCTGCGTTGCGCCTGTACCAATCTCCTCAGCAATTTGGTAAGTTTCTAACATTTTATTGGAGAATTACATATACCTCCCCTCGTATTTTGTGAAATTAAAACTAAACCCCTCTGATTATACAGGATTTACAAAAGATACAATTCTGAGAGCTTGTTGTGGGGCAGGAGGACCTTATAACTACAATGCATCTGCAGCATGCGGGCTTCCTCATTCAACATCATGTGATGATCCTTCTTCTTTCGCCAGTTGGGATGGTATACACTTCACTGAAGCTGCTTACAGATTCATGACAAAAGCTTTACTTGAAGTCCCAACTTATACTAATCCTCAAATCAATATTACTATTTGCTCTTTAATGTCCAAGCCTGCCAGATATTATTCCCAGTATTAGTTAATATTTATGCTGTAATATATTATAATGCAAGTCTTTCGGTGGGATATTAGCATATAATAAACATGATGTTTGGTTATATAATAGATTTTGATTTATATTGACTTTAAGTGGTAATTAATTAAGCTTATTATATATAATTTTGAAATAATTAGTGTCTAGTATCTTTAATTGCGTATTTTTAGGTAAAGCTAAAAAGTAATCGATTGTTGTGGGGATTAATATATTGAGAGGTCTGGATGATTCTGTTATTTTGTCTGCCATTTTTGCACGAAAGCTTGAATTATTGCTGGCCTGCTTTGATTAATTTATTTAATTATAAATTAATACTAAAGTAGTTGGGAATTATTGCATTTCACGCATTTAATTACAACTCCTGATCATGACACTACAACTTGGACTTCTTGTTTTTCCCAAATTTAATTAGGGAAAGATCATCTCACTAGACGATGATATATTTAAAAGTGGAAATTTATAAATTTAACATATCTATTTGATCAATTCAACGTTCTTAATATATTTTATTTTTTATTAACAAAATACGATTATATCTTAAAAATTATGCAATTTAATATACTTTTTTGTTAAAATCTGATTTTATTCGTTGTCAACCCAATTCGATATACATGACGAACTAACTACTAGTTTTTTTTTTTTTTTTGGTTGGAAACTAACTCCTAATTTCTCATGTGTAAATTCAACAAAAAAAAAAAATCAGTTTTCAGAATATATATATTTGATTTAAAAAAATAAAATCGAATTTTGTTATAAAAATTAAAATATACAAAATATATTAAGTTGATTGAGCTAGAATACCAAATTTATTCATGTAAAAATTTATCCCTATCAAAAATAGGTCAAATCTCGCATAGCATATTACTCTCGCAGGTTGGACTTACTTACACCTCAAGTTACCGGTTACGATTCTGCATTGTAATATTCTGAAAATAGTTAAAAGGACTGATCATTTTTGTCATTCATATACAGGGGCGGATCCAGGATTTGTGGCTAGCCGGGGTTGAAATTTTTTTGGTAGAAATATATATACATTAATAAAAGCAAGGTCCTAGATATATATTCTCGATTTTTAGAAGGGACATCATAACTTTTAATAGGTTCTCGTAGCTCCGAATCACTAATTAATCTTCAAGATTAAATTTTACACTACACTACCAATATTGATTCTTTTTTGTTGGCAATCGAACTTTATGATTCAATAGAACTTTTTAATTTTTTGCTAAAATACCAATGTATAATTACAGACTACGATACCATTTAAAAAAATAATTAATGAGTTTGCACTCTCAATAAACATACAAAGATTGAACATTTTATAAACATACAAAACTTAAATATTCAATAAGAATTTACAAAAACAATTCACTTCAAAAAAATTTAAGAACTAAGTAACCCAATTCACAAAAGTTTTTGAAAAAAAGAATTAAAAACTAAATTTTCTTTTTTTTTTTAAAATAGTTGCTCGGCCAGTGTTCATATATATCAGAATTAGTAAGTTTGATATCTTCTTGATAATGATTTGTGCGACGTGAAATATGTTAGTGGTGTACACACACTTCGTTGACCTTTTGTAATGCTATATTTTATATTTATTTATAATAAAATATTAATGTATTTTTCTATAAATATTTATCAGATTCTACCTAGATTTTGAATTATTATAGAAGATTGTTGAGACAAATAGAAAATTTTAGAAATTAGGTATGTAATTAGATAATTTTAAAAAATCATAAAATATTATTAAATGTGATTAAGTGACAAAGCAATGTGGTATTAATCAACGCGCTATATATATATATATATATATATATATATATACCCTTTGCATTTGAAATGAAGAACTGCATTTAAAGAAAAAACTTCCAACCAATATTATAATCGGTAAATCGATAAAAGTAAATAGTTTTTTGTTAATACATTTTGCTAATATGAATTACATTTTTGTTGTGTTATTAATGTTATGCTATAGAGATCAGTAAAAGTTAATTAATGGCGATTGAAAATTAATGAATAATACAATTAATTTTCGATAAGTTTATTATTGAATTTTTTTAAAAAAATTATTTACTTAAATCAATGAAATAAATTATTAATTCAAAATTATACATTAAATTATTTTTGTTTAAATATAAAATAATAACTAATAATTATTAAATAACTTATTAACACTATATAGTTATTATAAAGAATTAAATTTATTAAAATACTTATTATTTAAATTGCGATGAATAACTAATAAAATAGAAACAAAACTCTTAAATCAAAAGAATACACGAGGGATTTTATAAATCAAACTAAGTATTTAGAGTCATACAAAAATAAAATACAAATAATAATTTAATTTTTCATGTTCATTTTATAACTACACCCAATGCTCCCTAGGACGGCTTCGATGCGCCTTAGTTTCGTTTCTCCTTGTGCATCTTTCTTTTTTAGAAGATGTATTCCACATCTCTCTCTTTATCTATCTCTGATTTCCATAGCCAAAATGCATGCCCTTGCTTTGCAATTGTCGAAGGGCTCCAATCAGTAAGAAGTATTGTACTTAGGGATGTGAACGAATCGAGCCTGTTCGCGAGCCTATCGAACCGAATCAACAAAAGTTCGAGTTCGAATTCGAGAGATCGAACCCGAGCCGAACCCTAGCTCAATTCGCGTGTTGTTCGAACCGAATTCGAACCTATTATTTCTTATTTTTAGATTCGCGAGCCATATATTTTAATTTAAAAAATTAATATCTATCTATATATATATATACACGTATTAGCCATATTTCATATTACTTATGTAATCATAAATATAGAATATACATATTATATTAAAACTACTAACCTAATAAATATATTTAACTAAACAAACATATATAATTTACTTCTCCAGATTTCAGAAGCCCTAAAACCATTTCTGACTTCTCCTAATTCCACCACCCACACCATTTATCTAATATGTACCACCACCCACAGCTGCACCAGAGCCACCACCATCCCTGCACTGCAGTCTCACACCACCACACAATCCGCCTCGCACCACTAGGTACTCGGCGCAACACATTCTCTTTCCCTTCTTGGATCTAATGCGCACCCACCATCCACTCCACTTTCCCACAAGCCACCACCATCGTCTCCGCGCGCCACCTACTCTTCTCCATCTCAGATCTACCTTTGCTTCACCCGTCGCCACATCACTCTTCCCCTTTCTCTCTTTTTTTTTGTTTTTGTTTTTCCCCATTTTGATGCTGCTGGTTGCTCTCATTTTTCTGTTTCTTGTTTCACGAACCCATGAGCCGAACCCAAGCCGAACACGAACCGAACTCTAGTTCAAATCGAACTCGAACCTAAAATTTATAGGTTCGTCGGGCTCGAGTTCGGGTTCGAGAAAATATGCACGAACTCGAACTCGAACCTTAAAAAAACACTAGGGTTCGGCTCCGCTCAGTTCGTTTACATCCCTAATTGTACTAAGCCTACACAAGGAAGAATTCTCGTGGACAGCTTACCCGGTTTGAACTCATGAGATTGAGAGAGAGGTTGGAGACAAAAAAAAGAGCGAGAATCACCAAATGACTCCACTTGTGCCTCAGAGGAGTTCAGCGAAAAGGAAACAATATATATATATTCAGCTCCTATTTAAGGTAACATGGCCAAATGTTTCGATTGGGCAGATGCTTATTTAAGGTGACTCCTATTTCTCATTGCTTAAAACTAGTACTTCAGCCTTCAGGAAATAAAACTTTTCATCTCTTTACAAACTTAGCGTCATGAAAATCATATTCTTCCTCTTCATTTCCTATTTAGCGTCAGTTTCATGTAACAGGTTAAAGTACAACTCAATTTTCAGCTCCGGTGATTCACTTGGCCAGCACCGGAAACTTCGACCAGTGGGGAGCACTCAAGTTTCCGGTCATTGGAAAACTCCCCTACGTTAGAACGTTCTTCCACCATGCCGCCGATCATTACTTGTGCATTCATGTCGTATCTTGTGAGTGTTAACGTATACATATTCGTGTATCATAAATTCTTACTCTATAATTCAGTTAATGAGAATGTTGAATACCTCTATCATAATATTTATTTAATTAAGCGGAATTTTAATCAGAAGGATTCAACATGGAGTAAATGTTTTACATTCATTTATAGGGAAAATTACATCCAACTACCTTGTATTTAGGTCTAATTACAACGTAGTCCATGATTGTTTAAAAATGACATTTTAGTCCCTAACTTTTGTTAATATTTGTAATTAGGCCTAATTTTTGTAAACTTTTAGGGATGATTTTGCATTTTTGGT
>JBBMKE010000001.1:13324228-13339023 GCA_037834125.1 Lippia alba | reverse complement strand
GTATGATAGTGGAAGAAATTCTATTTGTATTGGTATATTAATTAATTATATTTATCGTAAAAATACCCTCCGTTCCACGAAGTGCCACGACCGTTCCGCGACGTGACACTGGAACTGGAACGGCGCCCCCTGTTTCGTTTCCCGCGACCACGACTGCGAACCATGATTCAAATTCAAGTGGGAGAGGGACTCCATCGGTGAAGCCCGATCGACGCTGTTGATCGTGGTGGCGCTGATAGTAACGGTGACATTTCAAGCCGGAATAAACCCTCCGACGCTGTTGTTTAATAAGTCGAACAATTCCAGTACCGCCGTCATCGTTGCGTTCTCGATTACCAATTCAATCGCCTTTTCATCATCCTCAGCCATTCTAGAGTATCTCACAGGTGGTCTTCCTTTCCATAGGGAACTTTTCATCGCCTTGGTCTTTTTGGGCGCTTCTTACGGAATTGCAATAGCAAACACAGGACTAATTGGAACAGCACAGGTTTATGCAGTCTCGTTTTCACTTCTTGTGCCTCAGCTTGTGAGGTGGGTGCCGGCCCTGATGACGAAGATTTTTTGTTGCAACAATAAATAATTAATCTTCATTAATCCTTCGTGGAGATGAAGAGTTACTGTTGTCTGCTTGTGTACCTATGTAATTATGTAATCTAGCCTTTTAAAGCGTTTATAATTAAATTAATTAGTTGCCACTAGCCAAGTCTTGTATTTGGAATCTGGTATCGTAAGTTCGTTCCTTGTTCTGTAAACGTAAACTGTGTTGAGTTCAGTAAAAATATTGGTTTAAATTGTATGGGAATATTGTAGTTTTCGTCCAACAGAGTCTGTAGAGCATCGCTATTGTTTTCATTACTCAATCCAAGTGGCAAATTGTGCATCTCTATTTTCATTCAACTTTGTGTTGTAATTATCAGCAAAATATCTTGGCAAAGTAAAAGTCCCATGAATATAATGTAATCTTATTTATATAAGGAACGAAGTTCAAACTTAGTATAAGGAGAACAAAACTAAACTCTTTAATCGAAAGAGGATGAATAATCAGTTAAAGATTTCGGATTATCAGATTCGGATCGGATTAAATGGAGACCCCTTGACAGTCCTCCCCAAAAGTGCTGCAGGTGACATTATATTGAGCTAGGGTGAAGTTTTAAGTTTCAACTTTTAGTTTCGTTTTTTTTCCTTTTCCCGCTAAAAATGAGATGTAAAAATATATCATATATTTATAATATCTTTTTTGGTGGAAATATTATATATTTATAATATACATATGTTATATATTATGAAAACAATGTATATTCCCACTACAAAAAATGAAAAGAATATATATATATATATAAATTGCACGATTTATCCGGTACAAATACAAAATTTTAAAACACAATTTTTCAAAAATGCAAATGCCAATTCATACCTTTCAAATTTCTACACTTTAGAAATTAGAACGAATGAAAAAAGATTTTTCCCCTCCAAATCCAAATTAGTCAGCATAGTCTTTCTTTCTTTTCTTGCCGTAAAATTTCTTCCCTTTAGGCCTCGTTTACTTTTGTAGAATGGATATTGGATGTTGAGATTATGGGGGTTAGATTAGTTAAGCATCGTGTCCATTTCTTTTGTTTACATTTTATGTAGGATTTGACAGATTATTAGTTTTTCTGTTTACTTTTTTGGCCAAATAACGTAGGTTTAGAAGTTAATTACCATTCTGCCCTTATTAAATATATTGAAAGCAGTACCATTTGCCTTTGTTCATTTTAACCCCATTATGCAATTTCCCCCAAATTGAATATATTGTGAAGGCAGTACGATTTGCCTTTTGTCTTACATAAGCTTATTTAGTTTTTTATTTTCCTCCTAATTGTATTTTCTTTTTCATAATCATCATATCTCTATGAATTAACTTGTGAAATTCACCTTTGATGGATTTTCATAAGTTAATTCAAAATTTAATTATTTTATTATTAACTGATTTTTTTTATATTTTTTAAATTTATTCATAACCTTATCATTGTTTGAATTTCTTAATAAAAATGTGAAACCTTAAATTGTTATTATTATTTTTCATAAAATATTTAAAAAGTTAATTAAGTTCTTAGATCTTTTCTCTCTCCAACTATTATCAAAATATCTAACGTATTAGTATAATTTTTTTGTAATTTCCGTGCATCGCACGCTAATTCCCATATACAACAAAACGGTCCAAAATAAACAAAGTTTCATATTTGTTTCATAGTCATTACAGTCATAACAAGCTACATAAGCAGTTGCAACTAGTACTAATAACAACAAAAGGTTCCACCATAATTTTTCACAGTAGCAAACCTACAACTTGTGCAGCACTAACTTCATCTATGAAGTTATAATATACTAAAATCACAACAAAAAATAAAAGTGTTCTTATAACACCATCTTCCACGCCACATATATCAGTATTCACCTGGCCTCCAAAACATAGCAATTATATGCAGAATTTCAGTCAACCAAGATTACCTTGAATAGCCATTTCAACCATCAGCACCCGAGCATTAGTGTTCATCCCGAAAAACTTGTTGAGCTGACTCGGGTTATTTACTAGCAAGTTACAAACTTCCATGTGGTCTTTGATGTCGATATAAATTGGTAAAGCTCCAATTGCTTCGAAGATGTCTTCTTCGCGTTTCATAGTGTCCTTAGCAGCTCCAAGTTTAGAAGCAACCTCACGCAATGATGCCGTAGAGTCGTTGCAAAAGTTTGTAATCACTTCAGCAATGACCTCACCATTTTTCTCATTCATTTCCCTTTTCTTTTTCTCAGATCCAGTAGGTTCATGTGCAGGCTGCGAGCCAACTGATTTGGCTTGATTGACTTCTTGTTCGGTGAAATTGACAGGGTTTGACGATGATACGATTGTGTGTTTCCTTCTTCTCCATCAGCCGTGAGATCAACAGGTGTTTGCTCGGCGGCAGTTGACCCTATCTTTGCCATATATTTCCACCCAAGCCTCGTAGAGTGCAAACGGTTTTCCGCGGATAGAAGATTGATTCGGGAATTGCTGCATCAATTCAACGAAGAAACAACGAATTAATTGCATAAAACAATGATCAACTCAAATATTCAGTTTGACAGGAAGTTTTGGATTTCTCATAAAATAAGCATTAATGTATAATTCTAACAAGATCAGAACAATCATGGTGGCTATACTATTGGCACCATGATAGCATCGACTGAGAGACTATATTACTGGCACCATGTAATCTGTGCAGCTATCCTACCTGAGAGACTATATTGATGATAGCATCGACTGCGCGAATCATCATCGAATACTCCACTTTGTAACAGCAAATAAACTGTCCTCAACACATTCATCACTTGAAACCGAATCATCTCCCAAGCAATCAATGCCTCTTCCTCATCATACAAATTGGCCATTCTACACTTTTAAATAATAGCAGATTAAACATACACATGCGAATATCCAATTTCATAGTACAATTGCTATTACACAAAACCTGGAACATTTTCAGTTTAAAACTATGTAATATTCAACAACAATTCAATGTTCAAATAGGACCAAAATATGGGTGCTTCCAGGATTTGTTTCACTTCAAGAAATTTTATAAAAACAAAGGAATACAACGTACTTAGAATCAAATATGACAAAACCCATAATAACAATGAATTCAAATAACTTATTGAGTAGATTAAGGTTACCCGGATCAAAGAAGGAAACTTCTCTACACCGGTTAACTTTCAGAACCATAAACCAACAACAATTTCTGCATAAGCAAAGATGGGTTTGTATTATTATACTTGAAATATGGGTAACAAAAGCCACAGGACATATGCAATTACCTCGGCAAGTCTTCAATTCATCTGTCGCCTGCTCCTTCGCGCAAGGTATGTAGTGTGGAAGAAAGGGGGAAAATCAAAAATTGGGGAGCACACAAATCTGCTGAAGCAGCGAGAAAAGGGAAAGATAGATAGGAGGACATTTCATTTCAGTGGCAATTTACCGTAAATAACTTCAAATCTTGGGTTTAATTATCAAAGGCCCGCCCCTCAATTGGAAAAGGCATGTCAGTCAGATTGAACATGCCATTTTGCCGTGTTTGCTGGAGCTCAGCTGCCATTATCACGTTGTCTCTACAGGCTTGTACGGATCACCAAGGTTTTTGCCTATACAAGGTAAACACGGGCAGATGAAAGCGCCAATCCCTTGTTACCATTTAGTAAACGAGGCCTAAAGAGTGAATCTCACCCTAAGGCCTATAAAAGCCAATTCCGCCCAAATAAATTGGCCCACATTAGATAGTATCAATTTTTAGCCAACAAGCCCATAAGCCCGGCCCGATATATAGAATACAGCTAGTTTTTGGGCCTCTTATATTAGGCTATAGAGTTTAACTTCTTCTAATTATTGTTTCATCTAAATAAATTTTATTTTTACAATGAAATCATTTTTTCCCTCCAAGTTATTTAATTAATAATTGTATTTTTTTTAATTTTCTTAATCTTAATTTTTTTTTTAAAAAAAGGTACAGGATAAAAAAAGGAATTAATTATTGAAAGGAAGGACAATGAATATAGAGTAGGTCCCAATTACTGGAGTGGTGCATTCAAAGACAATTGGCGAAGAGCGTAGGGCCCATAAATCACGTGCCGTGACAAGTCTTTTTAATGCCAACAATTAAAGCATTTGTGATGAAAATGCGTTATTTAGTACCATTAGTTGTATTTTTCACTTTTCTGTTTTTAATCATTCACAACATTAATATTCTTCCTTCTCCTTTACAGTTATACCGAGCAAGTCACTTCCGTACAAGATTGTAATTCAGACTAGATTTATCATTTATCCAGATTAGTATAGTAATAATAATTAATTTGTTTAGATATAGTAGACTATATTAGTTAGCTAGCTAACCTACATTAAAAAGTATTTATTTTATTATGAAATTAGCCTTGGTTTAGTTCATAAATACACGACTATCAGTGGGGTAATTCATACAAATTTAACAAGTTGAAAATATTGTGGTAATATACCTTATTATTTTAACAAACCAAGTAAACAACCTAAAATATTATCAAACTACCATATTAAATTAGATGAAATCTGCCAACAAAATGGTTCATGAAGTTAAAAAAAAAAAAAAATTCTTTCCAAACGACAATGATCCTAGATCGAATTCGTTTGACTGCTTAGAATGTGTGCTTCAATAAATTCAAATTTAAACAAGCTATAACTAATAGATTTCCAAAAATAAAAAAATAAAAAAAATAGGTTAGAGAAAGATGTTATATATTTATTTATAACGGATATTTAGAGTTAAATACTGAATATAACTTGAATTTTAGTATACTCCCTATTTCAATAAAATTTTTAGTCAACTCCTTAATTATTCTAAAATGACTCCTTCCTTTAGCCATATTATTTAATAGCACGGAAATTCCTCAAAATTTAGATATAGTTCCACAATTATATAATGTTATACTTCATACTCAAAGAAAACTTTTTTATTTAATAACTAGCAGTTGTGTAACACACTAATTCCTTAAAATTCATATTTAATGTTCGAAATTCAAATTTAAATACTTCGTATTAAAAAAAATTCTTCATTTAATATCTAACAATTGTATAAAAAATAATTCCTTAATATTTAGATATAGTTCTACAAATTTAAATATAAGTACTTCCTATTAAGAGAAAGTTCTTCATTTAACATCTAATCATTGCATAACACAACAATTCCTTAATATTTAGATGTAGTTCTACAAATTCAAATATAATTACTTCATATTAAGAGAAAAGTGATAATTTCTTAATATTTAGATATAGTTCTACAAATTTAAATATGAATATGTCGACTCAGATTTTAGAGGGAAAATCAAGAAAAATCCCCAAATTTATGTCATGTAGGATGTGAATGACTAAAATTGAAAAATAGGGAATAAAAAAAGATTCAATGTGAGAAAAGTTAAAAGATCAGTACCAAAATCGAACAAGAGCATTTTTAGAGGAAGAAAAATAATATTTTTCCTAGCATAAAAGTTCATTCAATAACAAACTATTGAATAGCACAATAATTTTTCAAAATCTAAACATAGTTCTAAAAGCTCAAATATCAGTATTTTATATTAAAAAGATTGAAAGTAAAATAGATAATTTATATTATAAAGAGCAAAATAAAAATTTATTTGAATCAAAGAGTGTACCACAAATTTTTAATCAAACATAGAGTTTACCTAAAACTCCCTTAGTATAAACTATAAGAAAAACCATTAATAAAATATTTAATATATTTAATTGGGATTGATCGAGTGAAATTTTAATTAAAAAATTTTCAGCATGCCCATAAAAAATAATTCAACTTCCACTATTTTCCTTCTTTCTTGAAAATTTCAAATTTGGACTTTATATTCGTATAGTTTCCATCATATTAATATAGAGGTCGGACCCAAAAAAGAAAAAAGGGATTAAGCTTTAATTATTAATTTATCTGGCTTATTGAAGACATATTAAACCAATTAGTTTGATAAAGTGTTGAAATGACAAATGCCAAAATACAGAAAAGAAACCGTACCTCGTCGATATCGCTTTAAAAAAATGAATAGTAGTTTGTTGGCCATATTATGAACCACATATGACTATATACAGCAAAATAATAATTGTTAAGCCACTTTTGATTCTGCAATATTTTCTTCATTAATCACCCCAGATTCTTTCATTTCCATGTAAAGATAGCCCCCGCGGAGCATTGAGTTGGAGAAAATGTTGAAATTTAGTGAGGACGACCTGGCAACTACCTAAGTAAGTCAAAAAATACCTCAATTTTAAAACTTAATCTTCGTACGGATATAAGCTGGCAGCAATTAATAGATGTACGAATATAATGTTACTTGTTATTTAAAAAAGTTTACTCAAGGAATGTTTATATAATATATATATATATATATATATATATATATTAATATGTTGCTCATTGTATTCATTTGCATTATATAATAATTGGAATGTTGTGCATAAGGAAAAAAACTTACTACACATGTAACATGTTCGCATCGATCATTTTTTGGTTTTAGTTATAACAATGATTATTATATATATAATTTAGTGATTGTTATAGATGTGGTGTGATTTGTGTTTGTTATAAGATAATATGATCTTAGTGATAATATAGAGAACTAAACTATATAAAGATTAAGGAAATAGAATAAATATTCCTCACACGGAGTATATACACTTGCTGCTGTTCTAAAATTATGATTATTTCTCTATATACGACGGTTGATCAAAGCTCTAGGATAAAATTCCATCGACTCACAACAATATCTCATCTCTTGTGCATGTCCATAAGGAAATTAGGTATCAACTATTCCCGTCACTACTCACAATTTAAAATCAAATTACATAGGACTTTATTTTATTATGCCATAAAAGATGTATCTGAATTAGTTATCAACCAGGGTTTAAAATTCATTTCGCGGGATATATTTGAACTAGATCTTGACCAGTGTTTAAACTTCAATTCTAATTCCAACAATAGCGTCTTATTAATGATGGATACTACTTTTTCCGTCAATCACTTCGTAACGAATATTATAAATAATTATGATGAATAATGTGTTTAATCTAATTCACTTTTAAAAATTGTTGGTCGACGGAAGAGTAATCAAATCATTATGAATTGAAAACCACATATTTAAATATTTGATGTGAGATATTTGACACAGTCCCTTATGTCTAGGAATGCGGAAGACATGAGATACAAATTGAAGCCTCAAGTTTGTAAAAATTGGAACATCAATCGGTGGAGAGACTTGAATAAAATATTCTCTAATAATATGATAAAATAAAAGAGTTATATACACCATACCCCTGTGTTAGGTGAAATGGGCAAGAAAAATCCCGTATTTTCAAAATATTTGCATGGAAACCCTGTGTTATAAAAATTCACACAAAAAACCTGTGTTTTCAATGATATTTGCATGACGAACCCTAACGCAGGGTTTTTCGTGCAAATATTTTGAAAACATAGGGTTTTCCATGCAACTATTTTTGTAACATAGGGTTTTTATGCAAATATTTTGAAAATACAGGGTTTTTTGTGTTAATTTTTGTAACACAAAATTTTTCTCACCCATTTTACCTAACGCAGGGTGAAATATGTAAATAACTCTAAAATAATATGTCTGGTGACTCTGGTCTAACTCACAACCACATTATTCATCAAATTATGATTAATATTATATATTTTACTAACTAATATAATAATTTTAAAAATAAAATCACAAATATTCAAGTGAAACGAAGTAAGAACCCTAAAATATATGGTTTATGAAAAAGACAGTAGGCCCACGATCTGACTGTAATTGGTTACGCGATAAGGACTGCGGCCCACAAAGATTTCAAACAAATTTGCTCTCCATTATTTAATTTGTTTCTTGTTAAATAAAATAAAAAGAAAATTCAAACATCATTGTCTTATAAAAGTAAGTGTAATTAATTTCCAACGATAAGATCGAAACAATAGCGACACTCTCCCTAAATATTGAAATTTCTTACATTAATCAATCTTCAACGTAAATGCTCTACCTAGTACCTAGCTAGCAATTGCAATTTCAATTTCAAATGTTATATTTACTTGAGTGTTGTAAAATACTTCAATTTTTCTTATTAATTAAAGAAAGGGTCGAGACTAATTGGTATATATGGGTAATTCTAACCCGAACTTGGCTCGGTCAAACTGGTGTAACGAGGGAGCGAGTATTTTGCACTTATCATGTGATTGGTGGAAAATTTGAGAGAGTGACCAATCAAATGGCAAGTGTAATACACTTACCCTTTTGATTGGTTGGGTCCGGCCAAACCAGGTGCGGGCTAGAATTTTTCGTATATATACACTTACTTTTTAACCAGAAAACATGATCATTTGGGGGAAAGAAATAAATTCTTTTTTTAGGTGTAAGTAGTAAGAAATGAAGGTCCAAATAAAGACCTCATCATACTCTAAAGAGGGATCATACCTTTTTTTGTTGCAAAACAGGGATCATACTGATAGATGTAAGTTTGATCAACCTAAAATTCGAAGGACTCAATTAAATAGAGATTAGGTTAAACTGAACTTTGATGAGAATGTGTATATCAGAATGTTCAGTCCGTTGTTTTTGGAGGACTCGTGCGTGATGTCATGAATGGAAAATGAATTTTTGGGTATGCTTGCAGTCCGAGGGATGTCTCCACCACAATGGCGGAGTTTTGGGCATTCGGAAAGAGCCTTCGGATTACTTGGGAATGGATGTGTGAATGCATCATTATGGAATCGGATTCTGAATCGATGGTCTCAGAGCAAATTAGAGGATCATCCTCTTGGTATTTGGCAATATTAATTTTCTTAACTATAGAGTCATTTTTGAGTTGTCTTGGAAAAACAAAATTGTCCATAAATTTTGAAGTGAGTACTTGTATGGATGTTCTTATATACCATGAACATGAAATAGAAGGGATTATTCTCTTTAACCCACCGCTCATGCTTCGCTTTGGAATCAGTATTTCATCAGTTTCAGGTATTTTGGCATTTGGCAATGTCTTCTCTTTCTATTAATGGATTCCATCTCTCACTCTCACACACACAGCTATAAATAAGTGAATGTATTCAACACGAGACATTTTCTAATGGATGGACCCATTTTAAAAAAAAAAAAATTTACAAAAAGTACAAATTTCCAGAATTTTGCCCTCCTATTGGACACCACACTCTGCAATTCTTGATTGATCATCTTTTTGTTCAAGGTCTAATTCTGTCAACCTTTCTCTTGAATCTGATTCATATGTCCCACGGAACAATTTTGCACAATTTACCCTATAAGAAAACCCTAATCCTTACAAAACTAAACAGGCTACCTAAAGTAATTAACATCAAAGAATTCCAACCGGCCACTGTCTTAGTAGTAATTTATCACATGAAAAACAAAAAGTATGTAAAACCCGCTTTCTCTTTTCACTGTATAATTACCCACGAAACGATAAAGATCACGCAACACAAGCACTTATCAGGATATTAAACGATTCGCATATTGAAACAGTCGCAACCACAAATTATATAATAATTAGTCCAATCACGTTACACAGTGTCGCTACAGTGATAGTTCAATTAATCTGATACATAATTTAGTCATTTTTATAGCAAAATTACTTTTCATTGCTCTGATTGGCATGAATCTTTAGAATTTGAACTTGTTTCAATTGATGTTCTTTTTATACTTATTTGAGTAAAGGGGATTTTACACGGTCGCATCTTTGCAGCTTCAACTTATTCATCCATCACCTCTCCTATGAGAAACCAAACAAATGATCAGGGAAATAGTATCCTAAATGAAGAGTCACATAAGAACACATTAATCTTAAACAAATTAAAGATTAGTTGAATTAAATAGTTATACATAATAAAAGTAGTCACATAATCTCAACGGGCCCGCCATAAAACGGGTATCTCGACGCTAACAAAAGCAGGACCAGTAACCCCATTTATTTAACTTTTACACTCACCAATGACGTGAAATTCACTCATGTCAAATTAGCCCTAGCTGTAATTTATCCATAGTTAAGGTTCATTCAAATATAGCAAAGCTATACCTTTCTTTAATTTCTTGTGTTATAATCTGTCTTTTTTCTTATATTTACTAATGATTGATAAGTATATATATATATTTCCGTCCTAACTCACCGCAAAGTTAGCTGATAAGATGAGTAATATCAAACATATGCTAATTAATACATGATTTTTAGTTTTGATGTGTGACATGTTAATACATCTTCCGCAGACACAAACCCGAATAATTAAGATTTAACCTATAAAAATTACAACAACTTATGAAACTTACAATTATATAACAAGTATGTAGCTTTTGTCTTGACTGTTAAAAACTGATCGTCATGATTCTAGAGTGGGTACCAGGCTACCAGTGCAACCGCAAATGAGCGTTTTCGTAGGTTTTGGCTTGTTCTAGCAAAATTCTGCGCAGTTAATGAAGAAAAGACATCAAACCAATTAGATGAAGAATCAGCAGTGGAATTAGTAAATATAATAATAATTGAGATGATTAATAATGGTGGTGGCTTGAATAATATAACAACCTATATACAACAATTATATTTTAAGTGGAAATATATATAATATATAGATCGCGTATCTGATTTGCGTACGTGCTTCACCATATAATATGTTGACTAAACAAGATATACTGTTAATTTCTTCTGGGCAATCCGCACCCAAAAAGATTAACGATTAAAATAATACCAACCCAGAATATTGTATCAGCTAATTAATTAATTAGCCCTAACGATGAAATGGTGGAGAAAAGTCACTAAAATGTGTTGGGACATTTTTGTTAGCAGACACGACATATATATGAATGAAGTCTAACAATATTTTGAAATTACTTTTTTATTATTTTATTATATCAAGATTCAAGAATACTCTAAAACTTTTACTATTTTTGTCGAAAATCTCAATTATCAAACAAATGTCCAAGAATTGACGACAAAATTATAATCGAGCACCCCTCAACGAAGGCAAATGTAATTAATGATTTCTAAGATTTATAATTTGTCCAAGGTCAAATTAAAGATTGTACAATTAATTTAATTGAAGTTTAAGGACTTGTGACATCAGTCGTACTAGTTGCACCGACTCTCTTATTCACGGGAGAAATCATAAATCCCGTCGATGGATTCAATGATACTATACTATACAATGAAAAAATTATTATAAATACTATTAAAAACCAATGCACCTCCATATATCATAATATATTAATAATTCTTATATCTATTCCAACATTTTTCCCCAAAAAGTTATGTTAGTGGCATTTTAAAAGAGACGTTGAAATTAAATGCATGAGAGAGAGAGAAAACAATAAAATATGAAACAAATAAATAAAGTAGGAAAACAAAAGCACCCATGGCGGACCCATCTCATGTCTCCTCAATGGACTCTAAGAACTGATCATCATCTTTCTTCCCCATAATTCCATTTTTCCCCCCTTTAATCTTCTCTTTCCTCCATATTTCTCTCTCCCTCTTAATTTATTCTTCACCTAAAAAAAATAAATAAATAAAACAAAAAACCCATGAATTATAATCCTTCCATAGCAACAATCATGTCCAAGAACGATCATCACAACATAATCAACCCCGTCGCCACCTCCACCAGCAACCAGCCGCCGCAGGGGGCGGCCCAGCCGCCTCCTCCCCCGCAGCTCAGCCGCTACGAATCCCAAAAGAGGAGAGATTGGAACACTTTCGGGCAGTACCTCAAGAACCAAAGGCCACCTGTTTCAGTATCCCAGTGCAACTGCAATCATGTTCTTGATTTCCTCCGATACTTGGATCAGTTCGGGAAGACTAAGGTTCATTTGCATGGTTGCGTTTTCTTCGGGCAGCCCGAGCCGCCGGCGCCGTGCACGTGCCCCCTCCGGCAGGCGTGGGGCAGCCTCGACGCGTTGATCGGGCGGCTGAGAGCCGCCTACGAGGAGCACGGCGGATCGCCGGAGACGAACCCCTTCGGGAACGGAGCGATAAGGGTTTATCTCCGAGAGGTGAAGGATATCCAGGCGAAAGCGAGAGGGATACCTTACAAGAAGAAGAAGAAGAGGAAGATTAATCCTGTGAGGCAGGCGCATGACGAGATGACGAGGAATAATAGTAATAATCCGGTGCACCACTCTTGATTTGTTCAAGTTTCGCCCGAAAATGGTGAGTTAATCTCTGAAATCTCTTTCTTGGGTTGTTTGAGACATGAAATCATAACATTTGATTGAGATATCTTCGCCAATATTGATAATTGAACCAAGAGATTAAATTAACCCTAGCTACATCGGCAGAAACCCTAATTCTGATCTGTGTGATGAGTGCGAGAATTTGGGGTTTGGAATATTTTCTTTTTGTAGGAAATAAAAGTGGGAATTATTCGTGTTATAAGCAACTGTTTGGAGAGAGTACTGATGATGGTATAGCTCCGGTCTATGTTATGTTTAGTTTCTCTCTCAAATCATGCGACGTATGCACTGTGGATTTAAAACATTTAATTCGAAATATATATATATGTATAAACTATTCCAAGACTTGTTTTTTATGGGTCTTTTGGGGTGTGGACATGAATGACCTTACTGCGTTAGCTGCATACATATATACAGAATCTTGAACTCACATAACATTGCGAATTAAATACTTTGCATTGTGTGAGGGCCCTTTGAAAATTCAAAATCTTTGATCATAACTATGATAAAACTCATCAACCGTTTCTTATCTGCCTTCATCTAACTTCATCATCCTCCTCCTGCATTTTCTGCTTCTATGTCTGTTTTCTCTGAACATTCATGACTATTGAAAACCTGGAGAAGCAAAACACATCCCAATTTTTCTGCTAATTTCATCGATCCTTGCGCACGCGAGTGTTTATATAAAGACAAGATAACTAATTATCTGATAATCTGAACAAGAATTATATTTTGTTTTTACAAAAAATATTGAAACTCGATTGAAAAGTCCTAACTGGTTAGTGTCAGATTTATAACATATCAATATTGATAGAGGGAAATAGAGCAATGGCTTTGTTATGTGTAGGTCCCTGAGTGATTTAATGCTAATATTTCAGACTTCAGACTTCACTGTTGTTGAACAAGCTGAACCTGGATATATGCATATATTTTTCTGATTTTCTCTATAATAGGTCTTAATTCCCTTATTGAATCAATTTATAGAAAAACAACATATTAATTAAGTAATGTCGAATAGTTTGAAGATGCAAATTTTTTTTCATATCCTATCTGGAAAGAAGAATGATATATATGAATATTGTTGTGGGATTTATATTCATCCCATGCATGAATCCGTTATGCTTTTATATATGCCATAAATTAAAATTTGCCTCATTTTTATTAATTCATTTGAAAAGAAATGTCGAAAACGAAAATATGATAAAAATTATAGAACAACGAAACAAATTTTTAGCAATAAGATCTCTTTTCATTTTTCTATTTTATGTAATACTTGAACTATTCAGGTCACAAGAATTTCCTGTTGCTGTCTCCTCTTCTATTCACTCACATTCATCATTTTTGTTCACACACATTGACATTATGAGAGAAATTATTATTTTATAAAGAAATTAAATTTTTTTTTCCAAATCTCAACCTGTTCCAGCTCCTTTTTTTGTCATCCATATTCTTCATTTCTATTAATACAAAGTTAATACTATGAGAAAAAAAGTATTATGTTATTAAAAAATCAGATGATTCTCTCTCCAAATTTCAACCGTACGTTACTACACTTAGCATAGCATTTATGGATAGTGAAACAAGGGATGAAAAGAAAATTTAGCAAGAAATTTGAGTTTGGATTTTCTATTTAATTCAGTTTTGTGTTTTATCTCTCGTTTTACTTGTAAATATGCGAAAGAAATCTAGGTTTTGGATCATATCTCTTTCAGTTTTGTATTTCATCTCCTATTTTAATACATACATAAATACACACACACACAATTATATATATATATATATATCACATATATGTTATGCGTATTGATAGACAATTGAGATTAAAAAAGATAAACAATTAAGATAAAGAAAAATCAAAAGGTTCTCTTCTATAATCTGAACTCTCTATTAAAACACATGATATATGTGAATGAATAAAATTTAGGAAAAATTACATCTGACTACCCTGCATTTAGACCTAATTACAACTTAGTCCACGATTTTCAGAAAATTACAAATTAGTCCCTAACTTTTGAGAACCGTTTGTGGTCCCTAGGGTTCCG
>JBBMKE010000001.1:13299959-13316932 GCA_037834125.1 Lippia alba | reverse complement strand
TTCCCCCCATCTCTACAGGAGCGCCCGACCCTCTCAGCACTTCCGCCACCACCATCACGCTAGACTCCACCACCACCGCAACCACCCATCGCCACCCATGGCTGTTCCGATGGAGAGTGGTGGTGTATATATATATATATATATATTTGACATATGTATATATTTGATACATAAGGGCATAGTAGTCTTTTTACAGCCAAAAAACACAAAAAACCAGTTTCAAACGCAGTCAACGCGAGTGTAACTCACCTTTTGGTCGCATTTTTTTTTTTGCAAAAAAAAAAGAAACACAAGATTTTTTTGAACGAATTTTTTTTGACAGGGTTTTTTTGGGTATTTTCGTGTTACACTGGGGGGTTTGGTGCAAAAATCTCGATTAAATTATATATAAATCATATATACTCGGAGAACTTTCTGCAACATTTAAAATTTCAGAAAAAATTGTACATAATTATATCAAACCTCACTGAACTGGCGAAAGTGTTCCTTAATTTAATTAATGATGATCTATTACGTTTGGCGTGAAAGTTGCCCAAATTTCTCGTACGGTCAAAAGTTCGAATTTGATATCAATTAAAGTGTTACACAAACAGTTGATCATTAAATTTAGAAAATATTACATTTGACTATCCTGCTAGATATGATAATTACAACGTAATTCATCTTTATTCGAAAATTATAATTTAATCCCTAAATGTTATGAACCTTTTGTGATTCCAATATTTTGTT
Organism: Lippia alba; assembly: GCA_037834125.1. NCBI lineage: Eukaryota > Viridiplantae > Streptophyta > Magnoliopsida > Lamiales > Verbenaceae > Lippia > Lippia alba. The sequence continues at coordinate 13,316,203 of JBBMKE010000001.1, read as the reverse complement.
AAGGTTCTGTTAGAGTTGAGTTATGTCCTTCTATTAGTTTAATGAATAAAATTACAAATTCATCCCTATAATATACACATTTCAACAAAACGATCCCTAGGTATTACACATATAACAATACAGTCATTGGGCATAAAACCCAACCCTAACAGAACCCTAACGGGATAGACGGATCACAAACGACTCATAACATTTACGGACTAAATTGTAATTTTCGAATAAAGATGAAATGTATTATAATTACTTTATTTAGTAGGATAGTAAAACGTAATTTTCCCTTATTTTTATTTAGCTTTTGAAGGAATGGAAATATATATAAGGGACAACGCATCAAGTGAAATTTCTGATGACCTATGTGAATTTGGTTTCTTATGACCTGAATAAACGAACATCCGTTCAAAAAGACATGTCAAGGAGTTCCTCAATTTAAACCCTTTGATAAACGCATCAAACTTAAACTCTCTCATACTCAGTCCTCTATTGTTCAAGTTAAATATCATCATGTGGAGTGGTTGAGTAAACCTGGAATGAATGGATTGCATTAACAGGGTTTTAAACCCATTAATTGGTCATTTGGGCTTGAAGCATGAGCCTGATTCTAAATGGCCCACATCGATCACTTTCTTAATAGCTTTTTTTTTTTTTCCTTCTGGCACTTGTACGGTTGTACCTGATAATTTAGTTGTGTAATCTATAATATCATTTACCCAAAAAAAAAAAATAATGGCATTAGATTTGAGAGATCATTTATGTATACATTAAGCTAAAATTTGAAATTAGTTCACACAGCTGTGAAAATTATATATATAGTTGGACTTGGCCCAAGGCTTCCGTATTTCTCTTAAATAAAGAAGTTTCACCGAAAATAAAATGCAAGTTACACCCAAATTAAATAATTTATGCTTTTACGAAGCAGTGCATATTATGTATGCGTTTGTAATGATGTAATTAATTCATACGAAAGAAAATATATACAAGTAAAAAAAAAAAAAAAAAGACAGAGACCAAGGCCCCTCAGAAAGATGGGCCTGAGGTTCCACCAAGAGGAATAAGACTACATTGCTTAAAATCCATGTACAATGTAGATTCGTGGGGCATTAGGTAAAAATCATACTCCTTAATTGTAGAAGAGTTGATTACATGGATCAAGGCCTAATAATATATAGGTTTAATTTCTTTTTATGAATCGTTTCCTACCCAACTCAGCTCATTAATTAATTTATTCCTCTGATCCTCTTATTATTTATTATTTAGTTTTTTTTTAACACACACATCCTAAGTGAGCAGAGGGATTTGAACCCCGGACCTCGCGTTCGAGAAATAACCCTCCACCCACTTGATCAATCCCTGTTGGCATCCTCTTATTATTTAGTTATGATGTGATATGTCGAAAGTATATATTCATCAAATCACATGCAAATCCAGCGTACTTTAGTTTCACATTGAAAGCTATCTATCTTATTCTTTTATGCAAAAACTGAGCTAATCACATTCAGAGAGAGAGAGAGAGAGAGAGAAACTTGAGATCTTGGGAAATAATTAGGATGTCTAAAGCCTCTAGTCTAGGCCTTCAATGGGAGAATCCCAGACTTTCTTACTCATAATATCAGCACACACTTATTTTTCTCACATTTAATATGCACCAACTTGACCTCCCAATAGTGATGAACTAACTCTCTGATTGGCTTTGTAACATAAAATGATAAAAGTATTAAAGTGATTAACATCTGTATGCGACTCATCGTCTGCAATAATGCAATAATTCTAATATATTTACATGCGTCAAGCATAATGCGTCATTTGTGTTGACGTCAAATGGTTCCCCTCGGCAAAAATGTAAGGGAATCATGAGACATAATATGGATCAATGATGTGCTTAAGTCCAGCAAATCTAATTCACTATATCTCCCCACTTTTGAACCAACACATATATCATAAAATTAATGCATAAAATATTTGACAATATCTTATCTTATCAATCCATCAGGCATATATAACATATCCATTGCATTTGTACAAGTTCTGTATGTTGACTTAATATAAATTTAAAAAAAAAAAGAAAAAGAAAGCTTAATATTAAATATTATTGTGTATATTTTTAGTATACATTTTTTTAATACGTAAATATTCCTTATATCTTTTATATTCCTTAGAATCATTTCAAAGATATCTTATTGTATTTGTACTATCTTCATAGTGTGTAATCTGTTTGAACAAATCAATAAGAAAATCCGATTCTTTTATGATATCATGATTCTAGGTTTTGTTTTTTTGTTTTGTTTTGTTTTTTTTTCCCTATGACATATATATCTTTGTTCTCCCTTGTTCAACGGCTACACCGTCGTCCTATTCTCTTCCGATGCCAAATATATTTCTCAAGCGTCATATTTGAAATCGAAAATTTAAAATTCCTCAGTTCAAAAAATTCAAGTTTTTCTTGTTCTACAAAAATTTCCCTTGACTGACTGGATATATCGATGATTGTACTAAGTATGATCACCTAGATCGTATGGTTTGTGAATGGATCTTGATATCTTTGTCAACCAACGATCTATCTCAAGTTGTGATAACTTGTCAACGGGCTGAAATCCAATTCGAATTTTAACATATTTGACTAATAAAAAAATTCGATAGATCATACCTAATTATAAATATTATTCAAAATAAATAGAGCGAATATGAAATTAAAGAATTTAATTCGCTAAAAATCTAAATCCGACTTAATTGTTATGATATTAGACTAATTATTTTATTTAAAAAGAACTGCTAAAAATAATTAAAATTAAAACTTTAACTTATATGTCATTGTATTTAATAATACTTCTTTCAGTATATATTTTAAAAATATACATCCTTTTTTTTGATAAATTAACGTATTCTAAATAAATATAGAATAATGTTTGCATGGGTAAGATTATAGCGTACCATTAATGCTTCTTTGCTATAATATCAAAATATATAATTATATACATAGGATAATTTTAAATATTTCTATCCTTGGAGGCTTCGTGTGCTATGTCCTCTAACTTATGAATTTGTATGATTATCACCCTAACCTGTAAAAAATGCAACACTGGATCCCTTTTATATTATTCCAGTGGAATATTTTGGAAATATTCCCTTTAAAACGAACTTAAACCGTGAATTTTTCTTCGGTCACTGCGACCCATGAGTCACCATCATTGTTCCTCTCTCCAAAACGAACAAAATTCATATCAAATTCTTCCCTGTTGGCCGTTGGAAGTTGCGCCACACCATTGCAAAACTCCAGTCACCCAAAGTTGTCTTTGACTTGTGATTCCTCTTTTGTCGATTGTTGGATTTTGGTTTTGAGGCTAGAATTGTGTTCCTTGCATCGAATGTTTGGATTTGATGTATAATATCAATACATTTGACATCTAATCCATACAGATTTGTACTTAGATGATCAAGCATGTAATATGATCTCCCAGCCGTTTCAGGTATAGAGTATGATCTGAATTACTCTGGACATACCTATGTCGTTGCATAGCCAGGGTGAACCTGCCGAACCATGCTCGCGGTGATTGTTTCAACCCATATAGAGCTTTGTGAAGCCTGCACACCTCGCCTTTCCCAAAATCATCTGTAAAACCTGGAGGAGGTTCCATATACACCTCCTCAGTCAAGTCAACATGCAGAAAGATGTTCTTTACAACAAACCGATAAAGGGGCCAATCTTTATTTGCAGCTATTAAGAGTAGTGCTCGAATGGTATCCACCTTCGCCATGAGAGAGAAAATTTTGGAGTAATCGATCCCGTATATCTGAGTGTACCCCTTCGCAACCAACCTTGCTTTGTATCTTTCAACTGAGCCATCAGCCTTGTGTTTTACCGTGAATACCCATCTGCAACCAACTGTCCTCTTTTTGATGGGTAGCTGACATTTTTCCCTAAGTACCGATTTTTATCAAGGTCTCCATCTCAGTGACCATAGCATTTTCCCATTCTTTTTTTGTCTGGCTTCTTGCACTGTTTTCGGGATCTCTTCTCTATAGGGAGTTCCAAGGAAGACCTTGGCTGCTTTAGACACACTCCCCTTGACCATGTTTCCCACAGGATATTTGGTGTTCCGGGATACATGACTAGAAGAGTACATTAGGGGAGGGACTCCCCTGTTGCTGCGTTGTGGTAGTGGGTACCTGTGGCTCTTTGTGACAGACTCAGAGACAAGATCAACAGCACATGTGGAATTAACAGTATCATGAGTATCAGATAGAGAGTTCAAAGTTTCGCTTACCTAGACTTGGACATCATCCGGAGGAGGATCATTGGGCGCAAGAGTGGTACTAAGGTCTTCATTGCATGCTTTGCCCAGACTCAGGGCAAATATCGGGCCTAAATCAGGATAATCTAACCAGTACAGTGACTCTGTAGAACTCTTCCCCGAACACTGGACTAGTTAAGGAAGTAGTACTCAGATTCCACAAAGTTACAATCCGTAGTTACATGGGCACGCCTGCTGATCAGGTTGTAACACCTATACCCCTTCTGATGGGGGCATATCCCACAAATATAAACTTCACGGCACAAGGGTCCAACTTATTTTTGGCTGTCTTGGGGATATGAACAAACACTGTGCATCCAAAGATACAGGTGGTAGGGTAAGATGCGGTGGTATATCGGTTTGTGTCTGGAGGGTAGTGAGTGGTGTTTTGAAATCAAAGATTCTGGTATGTAACCGATTTGTGAGGTAGGTTGCAGTGGCAACTGCGTCGGACCAGAAATAATTTGGGGACATGGGATTCGATTAATAATGCTCGGGTCATTTCCAATATAGTGCGGTTCTTTCTTTTACAAACACCATTCTGTTGGGGGAATTTGGATAAGAGGTTTGTACAAGACCATGTTCCTGAAAGAATTTGGTCATTTCTTGATTTACGAACTCCCTACCATTATCGGATCGCAACACTTTGATTGTGTGATTGAATTGAGTTTATACCATTTTAAGGAATGAGACAAACTTATCGAAAACCTTTGATTTAAGTCGCAGGAAATACCCAGGTCATTCTTGAAAAGTCATCGACAAATAACACAAAGTAACAAAACTGATTTTGTGTAGTAACCGGGACCGGCCCCCAAACATCCGAATGCACCAAAGAAAACACAGTTTCAACTCTTGTATTATTAGACTTAAACGATGTTCTATGTCTTTTCAAACGGAGACTAGTTTGATAAGACAGATTCACAGTCTGATTATTCTAAAACAAAACAGGAAATAACAATTGCAAATACCCAGTTGAGGGATGACCAAAACGACGATGCCAAAGCCAGGGTTGAGTGTCAGCTTTTCCAACTGAGAGAAGTGTCTTTGACTGAGTTTCCACCTCACCGACATAGTACAATCCTTCATTTTCAATACCACGCCCAATGATCTACTTCGTATGAATGTCTTGTAACATACAAAACCAATGATACATCAGAACTGCAAAATTCAATTCTTTCGTAATCTGACTTAGAGACAACAGTTTGCAAGACAGAGATGGCATATAAAGACACTTGCTCAGTTTAAGTTAAGGTGTAACAAGAACTAATCCTTCTTTTTCAATCGTAGCCCGTTCGCCATTTGCAGTTTGAATATATGACATGCTCAGATTCACATGTTCAATTATATCAGAATAATCAGATGTTATAGAGTCAGTCGCCCCACAATGAAACTTGAAGGTTTTATTAGATGTAGTTTGGGTGTGAAACACATAATTATCAGAGTTCTTGGGGCCTAGAGATAATTCTTGGGAAGTGGGGACTTTTCAACAATACTTGGAAAAGTATAAAAGGGAAAATAAGGGTTTGGGTCACAACCCCCAAACCTTATACTTGTTCCGCCGCCTATCAATAATCCTCCACCATCTGATTTCTCGCTGGGAGAGATGGTGGCGCCGCCGCAACCACCTGCTGCCACTGTTATCGCCGCTACACCGGCGTCCCTTCCAGCGGCGATGCCGGTAGAGGCGACTTTGTCTCCCTGATTCTCCCCACTACTCACGGCGAGGTTCGCCCGTCGGACTTCTCCCTTTTCCGCAGTTCTGCCGCCGGTCGTTTTCCAATGAGCAACCCACCAATCGGGGTACCCAACAATTTCAGAACACTCCTCTTTTGTATGTTTGGGTTTCCCACAGTGGTCACATGTAAATTCTTATCTATCTTCGCCCGGTGAGGATCTCTGGCCGGTGCTGTTCCACCCCCGGCTCCGTCTGTGCGCATATGGCTTCGCCCACTTTTCTCCCTCTTTGCTAGAAGGCTAGATCCAATTTTAGAGGGGTTGGATTCTTTCTCCCTTCCAGTTGCCGCCGTCTGTAATACGTGGAGGCACATGCCGCCTCTCTACGGATGGTGGCGTAAGGTTGCTCCACCGTAGGCTTGGGTTCTTGTTTGAGCAAATCTCATCGAATTGAGTCATATTGGTCCTCAATTCCGGTGAGAAGCGGATATAGCCTATGTTCTTGGGCTAGCCAGTTGAAGGTCGCAATAGCCTCTGTGCACTTCATTGGATTTGGTTGTTTCCGATCGATGGCCATCCAAATGTTTTGAAGTTTGGTCCAAAAGTCCTCAAGGTTGTCCTCCCCTTGTCGTATTGTGTTTGCTCTCCGATGTAAGTCGAAGAGTTGGAGAGGGTCGCCGCCTCTTCCATAGGTGGTGGCGAGACCATCCCATAATGCCTTCGATGTAGGGTATTGAAAGACGCTATTGATGAGACTCGCCCCCATATTCTGAATTATCCAGGTAAAAATCTATTGGTCGGTTTGTTCCCATTGATCGTACTTGGGATCGGATTCTTCTGGGGCCAGTGGGGTGCCGGTTATGTGTGAACAACACCCTTTTCCGCCGATCGCCATCTTCATGATTCTTGCCAAAATCGGATAATTGTCATGGTTTAGTTTAATGCCAATTGTCAGATTATCTGAATTGAGAATGGTTGGTTGTGCAATCTGAATTGCGAGTTCTTGATTGTTGTTGTTTAGGGCCGACATTTGTTCTTACTTTGGGTTTGAGAAAGGTATGGGACTATGATGTTAATTCTGAGTCCTCAAGATCTCAACACTGCTTTGATACCATGTTAGAACATGGATTTTGGGAAGAAAAAGTGTTGAATTCATTGTATTTGTGAATTGTTTCTCTTGTTTTCCTGTATTACAGATTACTAGAGGAAGACGTATTTAACAACAATTACAAAGAAATCAAATCTTCACAAATCCGAGTCTATCACGACTAATTAGGGATCACGATCAACCTTTCCTTATTTGCTTGATTTCCAACATAAACATCCATATCATTTGGCCACCACTTGCCAGAACATAATAGGAGAATTAGCCCACACGACCACAGATGGAGCAAGGTATGCCTAACGTATGCATAATTACAATACAATAATGAGATGCATTGCTAGACCAATAAGAGTCATAAGACCAAAGACTTTAATCCTAATGGTTCAATGGTCGGAGCATGCATATTGAGATTAACGTTCACTCCATGAGAGTGAATAATGCAATGAAACTTTCAAATTTTACTACACCGGTATCAAATATCAGATTGTTAATCACATTTTCACATAGTTTCTTTAACATCCATGTAATGAAGGTATTCGTATCAAACTCTGTTTCTTCAACTTGCTTTGACCTTGCAAGGGGTGTTAACATAATATTAGATATTAGGATATTTTTTTCTACATAAATATTTCCTATATCATTTTTATTTGTTAGCATTCTCTAAAATTGTAATCCGTTTAAACTGATCAATATAAAAAAAATAAAAGATGAAATGATTATTTCTCACTACCCTGCATTTAGACCTAATTACAATGCAGTCCATCATTATCGGAAAATTGTATTTGAGTCCCTAACTTTAAGAACCATTTCTGGTCTCTAGGGTTCTGTTATGTCGTTTCAAAAATACCCCTGATTTAATTTGTTGTTAAATTCATAATTTGTAGGGTTCGTTTTGTTTATATTTATAAACTTTAGTTATGATTTTGTAATTTTGGTCGTAGATATATTCAATGTAACAGAACATAAGTGTAATTTTATAAATTCCGTTAAGAGACCTCAAACAAACAAAATTTATAGAGACCAAAATCTAATGTCTCGATAATGATGCACTACATTGTAATTAAATTTAAATTTAGGATAGTCCCATGTAAATCACCAAAAAAAAATTCCATCCTTTCACCGTATTCATTTTTTAGTCTACCATTAAACTTCCTTATGAAGACAGATTTTAATTTTTTTTTAAAGTAACAATAACTTTATTTAAGTTTATTGTGTTACAATTTTTAGCAAAGACACCTATAAAAAGGCATGCACGCACGGACGAACATCCTAAAACACATGTAACAACCATTTGGTCGCTCTAAATCCCATTAGAAATATTATCCTCTCCATTTATTTTTACAATGGGATCTAGGAAATCTGTCGAAGACCTAGGTTTGCATCAGACTGTGAATTATTCCTCGTATGCTGCGCCTCATAATACGAGACCCCAAGCTGATTCCATTTTTGTGCATACAACAAATCATGAGATAGTAACTTCGGAGAATCATCGTGCAGAAGCTGCAGCAGAAAAGCTCTTCGCCGATAATGGAGCTACAAGCTACTCAAACACACTGCAGCCTGCACGAAGAGGACCTAACCTTTTCGGCTAGTTTCTTCCCATAATTTATTTATTTACAAATGAATATGAATCTTTCCTGGTTAGTCATGTCTTTGTTTCGTAAATAATATTGACTACGTACGAGATTCATGCATATATAGATAGATAGATAGATAGATAGATAGGTGTGCTCAGTGCTGTTCACTTGTTGGATCAACTCTTTGTTTCTGTTGTTTGAAAATTGAAATAAACATTGCTCTTTGAATATTGAAAAATATATAAAAATTATGTTGTTGATATACAGATTTAAATGAAACAATCAATGATACATTGAATATAATTATTACTTCGAAAACGAAAATCTTCTATTTGGTTGTCATCGGAATGAAGGAAAACTCTCATACAAATCTGGTCAAGCAAACTAATGTCACTAGAAAATAATAATTTTGTATTTATTGTGTAATTGGCGAAAATTTTAAAATGAATGAGTAAATAAATAATGAGTTCAATTCACTTACTATTATGAAAAAAATGTAAAATCGAGATACCAAATTACATCCTACTTGTAATTTCGGTAGAATTTTTTTTTCCTAATGAAAATTTTGGAACTATAACTAACAAAATGTTGCCATTTATGGATTTCGGTCACTAGAACCGGTTTTAGGCGCTGGAAAACTGCATATCGTGCCTACTAACACAGTCATATGTTTCACAAATGCTTGACGTGTACCCGATCACATTGACGACCCTTAAAAAGGAGACATGTAGTACGGTTTCTGAAGTATTAACCAAACTCCACTCTCTCATAAGAGCCCTGTTTAGTAGCCGAAGTGAGATACTCCTGAGATAGTACGTATCTGTGATTCGGAAATATCCGGACTGTCTTATCCTGGAAGGAGCTTCGCGATAACCCAATGCACCGGTAGTGGGACAAATACTTCTTTAAGGAAAGTCGTCATTCGCCACGATTCAGTCATGTCAAACGATAAGTCTCTCGGTTTACCTTATAGTATTGTTTTGACCTTTGTAATCTTGTGAATATGTTTCTGATACATTACTGGTATTTATCTTCATATGTTTCTACACTCTACTGGAACTAACATCATGACAAGTATGCAAGATCTGGTTTTTCCATTGGTATATTGGGCATGTATGTTGCTGGTATTTACATTTCAATAGGTATTTTTTTGGCATGATTATGGTACTTATGTTTGGAATCACTTATTCATATTGTACATTTTATGTATATTGTAAAATCATATTATCTATGTTGTTTTTGATAATCTGATACTACCACAAAACTGATTTCCAACAAAAGTTATGGCTACCAAACCATGTTGAAAGAACAAAAAGCACATGCAAAACTCCACTTCCATCGCCACAATCAAAATCAATAGTGCCGCCACACCAGTCACCAACCAAAAAGGGTATTCAGCAAATATTGAGAAGTGAGTATGGACAAGAACCTCAACATAGAAGTTAATGAAGACAGTTGCCACAGCTTCGATCGGATACAGGAAAACTATGAACGACCTTTTCTTTATTAGAATTGGTACTCCTGTAATGTTTTCGTAGCCACCTGGAACAGTGAAGGCAGTCGTGAATACTAACGTAGTTATCAGCGACAATATGGCATGCAAGACTTAGCTGTCTGTCTCATAAACTTCTCTCTTTTCATCAAATTTTCGTGTTCCGTTAAGAATATAAGTAATGGGGTGTTTTGTCATTGTTAGCGTGCATTATTCTCATTATTTCGTAAGTTTATGGCTACATTTTTAAAGCTTTTAATTGATATAAATTGGTGCTGTGATGTATTTTCTATGTTCTTGATGCAGTTGGGCTATTTTCTAGATTATTGGATTTTTGGAACAAATTTAGAAGGTTTTTGGACTGCATTTGTGCGCAAGGGCTATTGTGGGTCGTGCGTATTGAAATTCTTAAGAAAGGAGCCAAATTGAAAATATGTGGAATTTTCGAATTGCTTTGAACCGCATAGTGGGCCTTGATGGATTAATTTGTAAAATTAATTAATTTAATTGGTGAGCCCACTTGGAAAGAACTTGAGCATCAAGAATTTGGACGTACATTGAAAGTCCAATTTGGATTAGGATTCTGGAGTAGGACTGTCAATGGATCGGATTCAAATCCGAATCCGGTCCGAATTTTGACACATTCAACTGATAAAAAAGTTTGATGGATCATATCCGATCATAAATATCCGTTATTCGAAATAAATGGAGCGAATATGGATTTAGTAGATCCGATCCGTTAAAGATCCGAATCCGATATATTTTATTATTAATTATTTTAAATAAAATACTAATAAAAATACTTAAATTTAAAACTTCAAATATAATCCCCTATATACATCTATTATATATATATATATATTGACGGAATAAATATATATATTTATATGTATGTATATATACACAACATGTTTTTTAATCCTTAATTAAAGTGATTGTGAGACCATTCAGATTTTAGAATTGCACCCATTCTCTTTCACCTTCTGAAACCCACCGCCTTCCGTCGATACTCTGCCACCGGCCACCGCCATCTTGCAGTTTCCACACAACACGGCCACCGCCCACCACACTCCCCGGCTCAGCTGCACGTCGCCACTTTCATTCCTCCCGCCGCCCCACCCCTCAGCGCCACTTCAGTCCAGCGCCGCCACCTCCCACCGTCCTTCGCTGTGCCTCACCACTCCGCCAAACACCACCAAATAGCGCCTAACGCCACAGATCTAATTCCCAGTGCTTTCATCTTTCTCAATTTCTCTCCTTCCCTTAGATCTATTTTCAGATTGATATACAGATCTGATATTTTTGTTGGTTTTGAATTTCAGATCTGATATTGTTGTCGGATCGAATTTTTTTAACGGATTATTCGATCCGAGATAATTCGAATTCAATATGGGGGAGTCCGAATCCTATAGGATCCGGATTCGGATTCGGTTGCCCTATTCTTTAATCGGATTCGGATTTGGAATCCTCGAATCCGCTCCGAATCCGACCCGTTGACAGCCCTACTTATAATTAGGGCTGTCAACGGGTCGGGTTGGGGATGAATAAAGGGATTCCCTCCTATAACCGGATTTGGATCCGAATTCTAGAAGATTCGAAATCATTTATTTTGAATACATACACAATCGGATCGGATTAAATTTGATAAAAGATCCGACCCGATTAGTAATAAAAATTAATTTTTTATATAAAAAATAATATAAAAAATTACATAATATTAATAAATAATTATTATTTAATGGATTATTTGATGGTTTTATTTATATTTATTTAAAATTAGTTAATTTAAACTTGTTAATGAAAGAAAATATATACTTTTAGAGTAAATAATTAAAATTTATTGTTGTTTAAAGTGATAATTAAATATGTGAAATTTTTAATTTTACTTAATATTATGTACTAGTAAATAATTTATTTTAATTAAATATTATATATATAATCGGATTTGGATATTTAATTCGATATTCGCTCCATTTATTTCGGATATGATCCATCGAACTTTTTACCGGATGAATATGCTAAAATTCGGATCGGATTAAAATCTGATCCATTGACATACCTACTTATAACTAGGGCTGTAAATGGATATCAGAAAATCCGATATCCGTTCGCATTCGAATCCTTTTAGAGAGGATATTATTCGTATTCTTTCAAATAGGATATTATCCAAATCCGATTATAGGCATCCAAATAATTATAAACGGATAAGGATACGGTAATAAGACATCCGATCCGTTTAACATTCGATAAACATATTCGTTATCCTAATTATTCGTGATCCGTATATATATATATATTATTTTAGAATAATTAGGGAATTAATTAAAAAAATTATTAAATTAGAAAGCATACTTAAAATTCAAGTTCTATTTAGAATTAAACTCAAAATATCCATTAAATATTAAATTTGTCCTGTTAATTTTATTATATAATCTTTAATATCATATCTTAATATTAGTTATATCACTTATATCACATGACAATATTTTATTAAAAGAAGGGGAGAAAAAAAAGTACAGAAAAACTTATATGATCACAGTGCACATTCCTAAATGGTGTTGATTTTTCACTTATGAATCTTTGATAACATTTGATGTTGATTTTAAACTTATGAACTTTTGATATTTATATGAGTTTTTATGAATTTTTGAATGAATTTAATATCTGATTATGAATTTGTATGAATCTGTGAACGGATTTTATATTTAATAGTGAATTGTGATGTTGAATTTTTAGTTTTTATTTTTAGTAGAAAAATACATGCGAAACAAGTAAACGGATTCAATGTCAGATATAAGATAATTCATATTATCGGATATTTTCACGTATTCGGATAATTCGATATTCGAGTAATATCCAAAGGATAACAGTTTCATTATCCGTCGGATAACAGATTCGGATTCGAATAGCGGATATACTAAATAGATTCGGATACAAATATTGTACATCCGCTCCATTTAATATCCGTTTACGCCCCTACTTATAACAATATAACAACAACGCCCTTCCAATTTCCAAATGCTACATAACTATAATCCCAATAATATTCGAAAAGTAACACAAAAACAATCAACAACAAAGTGCAGGAAGACAACCAAAACAAAAAGGAAAAAGAAAAAACCGTGTTCTATTTGAAATTTCTGTGTTTGAATATTTAAACATAGGAAATGGTTTTATCAGTAGAGAAAGTTCTAGGGATTCATCTCAAATTCAAACTAATCATATAAATAAGTGTATCACACTTATTGTTATTTAATGCCCCCCTAAAATCTACTCCAAATAAATTTAATTCATTCTTCTCTTTATATTAGTTTAATCAAATTAAATTTGAAACTACTCCATTAATTAAAAAAGAATTATATTTTAATAACTCGAACATGTTATATATTGTACAAAGACTCGGAAATGCACCGTTCTAGGTATAATTCATTAACTATCCCGCATTAATTAAAATTGGAGAATTTTCACCTCCTCATAGTTTATATATATTCCTAGAACATCAAAGTTTGCAATATTTATGTGATCTACAGCCTTCAATCTTTATGTGGTTAAACCATCTCTTTGATAACAAACAATGGCCACAGACATGCAATTACACATCGTGGGGTCAATTTATTTATTTATCCATCTACATCAAAATTGCTTTTATAAACTCATAATATATGCATTTAATAATATGGATAACCCATCCCCAAAACAAATTAAAACCCCAAATTCCATTTCTATTTATTAACAGGACAATTTTTTTTTTTTAGAAATTAAACATTTAATATTTTATATTGTAATGATATAATACTTATCCTTCAATTTAGCAATATTTTATGACATGACTCATGAGCATTGCGATTAGGCAGGCCAAAGAGGCATGCAGCTAGCTAGGCCTGGGACCAGGAAACATGGACGCTAAAGTTTAGTTTTCTTTTTTAACCGTGAATATGGGTGACACTTTTTTAGTATTATAGTTCTATTGTGCTGTAAATAACATAATTAATTATAAGCTCATCTTAGTTTATAAAGAAAGAGAAGTACTAACTACTAACTAAAGTAATGAACTCATTGAATTGAGTAAAAGTGTGATCATTCTGTTATCTGGTATGAAGTACTCCAGTTATCATTTCAATGTAATACAAAAAAGGAACCAAAAAAATAAGGCAAAAAAAAAAAAACCTCTTTGAACGTACTTTTCCGGTGCCGGTGATCCCGCCGGAGCTGCCGCGGTGGTTGATATTCGAACCACCACCAAACTCAAGATTCTAATAAAGGAGGTTATTATTTTTTTTCCCCTTTTTGAATGCTTATGTACAAATGAAACCGAAGACGGGAAAAAAGAAATTTAAAAAACAAGAACATGATCATCACTAGTATTCAATTTGGGACCCTAGGGAACAATCTCGTGAAGCAAAACTTAGAGAAGAATCACGCCTCGGACGGCGGCGCCGCCGTCTCCGAAATGCTCTCTAAGTGGGGTCTCCATACTCCGACGCGGCCGCGCCGCCGGTCCCTCTGATTCGACACCTTTTCCGATAAGATGTCGCTCAAATACCGATCGGAAAGAAGTAAAGCAGTGTTCACACTATGATTATTGTTATTACTATTACTACTATTGTTGTTATCCGATTGTTTCTTTAGTTTCCTCTTCCCGGATGATCTCGATCGCGTTTTTCCCGGTGGCGGCAAGGGCATCAGGAAATAGATCTTGCCGCGTTGGAGCTCGGCGTCGGGCGAAACGACGACGAATTTGGGGCACACGCCTTCCTCTACCGACGACGGCGACGAGGGTTTCTTGAGGACGTGTCTCGGGTGCAGCTTCATGATCTCCGCCGCCGTGACGGTGCCGCTGATTTCTTCGACGTGGCCGTTGGTGTGGACTATTCTGATCACATCGAGTGCCCCGCATGGAAGAATGCATGAAATGCAGCATTTGATGGCGTTTTTCATGGCTCTCTCATGTAGAGAGAGATTGAGAGAGATTAAGAGAGAGAGAGAGAGAGGGTGAGAGGGAGAAGAAGGTGAAGATTTAAGGAGAGGATGATGGTGATAATGAGAAGTTTCTTTTCTTTTGTTTAACTTTCTTTTTTTTCTTAAATCACTGAATATATATTCAGGAAAAGTGGGAGAGAATGCCAGTGGGTATCGATCAATTACCTCTCATTTGATTATTTATTTGATTTTTTAAAGTAAAGAATGTTTATAATATATGCTTTTGGGGCCTCCCTTTTTCACATCTTTATTAGTTTTTTAAAACAAAATGTGACTTTTCTTTTTCGATTTTTTAGTGTTTTCTTTTTATTTCTTTTTTGTAAGTTGCTTGGAATGAAATCCTTGCGATTTTAATAATTGAACCTCATGTTATACTTGGCCATTTGGGTCCATCATTCACCCCCTAGCTCCCATGATCCATCCCTTCACTGAGTTCAATAATTTGGGTTGGGTGTGCAAGGTTGGAGCCTTATGGAGACACATGTTTCTGCATCATTGGAATTGCCATGTCATCCAATTTGGCGTAGCTCGATTGGCTACACACGTATGAATTAAGTTGGGACATTAGAGCACAACCATTAGTGTATGGTCCATGGTGAGAATGGAGATAAGGGAAAATAAAAAAGGTATACAGTACTACATCGTGAAGGAGATAGAGAAAAATGACGAAATGATGATTACATCTATCGTTATTATAGTATAATGTAGTCTGATCGACAGAATATAATATCATCGTTAGACGTAGGTCAATTCTAATATGAATCATATGCAATTAAAGGGCCTTCTTGAATTTGAAAAGGTGATTTAAAATGAAATACATCCATTTTTTATTATTACGTACTTTTCCCTTAATGGGTTTCGTAAATTGATATTCTTTTGAGAAGGATTTGTGATATTTCAATATCCCTAAGCAAGATCCTGTGAATTGTGTATTTCAATGGAGTGTGAGGGGTGTAATTGATAGGCTTCTTTTAATTATTTTAGTTGATTTAGGCGTTGTCAAATGGTCAAGTCCTTGCTTGATTGATTAATGTGGAGTCGGTTGTCCCTATACAATATGTTCATATTAGATTAGTTATCCTAATCCAATATATACGATTTTTGAGCAAATCTTGAATCAAATGATATAT
>JBBMKE010000001.1:13256316-13270227 GCA_037834125.1 Lippia alba | reverse complement strand
ATAACGGATATTTATAATCGGGTATGATCCATCAAACTTTTTTATCGGTCGAATATGCAAATAATCGGATCGGATTCTAATCGGATTCGGATTAAAATCCGACCCATTGACAGCCCTAGTTGATTACATACAATGTAAGATGGGCCTGTAAATTAGCCCAATGGCATGCTCTGAGCCAGTAAAATATATTATGGGCTTATGGGCCTGAGCTTCGGCTCTATATAAAACGGGCAAGGAAAATCCGGGAAAGAAAAAGAAAAAGAGTATCACTTTTTATCTTTTAATTAAAATTTCAAATCATCCCAAATTGATCTTAATCTTTATTTATATTTACTTTTTATAACATATGTCTACTCATTTAGTGATTTCGGCATCACTGCTTCAAATGTTACTTCGTAATTGGGAGATATTGATATAAACAAAAGATTAAAATATACTCCTAAGTGACGTAACTTAACAGTTTGATATTATATTAATTTAATTAGAAGTTTTGAGTTAGAGTCTTGACGATGCAATTATTATTAATAGAAAGAATTTTACACTTTAATGGTTCGATCCGACTTGAGTTATAAAAAAAAAAGATTAATGTGAAATTAAATAATTAGTAGATTACCCCCCAAATATTCAAAGCTGTTACCATGTATTAAAACTCTCAGTTGAGGGTAGTTAAATTCCAACTCAAGATTCACAGCAAGAGAACTCTATAGCTCTGCAGGCTACTACTCCTTCATCCAACTCAGTTATGCATTCAGACTCCAATAATTCCGCTGAATCTTCGGTTTCTTTCACTCCAGAGCAGTTTCAGCGCTTGCTGAGCATGATTCAATCCCCTTCTACCAGCCAGTCCTCTCATCATGTCAACAACATCTCTTCCATGCCTACTTCATCTGCTTCACTGCAACCTGCCTTTGAGTCAGGTATTAATTCCTTATCTGTTTGTACTGTTTCTCAGGATTCTTGGATCATTGATACAGGAGCTACAGATCATATTTGTCACTCATTAAGTATGTTTGATGACATTCATTCTATTTCTCCAGTCATGATTAAATTACCTAATGGCCATCATTTAACTGCATCTCAAGCAGGGACAATTAGAGTGTCTGCTTCTTTATATTTGGTTAATGTGTTCTTTATTCCTAATTTCAAGTTTAACCTACTCTCTGTTCCTCAGCTAACCAAAGAAACTGAGTGTTGTTTTATATTTCATCATGATTTCTGTGTTATCCAGGATCCCAGGACATTGCAAATGATTGGTTCAGCTAGGTTACATCATGGCTTATATGTCCTGCTTGGCTCTAGTTCCTTTCATGCTAAGCTTTGTAATTCTACTGTTGTTGATCACGTTAATCATGTTAGTGCTAGTTCCATTTGGCATTTTAGACTAGGTCATGCTTCTAGTAATGTTTTGAAGCTTTTACATACCTTTGATCCATCCATTACTTGTACTGCAAATTTGTCTTCTTGTGAGACTTGTCATCTGTCAAAACAAAGAAAGCTACCTTTTTCACTTAGTACTACTGTTTCTAATGGCATATTTCATATTTTACATGTTGACATATGGGGTCCTTATTCCATTGAATCCATATATGGTCATAAGTATTTCATTACAATTGTGGATGATTTCTCTCGGTTTACATGGGTCACTCTCATTAAACATAAATCTGAGGTTCGCAAACAACTGCAGTCTTTTGTTTATTTGGTTGAAAATCAATTTCAGACCAAGGTTCGCATCATTCGTTCTGACAATGGTCCTGAATTCCTCATGAATGATTTTTACAACTCTAAAGGCATAATGCATCAAACTTCCTGTGTTGAAACTCCAGAACAAAATGGTTTAGTTGAACGAAAGCATCAGCACATTCTTAATGTTGCACGCTCTTTGCTATTTCAAGCAAATCTTCCCAAAAATCTTTGGTCTTTTTGCATCCTTCATGCTGTTTATCTGATCAACAGATTGCCCACGCCTCTTTTACAAAACAAAACGCCTTTTCAGTTGCTATACAACACTATTCCTATCTATTCAGATCTTAAAGTCTTTGGATGCCTTGCATTTGCATCAACTCTTACTGCTAATAGGAAGAAATTTGATCCTAGATCTAGGAAATGTGTGTTTCTTGGATTTAAATGTGGCACAAAGGGGTATGTTTTGCAGGATGTCCACTCTCTTGAAGTATTTGTCTCCAGACATGTGCAGTTCATAGAGAATCATTTTCCCTACATGTCCTCTTCAAATCATTCAGATCATACCCTTATCACATTGCCAAACTCTCCAACAGTTCAGTATTCTGTTGCTCCAACTAGTTCTCCATCTCCAAACCCACACCAAGCTGCTCCTAGTCCTCCTTCTTCCCCTGATATAGGCCCAGATATTTCCCCTTCCAGAGATGGTTCTAATCCATCTACATCAGAGTCTGTCCCTTCAAATCATCAAAATTTCACTTCAAGGACACTTTCAGACACCATCAGACCTCAAAGATCAAGAACTGCTCCTCAATATCTCAGGGATTATCACTGCAACATTATTAAGACTTCAAATGCTTCTGATTCCTCAGGTGTACTCAATCCTTACCCTCTTTCAGATTTCTTGAGTTATGACAAATTATCTCATGTTCATAAGTCATATGTTTTAAACATATCATCACAAATTGAACCTAAAACTTATAAACAAGCCATCAAACATAAAGAATGGCAGGATGCCATGAATAAAGAGATTGAAGCATTGCAATTAACCAAAACTTGGGAAATTGTAGATCTCCCAGCTGGAAAGCAACCAATAGGTTGTAAATGGGTTTACAAAATCAAGCATAAAGCTGATGGTAGTATAGAAAGATACAAAGCAAGACTTGTCGCTAAGGGTTATACACAAATTGAGGGTCTTGATTATTTTGATACTTTTAGCCCCGTTGCAAAAATAACTACAATAAGATTACTCCTTGCTTTAGCTTCTCAAAATAACTGGATTTTACAACAACTAGATGTGAATAATGCTTTCTTACATGGTGATTTAGATGAGGAAGTTTATATGACCTTACCTCAAGGTTTCACTACCACTGACCCTAATAAAGTTTGTAAACTAACAAAATCCTTGTATGGATTAAAACAAGCATCAAGACAATGGTTTGCTAAACTTTCCACAACTCTCATTTCTCTTGGTTACACTCAGTCTCTTTCAGATTATAGTCTGTTTATTAAGGCCTCTAATGGTTCTTTCACTACTTTATTAGTATACGTAGATGATGTGATACTTGCTGGAAATAATCAAGATGAGATCAATCGTGTTAAGTCCTTTCTGGACAGTTCATTCAAAATTAAAGATTTAGGTTCTTTGAAGTTTTTTCTTGGTTTAGAGATTGCAAGGACAAAAGCAGGTATTTCAATGAACCAGAGGAAATATGCATTGGATTTATTAGCTGACACTGGCCTTTTGGCTGCAAAACCTGCTTCAACACCTATGGAGTCCAATATCAAGATTACTGCTACAGGACAACCATTCCAAGACATTCCCGCATATAGAAAGCTCATTGGCCAACTACTATACTTATGCACCACAAGACCTGATATATCATTCAGTGTACAACAATTGAGCCAGTTTCTCTCATGTCCAACAACTCAACATCATCAAGCTGCTATCAGAATTCTCAGATACATTAAAGCTGCTCCTGGACAAGGTTTATTTTTCCCAGCTACAAAGAACTCTTCAATTAAAGCCTTCAGTGACTCAGATTGGGCTGGTTGTCCAGACTCTAGAAAAAGCATCACCGGATTTTGCATCTTTGTTGGAGATTCACTTATTAGCTGGAAATTCAAGAAGCAAACTACGGTTTCAAGATCTTCATCAGAGGCTGAATACCGTGCCTTAGCTACCACAACATGTGAAATTCAGTGGATAAAGTATTTACTCAAGGATCTTCATGTGCAAGATACTTCTCCAGCCATCATTTATTGTGACAACAAATCTGCCCTCCACATTGCTGCTAATCCTACATTCCATGAGAGAACAAAACATATAGAAATAGACTGCCATGTGGTGAGGGAAAAGCTTCAAAAAGGGATCATACACCTACTGCCTCTTCATACTTCTGCACAGACTGCTGATATCTTCACCAAACCGCTTAGCACAACTCCATTTCACAATCACTTGGCCAAACTTGGCTTGATAAACATCCATGCCTGCGTTTGAGGGGGGGTGTTACCATGTATTAAAACTCTCAGTTGAGGGTAATTAAATTCCAGCTGTAAACTCTTTAGGTTGAGGTTTATAACCTCCCATTACACGTGTCAATATCTAATTAGTGGCACAATATGTATATATACTTGTACTAACAGAACAATATGCACTATTTTTCATTATGCAAGATTTATTCACAAAATCTTTCGTCTGGGTTCTCTTCTTCTCTGAAAATCTCCAAGCTCTTAGTTCTTCAATACCTTGAATATTATCAAAAGCCGGGGCTATTTAAATCCATTTTCGTGTCTTTATTTTGACTGTAATTTATTATTTATCCCATGAGACAAAATTTTAATTTCAACGTAAGGAAAGTTATATTAAAAAATAATGGTCAAGAATGAAGACATGCAAATTTCTGGAATCCTGAAGACGGCGTTTGGGGTCCGTGGGTGATAATTAGGTGCTTTTTTTAATATTTTTCCGTCCTAATCACCATGAAAGCTCAATTAATGGTAATTATACTTATGGGGTCAAGCTAACAATCATTAATAAATAGAGCAATAGCACTCCAATTTCTCCACCAAACACTCATACATAAATAATATATGTATATTTTCCAAATTAATTTATCCATCATATGCATCATTGCATGCATTAATATACGTTAGGCATGCTGGTGGACCGAACTAGTAAATATTTATCATATATATATAGATAATTAAGTATATCTCTTCACTTATTGTCCTTAAGTACACATAAAATCATGTTTAACAAGTGCCCATACTTGTTTGACCGCTGAAAAAATTGATCCATCGAGTTAACATCTTTCTACTATATAGTTATTTAACAAATCATCATTTTGATACATTCCTTATTCTAGTAAAAAAATTCTTTCATCTCAAACATGACTAAAGAGTTTAGACTGAGTCATATTCACGGGAAAAAAATCATTTTCAAACGAACTTTTCAAACAAAAAATTACACCTTTTTGTCTGAAAATAACATTTTTCGACGAAATCTAAACAAACTTTAAGTCGTCTGAAAAGTCCTCAATAAAATTTTTCAATCAAGTAATTTTAGGGCCGCGGAATGCGCGACAAACTGGAGCGTGAACATTGCAGGAATCGGAACATCTGCAAGTCGGGAATTGGAACATCCGGTGGGGTGGAGAGACAGGCCTAGAATCGGACCTGCTCTAATATCATGAGAAATAAAGTGTTTGACCTTACTCACCCCCAAAAGCTAGTTATTGAGAGGAGGATTGCCAAACCATTATATATTGAGCTTCACATCTTTAATTATTCGATGTGGGACTTAACAATATGCAATATAATACAAACTTTTAGATGCAAATATCACTTCGTTTCAAGTCAATTCACTTCCATGGTCATAATTCATAATTCCCTTCAGGCACATGGCGAACATGGACTCTAGGGTTCCAACAACCCTCACCAACCCTTTTACAAAACACATTCAAATTCCACACAAATTCCAAAACTTGCACAATAATAATATTGCAGTCTTTTTCCAAAATCCAATACATACAACACACTGTCCCACATGATATATGTGTTGTGTGTGTTTCCCCTCAAACGCATATCTTTGCAGCATCTCAACCCATGCAAACACTGCACCTTACATAACATAGAAAACATGAAAAAACAAAAAACAAAAAGATACAATAATAATAATAATAGTACAACATATATAATCTTTTGTGTGTATATATATCTTCAACTAAAATCTTTCTAAAGGCCAAGTACTTAAAAGATCTCACTACTATGCGACAATCAGCTGATCGATCAAGCTAGCATAGTTCGTCAGATCTAAAGTACTCAGCTTCTCGTGTACGTATGTATATACGTCTCAATGCCCTAACCAATTCGTGGTGTTAATAAGTGTAAATATCTAAATTAATCATGAAAATAGACTTTATTTCCCTATGTTGTGCGCAGTGTGAGATCATGAATGTGAGGTGCTTAAAGCCAGAGAAAGCTTTGTGTTGATGTCCGTGCATTGATCCCCGCCTTTACTGCAACCCTTTTGATCATTGTTATTGCTCAAGCTCAGGCTCAAACTTAGCTGCAAATCTGAACTACTTAGCCACTCTTTGCAATTCATTTTCTTCTCCTCATTCATCTGTGTAAATAAACGTACATAAAAAATATAAAGTTCTTAATTAGGATAGGAAAGAGTTTGAAAATGTTAAGAATGGTTGAGTTTTAATTAATTAATGTATAAAACTCGATTTTTTATGAAGTATTTTCTTATAGCTAATGGAAAATATGGGACAAATCAGAAAATAGTGAATTCAGGCGATCTTAATTAATCATATAACAAGTATATTATATTTATTATTTGATTAGTCACAATCATCGATAAAATGTTAGAGAATTTGTTTTTTGTTATTAGGCTGACTCGCTCGTTATTATTATACTGAATTAGTCAAATTAGGTCTCGAACTAATAAATAAATAAAGATAAAATTTTGACTAAATGAATAGACTAATTTATTATTTACAAACTAATCCTGTAATCCATAACAAACCGTTGATTTTTTTCTTGATTTTTCTGAAGGAGATTAAATCATTACCTGAGTCCTCAAGGGTCGATCGAGATTAAATGGCTTAGATTCGTGTGACATAATATTGCTTGATTTTTGTTGAATACTCCTGCCATTATCAACACAAATGTTCCAACGTGATTGTGGTCTTAAATTCTGCGAAACAATATTGGACCAAACAGCAGTACTGCTGGACAATGGGGTTTCTTTATCTTTAGATTGGTTCGAAATCAGCTCTCGTGGAGGCCATCTTCTTCCTTCCAGAAATTGGCTTGGCCTTAGAGGCCCTATGCCTGGAATTAATCTCGATTCGTGGTGATGATAGCTGGATTGCTGATATCTGTATCAATCAAATTACATGAGAACATATATAGAGCTATGATCATTAACTATCGAAAAATTGCAAAAGTCGTCTCGTAATTAGTCTCCCTTTGGTAGGTCTATCATTTTTATCAATTAACTTGTAACTTATTTTTAAGTTATTTATTTGGGGTGCAACACGCTTAATTTCTGAGTTCTGATGGGATTTGGTACATTAGTGGTGGTATGATCAAACACTTAACTAACTTGTAACGTTAGTGCAATACATATGTTCTTATTTTCTGGAATAGTTATATGTATACGTACCTGGATTGTGGGTTTCCTGGAAAATTGGTGGCGGCATTTGAATTTGTGGCGAAAACAATTCCGCCATTTTCTATTCTCAACTGATGAAGAGGGCTGCATTTGTTGAAAGCAGTTGCAGAAAGATAGTTTCTCCCTTGAATGTAATTAAGCCTACTCCCTTGACCTATCACTGTAGATGGAATTTATTCAACAATATTGTGCCTCAGTACTCGTCACAGCCAGCGACATCTGTCTATCTATCTATCTATCTATCTATCTATCTATCTGTGTATCTATATATCTATATATGTATACATATATAGAGAGAGAGAGAGAGATTGTCTGATAACATAATGTACTTAATCACCTTTTCCAGATTCATCGAGTTTCTTGCTTCTATACATCTGAAATCAATAAAAAAATCAAAATTAAACTTAAATTCAAAAGAACATTAATATTTTCAAAACTTGAAAAAAAAAACTTGGGTTGGATATACAATATACATACCTGCAGGTGACTTTTCACATGAGAGATGCTGAGTCCTCTCACATTCATCAATTGGAGCACAGCTTTAGGAGTGGCTCCTGCAATAATAAGCATGAATAAATTGAAATATGAGGAATATATATAACCACTTTCAAAGAAATTAAAGGGCCAAAAAACATTTGAAGTTTCGACAAATTAAAGATATATACATACATATATGTAACACAATGTAATCTTACAATAACTAGGAAAAATTGTAAAAATATCCATGTCATTAATTTCATTAGGGTTTTTGTTATTTCCTAGTATCATATTATATTTTTAAGGAAAAATCCCAAATTTAGTCCAAATTCGGCCTAATCCAACCAATAACATCAACGTGAAACTAATCACGTTGACATATCAGCACCTAACTAGCAATCAAGTTTGTTCTTAATCTGACTGTATATAGTTAACATACAGAAAACACTTACTTTCTTGACCACCTAGTCTCTCAATAGCATGAACAAACGAGAGATGAAGATCAGGAGTCCAGCGAAGCCTCGGCATCTTGGATCGAATATACTGTCGGACACTATTCTTCTTCTCATTTCCCTGATTATCACCTGATTTCGAGCTGTTATCTGATCTCTCATCTTTCGTCTGAATGCTGATGCCTGAAAACTCATTCCCAGCTTCTTCATTCAAGTCGATCGATGAAGTGTCCTCCGATGATGAATCAGATGACACGTTAACTGCACTTGCTTCAGCATTTTCTCCTTCATAACTCATCTTCTGATGATCATCAGCCATGGAATCTGTGTATTGTTTTCTCTGGATTAATATGAAGTCATGATCACTGGTGATGTGTTTCTGAAGGAATTGAAGTCCTGCAAGATGGAGATTATGTTATAAGATTTTATTTTTAATATAACATGTGATTGTAGTATATTAATTTGATTCAATTTCTTTGGGAAGTGGAGAGTGCTATATCAATTAGCTGTATTACTTTAAATGCTTAATGGGGCACTAATTAATTTGCATAACTTCAAGTAATTCTGATGGTTGGAGTGAGTGAGATGTATAAGACTAGAATATAATTGGCGTGATGGTAATAATAATAATGTAATTGATAAACCATATATAATTTTGAAATAAATCAGAAAAGTTAGATAAGTTGCAGAACTATATAATTAACTAGGGCTGGGTAAGAATTTGTGTCAGAAAATATGACAAAATAAAATACTCCATTTTAGAAGAATTTATTACAGAAATGATTATCATATGCATGTGGTAATGATTGTTTAAGTAAATATGCGCATGTAATCTTTAATTTCAACCACTGGAGAGTATCAAAATGTACACAATTAACTATGTGAATTGAAGACATTTATTGGTAATTCCTGATATTAATTGTTTCATTCAGTTTCATCCATGGAAGTAGATTTGATTTATGGACTCCAACTGGGCAAATTCTAAAATCTGTCATCATAATTACTGACAGTATACATATATTGAGTTGGTAAAGGATTGGAAATTTAAAATTACAAAAAAAATCAAATAAAATAATTGATGATTCGGATTTAGTTAAGCCCACCAAATCACAATAAAAAATGGTGAAAGGGAAAATAAAGTTAAGGGAAAAAAAAAAGAATAAGCGATTTAAATCAATTTTATTATAAGAATTTAATCTGGTTTTGAATTTCTTGAAAATATTTTCCAAAATCATTACTTACTGGGAATCATGGCCAAATACATCTACATAGAAACCCTAAAAGGGAAAGTAGAAAGTGTACCCAGAAAGTTGGAAAGAAAAAACTAACAAGAATTTTGATTTTATAAATTGTTGAATCCTTGTAAAAGGGTCGTTGATCCATAAGATCAATAAATTCCCCCAAAACCCTAATATAGAACAAACCTATAATTAATTTCTTAATCTGTTTTTCCCATATATGAAGCTCTATGGATGGAAGTAATTTGTGAGTTCATATGATCGAGAGAGTGAATGAGAGAGAGAGAGAGCAAGAAACTGATCGAGGCCATAACAACTGATCAACAGACAGCCATAGCTCAATCAGAGATGAAAAAGAACCAAGTTTTTCAAGAATTCAATTAAAATATGTCACTTGAAAGAGAGAATTGACGCTGAGAGCTTCCATCCTAGCTATAGATACAAACCCTTATATTTATCGAAGCTCTTCCGATTCGATCTTCGGTTTCAACACTTGCACAGGATGATCATCCTTTCAACAGCTTCCATCAATCCCTGCTTGTGCTGAATCAGACAAATATCTAATATTTCAAAAGAATCTTACCAAAAAAAAAAAAACACTAAAAAGAATTGTGATCAAAGTGAGAGAGAAAGAGAGAGAGAAGCTTGTTTGGGAAGGGGGAGAAGAAGAATAGTAGCATGTGTTTTCTTTCTAGATGTTAAGAGTTTTACGCTTTCTTCTCATTCAACCATTGAATTTAATTCCAAGGCTATTATTCGTCACAGTTACTCAGATTTTTCTCTTATTTTTACCAAGCTAAGACTTTCATCAGTTTCATGCAAAAAGGGTTTTGTACTATGCAATTAATTACACGAAAGAAAAAGTAAAAATGAAAATTCTTAGGATATATGGTCGGGCAATGGATCCACTTGTGTTGTTGTATTCTTATTCTTATGTAATAATGCAATAATTCTTGCATTATAGATACAGATGAGTTTGGTCCCATTGGCTGTTGAATATCATGTGACTATTCCCTTAAACTAAACTAGTTTCTTCCATTTCTTTTAAATCGACAGTTGTCCTAGTTAATATAATCTCTCTCTTGTAATTAATTATCTTAATTGTTTGACCTGTGCTGGTGACTCTTGCAACTTAATCAGTGATTAATTAAAATAAGAAATGATGTGATTTGGGCATTATATGTTTGCCTAGAAAGATCATGCATATTGAAAAAGGGGTTCTCTATATATCAACTAGCGGCTTATCCTACCTAAACAAAGACTTTTTTTTCGCTCATAATATGAATTCAATTTTCTGTCCCCATGATCTTTATTTTTATTTAATTAATATTGGAAATTAATTAAGCATATTGCCCAATTTCTCGTGCGCTATATCTAAAGTGTGTGTGTGTGTTCGGTTTTAATTTCTTTGGAATTTAATAGTTACGGACGCTTAGTCAATTTTGGTGGGAATTTTTGCGTTCAATATATGTATATTCGGTCATGACCTTTTCTTATACGTTTGGGAGTTGGGAGTACTGTTATTATAGGCAGGCATCTCTTACAATTTTGACTCACTTTTAAGTTTAATTTTTTGTGCAGTTTGCTGTAGAGCAATTATATGGACAATACGAAACGAGCACAATACGGTACAAATATAATGATATGATATTTTCTTAAGCTTTATTACATACTTTTGAGTGTTGTACACAACACGGTGAAATGATATTAATAGTTGTACTTTAATTTACACAATAGGTCAATTTGTAATATTTCCCCATGTGATGATAAAAAAACATGAATTCTTGTTAAATTTTTATTGAACTGTTTCGTGAAAAAATAAAATTAAAATCACTTAATTTGTTATTCACATCATTGATATGTATAGAAATTCTGACAGATTATCGGACCTAAAACCATCTTTTTATTCAATTATTTCATAGAAAACTGTTGACACTAAAGGACACCCGCAACTGGCTCTGCTTGAGCTGTTATTCCTTCGTGTTTACACACACATATTATTATATATAGTCATGTAAGTATACAAAATAGACTAATACAAAAGAGGCAGACATGCAGTGATGCAGAGCGTTTATTTTAATGAGAGAATTCTGACACATAAGAGCATGATTTTGAAGTTATGGAATTAAAAAAGTTGAACATATTTTGATCTTACTATATATGCAAGTATGCAACCTTGAAAATGAGCGTTTCAAACCCTACAAACCCTAAAAAAAACACATGTACTTTTGTCTTCTCATTTGCATCAAGAGTTGACATTCTCCCGATTTAGGTAATCGGAATCTTTTCAAGGAATTGGTTCATAAAAAATGCTTATGAAATTTGCATGGATCGATGCAGACATTTAACCTAGCATCCATGTTGTAATATATAATTAGTTTATATATGTTAAGATAAGGTTTGTTTAGATATTTTTATATGTTATCATGCTATGAAGCAAGGATACGGATATGACGACAAGAACACAATACAATACGGATATGATGATACAATCTTTTTTTAAAATTTTCACGCGACAAGTGTTCAACACGATACGATAAAATAATATTTTTAAAAGTATTTGGGCACATGATTAACATATTATTAATTGTATACATATAGCATATCATATTAAACCATTATATATGCTCTTACAATTTTAAAATTTATTTTCTTCCTGTCATATCGTGGTGAACAATACCGAACACCATATTAAATATTTGATCACATGATAAATTTTAGAAAATAATTATATCATTATATTCCCATTCTTGATTTTTATTGATACTTCATATATAGGTTTTAAACAATGGTCATATAGATCTACTTTTCTTGTCACTTTTGACCTCGTAATTGATTAGTAATATATGGAAGAACTCAACGTACCTTGTGTGGAAAAATAATTGGGTTTTTGGTCAAGATTGGTTTAGACAAAGGTTGATTAAATGTATATCTCTACTATCGAGGCCATTCAATTATAGATGTTATAAATTAAACTAAGTCTTTTAATTTTGGTCCCCTACTGTGGGTACTGCAGTCTACTGTATAATATAGAAAACTCTTTAACTACTTAACTAAACAGCGAACTCTCACCGGCCTAAGGGTGGGAATTCTTAATTGAATGATCAAATTAATATCAATTTATTTCTATGTAGAATATATATGTATTATATAATCTCATTATTGCTCGTATTTTTCTGGTGAATTATTGCGTAAAAAAGAGATCACCATGACTCGTACGTGTGTACGTTGCCTTAAGATATTTGACTTAACTATAATGTAAATTAATTAGTTATATATATAGTACTCCATATGGTTAGACATATGTACATAAATCTTTATTGGGTTTTAAAAATTATATTCTCGTCCTTTATAATTTGTTAACCGATTGCGAACACCACCGCGGTTAGGTTCAATTTGAATTAGAATGTTTTATCAAAATATTTTGATATATATTACTCAAACCATTACACCACAAGCTAGGTTCCACATATATATATATATATATAGATCTTTCGGTAGTGATATACAAATTCTTTATTAACTTCAATAATAAATAATATTAACTTGGCGTTGAATAAGGATCCTAAGAACGCTACCGAAGAGCCGATCATCTATTGTGATAAGACCTACTTTGAAGCTCGGATGACTGGGCGCCCCATAATGAGGTCAGTTGATGACCATTTGTTTTCGGCAGGAGGGATCGTTTCCACAATAATGCCCTTTTTCACTCATGTAACATCTCTTATTTTGTTGGTCATTTCTATTTCAATCATTTGCTTGATCGTTGGATCATGTCTGCTTGGATGTCCTCTAGTTTCCGTTTGGATATATATGAGGGGACGGTCTCAGTAAAAACCTCACAGTCACGTTGGCCGATTTTTATAAATAAAAAATTCAATAATAAATACTAGTTTGGATGGTTCATTTGATTTATCCATGAGGGAGACTCTCAGTAATAACTTCACAATCTCCTTAAAAAATCAATAATTTATGACGATTTCAATGGCATAATCCGATAGCTCCTTAACATTTAGTTTGAAAAGCTCTAAATGATAGATGATTCCAAATTAAATTAATAGTTTGCTGAGTTTTAATACCACACATTAAAATTTTATGAGATATTTAAATGCTAAATAAAGTCTTACGGAAGTGAAAATGTGAAATCAATGTATGTAATCCATTAACAAACTGCAAATACAAGAGGTAAAAGTGTGGATTTTTAAAGTTAAAAAAATCCACTTGTATCTAACACATGAGATCTAAATGTAATTTACCATATTATATAATTAACTCATAATTATATCACGAGTAGTCGAATTAATGGACTCGCTATATAATTAAGGTATGTGTATATATATATATATATATATATATATATATATTATTTATATCCACT
>JBBMKE010000001.1:13240313-13256216 GCA_037834125.1 Lippia alba | reverse complement strand
CAGTAAAATCAAATCAAGCCAAATAAAGAAAGTCAAATGTAATATTCTAGAAATCAAATCATATCTTTTGATTTATAGAAAATATTACGAAATTGATGAGGACCAATCAGAATGAAGTCTTCTCTCGGCAATTATGGAAAGATTTGCCTCTCCTACACGTATAAATAGAGGCATCCCCTAAGCCAAAAACCAACACAACAACAACTCACAACTCGGAGAGACGAAGGAGCAAGCAACAAAGCAACGAGAAAGAAGCATCCCCGACGTTCTTCAACATCCACAACGTTCTTCAACATCTTCAACGGCGTTCTTGACGGAAGTTCACAAATCAAGGCATTAGATCCGGTGTTGAAGCATTGAAGTAGCTATCCGGCGTTTCTCTCCTCAAAGAATTCAAAGGCGTTCTTCGGCATTCAAAGGCGTTCTTCGAGGAAGTCCACAAATCAAGGTGTTCAATCAGGAATCGAAGCATCAAATCCAGATTTCGGTGTTGTTCCTCAACAAATCCAAATCAAGTTCAAATCGATCAAGGCGAAATTCAAGGCATTCTTCGTGGCGATCAACAAATTGAGGCGTTCGATCCGCAACAAGACTTCAAGTCCGCAAATCTAGCGTTTTCTCCAAATCAAATCCAAGTCAACATCCACGGTGTTCATCAGCGTTTTTCGGCGTTCACCAAAATCAAGGTGTTTAATCCGGACCAAGTCGAAAGACCCACGATTGACGTTTTCAAAAACAAATCGAAGTCAAAGAAGATTGAAGCTCAAAAGTCAACAAATGCATTTCAAACCTTCCCAAAATCCAACAAATTCTATAGGAAAAATCAAAGGACGAAAAATAGAGATTGTACCCACTTATTGAGAAATCAATAAAATTCATTTGTGATCATTTATTATGTTTAATTATTCAATTATTCACAAAAAAAAATTGAGTTACAGTAATCCTTGTAATTCTAACTTAAATTTAACTCGACTAAATCGATATAACGAGAAAATAAATATTTGAATTTTAAATTTACTATTTAATTGAAGTTCGATTAAATCAGATTCGAACTAAAATCTTCAATAATTTATATACCAATTTCTAACACCCCACCCCAAAAAAAAAAAAATGTAATGTATATACCAAGAATGTGTCCATTTGGCTAGTTACCCTGACGTCTAATTTTCGTTGCAAACAAATTCCAATTAAATAGTGAGGAACGTATAGAAATATGCCCGATCAAAATTTTCAAATGTCGGCCTGGCCTTCGTTGTCGTCGAATTATTATAATGTAAATCGTTTGACCAGCTCAAGATTAAGTATTATGTCTATTTCATTTAATAATATCCATCGATTATTCCCTAATCCATATCCAACATACACTATATTTTCAACCAAATCCTGTGAATTTACTAAAAGTTTATTTTAATGAAAAAATATATTAATTAAACCGAGAACATCATTCAAAACGCAGTACTTTTGAATAAATTTATTAAAAGAAATTAGGTCTAAAATAAATCATTATAATAATATATTTTACGTGCAAAAAGCACTTGAAAATTTTTTCAAATTTCATGTGAAATGAGTCCCTTAATTTTCCTTTTCTAAATAAAGTTTTTTTAAAAAAACATACACATACCCAAGCGCGATTCGAACCCATGACCTTGCATTGAAAAACGAATTCATTAATTGTTTGTACCAATCTATGTTGGTTTTAATTAAATTGTACTAGCTACTAAAATATGAACGTTTTTTTTTAATCAACCAATATTTATATATACAAATATTCGAATATGAGATATTTAATTAAATAGTATGGTGATATACTATTTGATTATATTTTTACCAATGATGAACAAACACTTTTAAATATATCATTTTGTTGTATTGTGTTGCGTTGCGTTGTGTTAGACATTTGTGATGAATATCATGTCTGACATTCGTCACATTAAAATTTTTTAAAAAATTATATCGTTGTATTCATATCGTGTCTGTGTTCATATTTGTAAATCAAATAAGTTATTGGTCTGAGAATGCGTCCTTCATTAATTTGTTTGTTTTAGTGGTTGATGTTTATGAATTATGCAGTGAGATGCATTCAAGTGTAGCTATAACTGCATCATTAATTACAATCACTTTTTAACATAACAACGGCCATTAGTGATAATTAATTCGTTGCGCTCATTCTACATTCTAAGTTGAAGGGTAGAAGCGTAAGTTCAGTACTGGCTGGTGGAACAGAAAATACGGCGTCGTCTGACTTTTGATATTTCCTTCCTAATTATGGGAAACCGGAAATGTGATTATGTGAAGATACACAAACCTATTTAATTAGGGAATTTAATTACTACTTAATAGATTACGGGTACCTATTAGTTTTACATTTATGCTGTTTGAATTTAATTTTCCCAACCCGGCCCCCACCCCAACTTTTGTTAAGTTTTATAGTAGCAGTAAAATGTGATTTAGGGCTTCATGTTATCTGTGTACAAAGCTAGCATATATAGGCGTTTATGAATTATATAATAGAGTCTACATGTATACTTTGATATATATTTTAAGAAATTTGAGTTTTTTCGCTTTTAGAATACAAGTTTCCCTTAATATATTCCACACAATTTTGTGTTGGAATTCGAATTGGTTTGGATATTTAAGGTGTAACATTATTCTTATGTAGTATTTTACATTGCTTTGAGTTGGATCAGATCAAGTTTAGAACTCTTTATATGAATAGTAGATGTTTATTTAGGGATCCAAATATAAAATTTTTAAATAAGCTAGCTAGTATGTAGTGATAACTGATAACCCATTAAACTTTTGCGGGACATTTAGGGGTTGCGAGGCAATGATCCCTTGGTGGCCTTGGATTTTTGCAGCTTTAATAAGAGAAATAAGGGTTATTTTGTATGACAAGTTTGCAACTCTTCTTAGTATAAGTTGTTCAACCAAACACAGTTAAATATGGTCTTATGGACATAAGTGATATGATTGAAATCAACTGTTGTTAGATATATGTGTCGTGCTGATACTCATCAAGTTAACCCTTCAGACTCAACGCCTCTATATCAGGCCAACAGCCGATACCCGACATTTTGGCCACATTATGTTTTTTGGCCAGCAAGAACTCAAGTGGACATAGGAAGAAGTTGAATTTGCCCACATGTTATATCTTATTATTTTTATCTATGTGGGTATTCGAGTATGAACAACATAAATAATTTTTGAATTTGTATATCTTCTTTGAGTTTGATCGGTATACACAAGCAAGACCTCGGTAATAACTCCACTGCTGTTTTATCCCGGTTCACTTGGTATCCTCAATTCATTTTGTTGATATAGTAAAATGGGCTCAGATTAATACATCGCATTTGATAAGGCCTTTTAAACTAATCCTTCAGATGAGCCTATTAACCCTTTGGTACACTTTCTCCCTACAACTTGTCCAATAAAATTGGGCCTTGGTCCAAGCTATTGTCATAAGAAGCCCAAAATTCTACAGCGATATTATTAAGACTTAAGATCCAATAAATACCCAAATTTCAAACATTGCCAATTTCTCAACTTCATCAGCCCATAAACTACTAACCTTAATCCATATAATCTTCCATGATTTTAAATAACACGAAAAGAATATTTTAAAATGTATGGCAATTCAAGATTATTTATTACTAGAACAAAGGTCAATAAATTTAATATAACTAATATAATTCGAGTTATTAATTGGGGTTCTATTGCCTAAGCTAAGAGGCAAGCACGTACATATTACATATATGATCTCTTACACATGAAGTGGGGCCCAGTCAACCAATACGAAAGCGCGTCCTATTACTCCGGACGTGGGGCCCCACCCCCTCCCACTCCAGGCGGTTAACCGTTGACAGGTACACGCCACGTCATCCAACGGGCCCCATTCAAGCACAATATTATCATAAAAAAACATTAAAGAAATCGAAAATTAAAAAAATGAGAAAAAACAGAAAGAAGAGAAGCGAAGAGAGAGAGAGAGAGGAATGGAAAACGAAAATTTCTTTTTTTAGAGAGAGAAAAGAAGAGAGAGAATGAATTTTTTCCTCCATTTTCCCCCCTTGTTTCAGAAAGATGGTCGAGGAGAGTTTTCACCTCTGAGATCATCCTGAAAAGGGCAGTCAAGAAAATTACGCACCAGTTCTTCTTCGTCTTCTTCTGTGTTCTTCTCCATTAACGCATATCAATATTCTTCTTCAAGCTGCCATTTTTCTTTTCCAGTGTCGAACCACCTTATCATTTCATCAACATTCCCTGCTCTGCAATTATCTTTTTTTAATTTTATATGATCCCACGAAAACAGAATCTGAGAAGGGGAATGCGACTACACAATCCCTTTTATCATCATTGATTTCCCCCTTTTGTCTCTCCTTCTCCGGTGAGATTTTACTCCTTTACATTGTCATTATGCTTTTGCCTTTTTGGCTTTGGATTTCGTGTTTCTGCGGTTATTCTTTCAGAATCTCCCTTTTGTACCCCACCCCATTATTATTATTTTTCGTATGATTGTGTAATGGGTTGTGAAATGAGGTTGTTTTTATGCGATCCCATTCTTCATTAAGAGCCAATGTGGTTAAATTTCCATTAATTTTGTGTTGTTTTGTGATAAAGGTCGAATCTTGGAGGAGACCCTTTGTGCGGTTAGGGTTATGCTGTTGTTGAGGAAAGGCCTGGTGTTGTAGCCAGATCAATATCTGGTGCAAGATGAGGGACCCCAATTTTATCAACAGATTCAAGAGGGCTAATATAGGTTATTTTACATGTTACGTAGTTTGTGCTTAGCATATCGTATAAATTTTTTCTTGCATTTCGTCCGGGTGATTCTGCATTGCTCGGAGGGTTTAACTCCGCCAATATAAAGCTGGCCTTTTACAAAGTCCTAGCTTTAGGGAAAAACTGCCTCCATCACTACAACAAATGGGGGGTAGATGGACAGCTTGTCGAATGCAGCTGTCATGTTTCGCGCTTTTGATTCTTGTTC
Source organism: Lippia alba (assembly GCA_037834125.1). NCBI lineage: Eukaryota > Viridiplantae > Streptophyta > Magnoliopsida > Lamiales > Verbenaceae > Lippia > Lippia alba. Next base: position 13,251,229 of record JBBMKE010000001.1, on the reverse strand, counting down.
TTGAAATCCATGGATGCTCGTCACTCAACTCAGATGGTAATTCCAGCATTTTACGAAATGTACATGAGACTTTGAGGTTTTGAAGTGGTTGGGGATGTTGTTAATGTAGTTGACTTGATAAAATTTTCGAATGTAGGATTGGCTCTGATTCAGTTCCGGGCTAAGGTGGGCTGTGATCCGTTTGGGGCTTTAGCAAATTGGGATCCTAATGATTGTGACCCGTGTGGATGGTCGGGCGTTGAGTGTCTGGATGGAAAAGTAGTTATGCTGTAAGTCCTGTTTTATTGACTGTAAATCTTTGGTGGTATCCTTAATATTTTCCAACTTTGGTTGAAGATTATGTGTATTCTTGAAATTTTGTGTAGAAATCTCCATGGACATGCTTTGGAGGGGGTTTTGGTACCCGAGCTTGGAAATCTTACTCGTTTAAGATACCTGTGAGTATTTATGACTAATGGGATGTTTTATTGCCTTTTCTATTTTGGGTGTTAAATATTTTGTCAATCTCATAATGCCTCTTAATTGTGTTGCAAGTGACCTATCCAAGAACCATCTTTCTGGCACTATTCCCCCACAATTTGGTCAGCTTACAACATTGGAAGTGTTGGATCTGAGAGATAACAGATTGAGTGGAGAACTTCCTGCAGAATTAGGAGGCTTGCGTTCGTTAAAACATCTGTAAGTACAAAATTGAATGTTATTCGTTGTTATTTATTAATTCATCTAACTTATATGTGTTTCTGCTAGGTTGCTCTGTAATAATAGATTTGAGGGAAGCATACCTATGGAGATTGAGAAGCTTCGTTTGCTAACTGATTTGCAATTCGATGATATAATCTCTACTGCTGCTGGATTTGGCTGTGTGAATAGAAAATTCGGGCATTGGTAAAATATTCTTTTAGCTCTTTCAATTTGGTAATTGTGGTGCATTGGCAATTTTGCTGATATATTGTTTATATGCATAATGCATGTTTTAAAGCAGCATTTGGCAGAGTGTCTTGAAACAATCCAAGAAATCAGATTCCTTCTCATTACCAATTAAATCGAGCATAACTCGTTTCCTCAATCTAGTCCGTCAGTACGTAAACATAATTCTGTTTTATAAATTATTATCTTAATTGCATCTCGGTGGAAACATAAAAAGTCGCCTTTCGTGAAGGTTCAAATTGGAAAGTGGATCATTCCGAAACCATGCTGATGATAACTGCTGCAGTCTAACAGGTGAGCTACGACTTCAGTTGCTTGTTTTTTTTTTTGTTTTCTTTTTATAATTCTTTGGAATTTCTTAAATTGAGTATAATTTCGTTAGTTTCTCGTGAGCCAGGTGTCGTTCACGAAGTAAACAAGCAGGCATACAATTTGCGCCGCGTACTAGCAGAACAGCCCAACAACTTTATTGCAATCCCTCCCAAAGGGGGGCTCAAACCCCCGCCACAGACCGGCATTTATATTCCCAGCAGAAGCAGTGGATCATTTCCCGCAATACCCAAGGAAAAGAAATTATCTCCTGCTCCTGCTCCTGCTCCTGCTCCTACGCCTGCTCCTGCACCCTCGTCTGTTCCGGCCCAAGAGAATACACCTCAAACGACTAACACCGCTGCAATCAGCCACCAAAGTGAAAAACATTCGTCAGAAGGTGGAAACTCGCTGAAAATTATTCTTGGAATAGCAATTCCACTTCTCTTGCTTATTATTGCAGCAGTTATATTCTTCATTATGAGAAGCAGAGCAGCGAAAACCATTGGTCCTTGGAAAACTGGATTGAGTGGGCAGCTACAGAAAGCTTTTGTAACAGGTATTATACTATACTGACCTCCAAAAAGGAATTTAAAAATTAAGCTTCATTTAATTTCTGTCACACTTTAATTAATTAATTAATATTAATATTATTATGTTTTTGCCATATTTAGGGGTCCCTAAGCTGAACAGAGATGAGCTAGAAACTGCATGTGAAGACTTCAGCAATATTATTGTTACGCATGACGGTGTGGCTACTTTGTATAAGGGAACTCTATCCAGTGGAGTGGAGATTGCTGTTGTTTCGACTGCTGTTGTCTCTCTTGAGGAATGGTCAAAAAGTGCTGAACTAGCATACAGGAAGAAGGTTAGATGATAGCTTTTTATCTCATTTTGGGATAATTATGCTGAAATACACTGCGGTTTGGTTTAATTACAAAAATTTCCCCAAAATTACAAAAACTTCCCCTGCATGCTATAAAGATTGGCTTAGCACATGCTATTATAGTTTTGACTTAAAAGTCAAATATTGATTGGTATGTGTCAAGACAAAGTAAGGTATTCATAAATAATTAGAGATGAGATCATCAAAATTTGATGGTTCTATATGGAATGTAAATTATTCGACGGGGGAAGATTTTGTAATTTCTAAAACCTCAGGGGTGGTTTGTGTGTTATGCAACATCAGATATCTCAGTGTAGTTATCCCTTTTTTCTTTTTTATTTTTCCTTATACCATGTTGTCCTAAAATATTTTTCCAATTTATTTTTTGCTAGATTGATACTTTATCGCGGGTGAATCACAAGAACTTCATTAACCTTATTGGGTACTGCGAGGAAGATGAGCCCTTCACCCGGATGATGGTTTATGAGTATGCACCAAATGGCACGCTATATGAGCATCTGCACGGTACTAATATTTATTTAATTTAATTCATTTATTTATTAATCTATAACAAAGTGTAACATTTTCTTTAATTCATTCAGTTGAAGACCTCGAGCACCTAGACTGGAATGTGAGGATGAGGATAATTATGGGGACTGCTTATTGCCTTCAGCACATGCACGATCTCAATCCTCCGGTCACGCATGAAAATTTGACCGCCAAAGAAATATTCTTGACAGATGATTATGCTGCTAAAGTAAGCCTTTTTTCTCCAAAATAACTTAGATTAGCTAAATTATATCTTGCAAATTCAGTTTTTATTCACTTTTCTTTTCTTTGTTGCAGATTGCAGACGTGGCTTTCTGGGAAGAACTCATGGCCATGTCAAAAAACCGTGCAGAAAACGACTCAGAGGAGTCCGAACTGCCTCCACTTGCTGATGTCGAAACAAATGTTCACAGTTTTGGGATACTTTTGCTTGAAGTCATATCTGGGAGACTCCCTTACTCAGAACAGGAAGGCGATATTGTTGATTGGGTATGGAATTTATTGTCGATATATTCATATTTCCATCCTAAGATGATAATTTCACATTTCTTTTAAACTGAGGGTTTTTTCTCAATGTTGTTCAGGCTGCCAAGTACCTGACCGATAAGGCGAATATGAACCAGTTGATAGACCCTACTCTGAAGTCGTACGAGGACAACGAGCTTGAGGTCGTGTGTGAAGTAATCCAATGCTGCATAGAACAAGATGCAAGAAAAAGACCTTGCATGAAGGATGTTGTTCAAAAGCTAAGACAAGGACTCGACATATCACCTGAAGCAGCAACTCCGAGGCTTTCTCCTCTCTGGTGGGCTGAGCTCGAGATCTTATCAGCAGAGGCAGCTTGATTCGTTCGACTGCATAACACATAATGTAAGTCGATTCACACTAATACCATATAATATCCATCACGATTTGTAACTTATACATTCTTTTTATCCTTTCACCGGCGTGCCTTTCTTACAAATCCGTATTATTTCATTCTTTCACGACGTTTTGCAACATGTCTGCTTTTGTCACTGATATTTATGTAAGACTCATATGATGAAGATGTGAATATCATGGGAGCCTCTGAAAATTTCCTAATGTTATTCTTATATTGGACTGTTGAATCTATTTATACGTCGTGCATGGGTTCGATATGTATGCATTCGTTAGAGCAGGGGTGACGGCGACTGTAGCGAGGCTCTCGAGATTACGAAGCCCGATGATCTTTAAGCATGTTTCGGCTCGTTCATAAGATGTTGGATTTTATTTTGAATTTTTTTTTTTCTTTTTGGCTTTGTGTTTCATGTTATAAACGTTTTGAAGATGATTGGCTTGTGGGTGGAGGGCCAATGGGGCTACACGAGTTGATGGAGTCTTGCTCACAAGATGATGTATAATTTTCTTGGCTGTTAATTAATTTCCCAATACAAAGGGATTTGGGGATGACCACAGTCTTTATTTTCCTTTAATTTCTTGAATCTTAATTTGGAACTTTCTCACTAATAATAGGTTCACCAATTGATTCATAACCTAAAAATTATCAATTATTATAAGAAATTAAATTATATCATATGACGAGGAAAAATTATGTGAAAATTATACTACCATACGTATTTCCAGAACATGGTTTCCAGAAACATGACCAAGCAAATCTTACGGTGCATTTAGAATTGCAAAAATGCAGAGTAAATAAAAAAAAACTGCAAACTTTGATCACAGACAACAAGAACATATAAGACTTTGTTGAATAAGACTCGAATCTTGTAAAAAAAAAAGACTCGAATCCATGACTTATCAATTCATGATGTTTACCACTAAGTCATCCGTCCGTCTTAATTTAAAGAGCAAGTTGATTGTGATTATTATCACCATTATTAAAGTGTTGATCTCTTATTCACCTCATTTCCGCATCTGAATCTGTTGCATCGTCGTTGCACACTGCATAGGAGTCAGCACGGTGAAAGAGTGTGACCAAATAGAACGTAAATGAAATAGTAAAACCACGCTGGAGAAAACGAAGAAGGTAAACGGCGGAGCAAGAGAAAAATTAGGGTTTTGAATAATACTACAATATTGAATAATAAAGAAAGGTAAAGGTTCACATAAGGCATCAGCCTTATTTATACAGCAACACGCGTCAAACGGCTATAAAGCCACGCGGATAAAAACGTAAAATACAAAACAAAACTCATAAAGCAAATACGCTTTATGCTTACAAATAAATAAACAAAATAAAATACACAGATTTCAGCAGTCTCCCTCAAGTTGGAGCTTCATTAAGGATGAAGCCTAACTTGCAAAGAATACGTCGAAATAAGGGGTCCTCCCAAAGATTTTGTAAAAATATCAGCAAGTTGTTGAAGTGTAGACGCATGATTAAGATGAATGAATCCAGACTTGAATTGATTGTGGACAACGTGGCAATCTATCTCCAAATGCTTGGTGCGTTCATGAAAAACAGGATTCTCAGTGATGTGGATAACAACTTTATTATCACACCATAGTTGGATAGGCAAAGAGACAGGGACATGCAAATCTAGAAGAAGATAGCTAAGCCATTGAAATTCTGCTACTGTGGCGCCTAAACTGCGGTATTCTGCCTCACATGAAGAGCGGCTAACAGTATTCTGCTTCTTGGTCTTCCAGGACACTAAACTATTACCTAGCAAAATACAAAAACCAGTCAAAGATTTGCGTGTATATTGACAAGTAGCCCAATCAGCATCACTGTAAGCTACCAAATTAAGAGTATTATCAGTAGGAAAGAATAAACCAGCAGTCTTGTGCTAGCAAGATATCTAAGCACATGTAAAGTTGCATCCCAGTGAGCTTGCATGGGTTTAGAAACAAACTGATTGAGTTGTTGTACTGAAAAACTCAAGTGGGGCCTGGTCAAATTAAGATAAATAATCTTCCTATCAACCTTCTGTATTTAGCAAGATCATCAAATAGATGTTCATCATCAGATGGGAATTTATACCCTTGAGGTAACAGGGTAGAAACAGGCTTAGAATCAAGCATGCCTGCATCATTAAGCAAATCATATATATATTTTTGTTGAGTTAAAATCATGCCATTAGAACACCTGAAAATTTCCAATCCAAGGAAATATTTAGCATTCCCAATATCTTTAATGGTGAATTCCTTATGCAGAAATTGTTTAATATCAAGAATAACACTGTCATCAGAACCAGAAATCAAGACATCATCAACATAAACTATAAGCATAATGAAACAGTTATCTTTAGACAGGGTAAAAAGACAATGATCATAAACTGATTGTACAAAACCATAAGCAATTAATTTGGTGGTAAACTCCAAATTCCATTGTCTTGAGGCCTGTTTAAGGTCATACAAAGACCTTTTTAACTTATAAACTTGACCTTGTTTGCCCTTAGTATACCCTGCAGGTGGTTGCATATACACATCCTCATCTAAAAATCCATGAAGAAAAGCATTATTGATATCAAGTTGATATAAACCTCATCCATTACTAGTAACAATGCTCAAGAAAACCCTAATAGTTACTAGCTTGGCAACAGGTGAAAAACATTCAAAATAGTCTATACCAAAAGTTTGATTAAAGCCTTTGGCTACAAGCCTAGCTTTATATCTTTCCACTGATCCATCTGGGTTATACTTAACTTTAAACACCCATTTGGAACCAATGACTTTCTTACTAGTGGGTAAATCTGTTAAAATCCAAGTTTGATTAGTATCAAGAGCTTCAAGCTCTTTATTCATGGGCTCAACCCACACAGGATGCTTAACAGCCTGAGCATAAGTAATGGGCTCAGGAATAGGAGCAATCTTAGCCATAAAAGCTAAGTAAGAATCTGAGTAAGTAAATTATTAGTAGAAGATAATTAATTACAAGTAATGTTGGTATCAAAAATATGAAAACCAACATTGCAAACATAGTCTTGTATCCAAACTGGAGTAGATTTAAGTCTGTTGCTTACCCTAACAAGCTGAGTATTAGACACAACAGGTTCATTATCAGTTTCTTGAGGTAAAATAGTATCAGATGACATCGTAGGACTCATATCAGATCCTGGGTAAATTATGTAATTGTCACCATTGGAAACAGTATCAAAATCATCAACTAAGATAAAAGGAGGAACACAAACTGATTTAGAAGATTCTTTATAAGGGAAAACATTTTCAAAGAATTTTACATCTCTGGAATAAAAAATATTCTGAGATGTCAAATCAAACAACTTATACCCCATTTTACCAGTAGCAGGACCTAAAAGATGCATTTATGAGCCCTAGGTAAGAATTTATGTTTGTTAGGACCATTGTCAACTGCATAACACAAACATCCAAAAACCTTTAACAAGTTATAAGAAGGTTTAGAACCAACTAACCTAAAATAATGTGTTTCCCAATTTATAACTCTACTGGGTAACCTATTTATAATATAGGTAGCATTCAGAATTGCATCACCCCAGAATTTTAAAGGCAAGTTAGATTCAAACATGAGAGCCCTAGCAAGTTGTGACCAATGTTTGTACTTCACCTCCACAACCCCATTCTGTTGTGGAGTATAGGCACAAGAAGTTTGATGTGTGATACCCAAAGATTGGAAAAGAGTATTGCAATTGGAATTTACAAACTTTTTCCCATTATCACTCCTGAAACATTTAACTACTTTCCCATACTGAGTTTTAATAAAATTCAGAAAATTTTGAAGAGTAAGGTATGTGTGATCTTTGTAAGGCATCAAAAAGTCCACACACACCTACTGTAATCATCAACAGCAGTGAGAAAGTAGCTACAGTTAGAATGTGTTTTAATTTTAAATGGACCCCCCCAAAGATCTAAGTGTAACAGATCAAAAGGTCCTTTAGAAGTGATAGTACTTACAGGGAAAGGAAGCCTATGCTGCTTAGATTTTTGACAAACATCACAAACAGAAATGTTATCATGAAAAGAAATATCCATATGCTTCATAATAGTGTCAGAGGCATGGCCAAGCCTCTTATGCCGCACATCAAAGTCCTGAGTTTTGATAGATAAACATCTATCGTTGTTACCACAGTTCTTATCAACATTGTTTAAGCCTCCCTTAAGGGAGTTACAATCTGGAACATAAAACTGCTCATTTGCATATACAACAGTAATAGGAAAAACATCAAATTGTTTAGCTTAAAAAATGTAAAGACAGTTATAACTTTGACAAGAGACAACAATTTCTTTAGAATTCTGGTCCAGCAAAGTCCAATGTGTTTTTGAAAACACAAATTCATTATTAGTGTTATCAGTCACTTTATTGACTGAAATCAAATTAAATTTAAAAGAAGGTATATACAGAACATTCTCTAAAATGAGTTTATCAGTAAGCTTGACAGTTCCAATATATTTGACAGAATTAGATGTTCCATCAGGCAAGTAAATAGGCATATCATTAACAGGAACATGATATGTATGAAACATGTCAAGATTGGAACACACATGACTAGTAGCTCCAGAGTCAATAATCCAATGAAAAGCTGCTAGTTTATTAGAGTAGGCAAGAACATAACCAGAAAACTTACTTGAGAACTCAGATGCAAAGTGAAGTTATTCTAAGCCTCCAGAATTCTTTTCTTTGAAAAATTTTATGAGTTCCTGCCTAATAAGTTCAGACATGTTACCAGCAGAAACATTAGAAACAGTTTGACCTACATCATGAGTAAGATCCAATGGAGTTGCAGCAACAGACTTTGCAACATTTTTGAAAGAACGCTTAGAAGTCCCCAACTCCAGCAAATCTACTCTCTTTGTAGGTCTTGTACCAATCAGGCTCTCCAATAATTTTGAAGCAAGTATCCGTATTACGAGAGTTACTGTTACATATGTCACAATGCCTATTTGTCTTTTCCTTTATTTTGAAATCCCTACCCATACCAGACCCTCTGTTTACAGACTTAGCAAACAACACAGAATTATTAGAGGCATCAGTAAAAGAAATGTGAACATCTCTTTGAGATTCTACTCTAGAAATAATGGAATAAGCTTTGTTCACGTTAGAGAGGGGATCCATAACTAAAATCTAATTCCTAACAGCATTGTAAGAATCATTCAATCTCATGAGGAATTGAATCAACATATCAGAGGATTCAGACTCAGAAATATACTTGGTAACAACACAAGAACTTCTAGAAAGGCAAACAGGAGGGTTAACTAGATTACCAAGTTCATCCCAAAATGTCTTGAGACGATTAAAATAAGTAGCCAGAGATATGTTACCTTGTGCGATCGAACTTAGACCGCGTTTTAGCCGATATGGAAGTGGACCATTACATTGCCCGTAGCGCTGCTCAAGATCCTCCCATAGTTCCTTGGCAGTGGATGCATACAAAAAACTCTGATGGATATCACGCTTAAGAGAATTCAGAATTCATGCCTTTACAATGCTATCCACTCATTTCCAGACCTTAAAGGAATAATCATCTGGAGATGGTACATCAATACTACCATCCACAAAGCTAAACTTTATTTTGGACTCCAGTGCTATCTTCATGGTTCTCCTCCATGTAAGATAGTTTTTACCGTCCACCACGACAGTAACAATTGATAAGAGAGACGAATCACTGTTGGATATGGACAGTGACTCATCTTGAGGATAAGATGAGGATGACGGAGTAACACCCTTAGCCTTGTCATCAACAGACATGATTAATCCAGGAAAAACACAGAGTAACAAGATCTGGAGAAGAAAAGTACAGATCTACCGGAAATAAGGAAAGATCTAATGAAACAGAGTACAGATCTACTAAAGCGATGAAGAACCAACACCAGATCTATACCAGAGAAGAAGAATCTTAACCGAAAAATGCAGATCCAAACCGGAAACACACACAACAAATACTGGAGAGTAAGATTCCAGTAAAGAAGACGAAAAACAACACAGGATCTGGAGCCTTGAGCTCTAGATACCATGGAGAAAATGAAGAAGGTAAATGGCGGAGCAAGAGAAAAATTAGGTTTTTGAATAATACTACAATATTGAATGATGAAGAAAGGTAAAAGTTCACATGAGGCATCAACCTTATATATACAGCAACACGCGTTAAACGGCTATAAAGCCACGTGGATAAAAATGTAAAATACAAAACAAAACTCATAAAGCAAACACACTTTATGCTTACAAATAAATAAACAAAATAAAATACATAGATTTCAGCACACGCTACAAAAAATTTATTATTATTATTTTTTTGGGAAAACGTGTTGTTACGAGAAACCATTACCACTCTCATGTCGATAACAATCTATGTCATCTCAACATAAAAAAAAATAATAATAAAAGAAAATAAATCATAATCCGCAAATACCCGATAGAATTCAATTAATGAGAGAAAAAAGTAACAAAATTTTATTAACAATCGGAAAACTCAAAAAAGTAAATCTAATATATCCTAAAATTCACGTAAGAAAAAATAGATCTAATATATACAAGAAATCAGATTTAAACCAAAAAACAAGAAGAAGAAATTTGGCATATCCAAAAAATAGAAAGGAAAAAGTAACAAAATTTTATTAACGATCGGAAAACTCAGAAAAGTAAATCTAATATATCCTAAAAATCACATAAGAAAAAGTAGGAGAGCGTTTGATAATATAGATTATATGATTTTACTTAATCTATTTGTGGGGAATTAAGTGAAATTAAGTGTTCTTTGGAGAAGTTAATTTTGTGTTTGATACATTCAATTAATAAATTTAGTTGTATCTAATTTTAGTTATTATCGTGTTTGATAGATCTTATAAACTGAAGCTTCCATCCGGCGGTGGAGAATACTATGTTCCATCACTGGATTGATTCAGTTCTACTTTGTTGTCCGGTGGTGGAGAATACTATGTTCCATCGTTGGATTGATTCAGTTCTACTCTGTTGTCAGCTTTTCAGATGTGATACGGTTTGTGTTTTTTTTGCGGTTATATTTGATAGTGTCGGATTTGGTTTAAGAGGAGTTCAACACCAACTCATTTTCTATTTATGTGTGTATGGAAGGGAAGACCATTATAGGCGAAAGGCCTCAGAAACTGGGTTCCCGTTGAGCACGTATTCTACCAGCTAGGGTAACACCTTAGTGAGGAAAGTGAAGCTGTATGAAGCTTGAATATGCAGCAATCGGGTTTTCTAGTTCAATGTTTGGTGTGGAGAGAGAGGTGTTTTCCGCAGAGAAGATTTATTGGGGAAGAAGGAGTGTGGTCCTTCTATTTATAGTTTAAGGGTGAGGTCAGTTAAGTAAAATTAACCTTGTGGTCC
>JBBMKE010000001.1:13177612-13196386 GCA_037834125.1 Lippia alba | reverse complement strand
CCCTTGTATGCCATCCAACCCTTTCATGTTAACCTGCAATAATAAATATCGGAAAATTACTTACCAACATATTAAATAGTTTATATTTATTTTATGAGATTGAATAATATGTTGAATGCCCACTTTATTTAAAAGTCTTGAAATGCGAGGGAGTAAAAAATTCACGTAAATTACATCCAGACCCCCTTGATCTGTGAACTTACAAATAGAAACCTAAAGAGAAGTAAAAGGAATAGATGAGGAAATCTTACATCAAAGAAAACAGTGTTGCGGTTGGCATATCGATCACTCCTATCAATGCCATCAAACCTCTGAGGAAACTGCACGTAGCACACATCCCGACCAACTTGAGGGTCCATAAAGAAACACATTGCCTCGCGAATTGCTTGGCTATTGTTAACATAGTGATCACAATCAAGATTTAGGATGTAAGGTGCATTAGTGAGAACAGCAGATACTCTTACCTGAGGGGGGAAAAAAGTCGTCAGACATTTTATATGGTATCAAGACCTTTTCACAGCAACATAAACGCATAAAAAACCTTACAAGTGCATTTTCAGCACCGGCCTTCTTATGATGCTGATATCCAGGCCTCTTCTCTCTCGAGACATAAACCAGTCGAGGAAGCTCATTACCTTCTATATCATGTAAACCAGTACTCCCCAAAAACACCTGAAATCAAAATGAAAGGGAACTTTCTTTGAGATTGTTTTTAAATACTTTAGTGTGCAAATTTTTAAAAAAATTGTAATATAAGCCATATATATCCGACCTGAATCATCCCGGGATGATCACGTGAATTGTTCCCAGGCCAAGGTGTTCCATCGGCCATGGTCCAGCCTTCATCAGGTGTTTTCTGAGCCTTTGCCACCAAAGCATTTATCCTCACCTTATACTCTTCATAATCCCTCTATAATTTAAAACAAAGGAAATCAAGAAACAAATGAATCATACAATTTTTTATCATATCTAAATTGTATCAATTAAAAGGAAGAATTTGCTTACTTTCATCGCTCTACGTTCCTTGACAAACGAAGGCTGTATTTTATCCTTCAAATAGTCAATCTTCTGCGAGAAGTAAAACTCTGGTGCTCGAGGCTCAATAGCAAACTTCTTGCAAAAGGGCACCCATTTTCTTGCGAATTCCGCAGTTTCAACGAGGGACTCAAATGTAAGCATTGCTGCACCATCATCAGACACATAGCAAGAAACTTTTTCCACTGGATAATCCACTGCTAGGATTGAAAGAACAGTATTCGCAGTGATCAAAGGCGGTTCTTTCAGTGGGTCGACTGTACTGACAAAAAAGTCGACCGCCGCAAGCTCATTGGGTTCCCCTTCACGCTCATACCTAATAACATCCACATTAGAAGCAAATGTTAATCAAACTATAAGTTTTCTTTTCATTTATTAATGTTTTTTTACTGAGGAAACAGACCTGGCTGATAATCTGTCGATAAAGGTTTCCCTGTTCACGGGAGACCACTTGGGGAACTGATCAAGCACCCATGAAAAAGCAAACCAGATTTCACAGATGACGGATGTAAGCCAAAGACCGAATGCACTATCAACGGGATGCGTTACACGGTATTGGAAGAAAAGCGCGAGAATAATCAGACGCATTATGATCACACCTCTGTACGGTGTGATGTGTGATTTCGGTAGGGGTACTACTTGGGAAAGTGGCAGAGCAGCATCAGCTGACCTGTAATAGTTGGTTTCATTACACCCTTATCAAGTAGAAGACATTTCTAGACATGTTTCAAATTTTAGTCTTATTATTATTGGTGTTATGTACATATTTTTAAGTTAATGTTTGGAGATCCTTCTTGTTTAAGCTCACTTACTGTGTCTTATCTTCCATCTGCTGCTCCGGTGGAATTTGCGCTTCCTTTTTCTCCTTTTTTGTAGGTTTCTTCTTCTTATTTTTCTTGTCCTTCCAACTTTCAACACGATTCTTCCATATTGGGTTTCCAGAGTCATCCATATATTCTTCAAAAACAAGATAAAAGAAAACCATAAAACGTCATCAGCAATTCAAAAAGATTAAGGCTTTCTTTATACCCAAGATGCAGTTTTCACTCACCACTGTCCAGTGTGGAAACCGTACTAACATTTCTAGCATGAATTCCAGTATCCTACAACACATCTTACCCATGTTAGAACTATTTTCAAAATCATAAACTGTTCATACAAGAAAAAAGAGAAGTACAAACATTTCGACGAATAATACCTCAGAAGCATTCACATGGGATTCAGTCTGCATATTATTTACAATCTCTTCCCCTCCCACTTCAGCAACTGCATTATCATACATTTAATCAGACAAATCCAATCCAGACATGATTTGTCAAGAAAAATAAAAAGACACGAAAAAATAGATCATATATAAGTTGAAGATTTATTACCATCACCGTAATGAGTCCCACAACGAATACAGGCGTTACGGCCTTCCTTGATCTCATAATCCAAGCAATGGTGGCAAATCGGATAGTTACACTCGTGGCACGCCACGAAAACTTCACCTCTAGAATTTAATCCCACTTGTTCACCACAAGTGTTGCATATAGGAAGGCCAGATTCCATCATCCTTAATTTCTCCTAATATTTTGCCTCAAGCCTTTCTTCCTCTTAAGGCCTCAGACAAGATTTGTAGCCTATATATGTATTGGTGTTGTGGAGGTGAAGAATGGCAAGAAAATAAAATGGTGCTTGAAAAGTACTCAATGAGAAGTATTTTTTGTAAGATTTTTAGTGTAGAGAGAAAGAGAGGTGAGGAGTAATGTCACATTGTTGGTGGAAAGATTTAAAAATTTTGCGGGAATTTGAAGGGAGGTTGTGGTTGGATTTGATACATCTCATCTGACTCTCAACCAACTATACTTGAACCTCAAGGAGTCTTGGTTGTACTTTGAACCAAACGCCTGCCACGTGGATATGCAAATTGTAAATAGACTCCCCTGTTTGGGTATATTTGTTTGTTTCAAAAAAAAAATAAAAGTTTGGATATATTTGTTATAATCCAACTATGATGTACGGATACGAATATAGTTACATGAACACGACATAAATTCAGCGATGGTAATATAGATTTTTTCTTGAATTTTATATGTGAATATCCAATACGAGTGTTCGACATGACACTATGATAAAATGATATTTTTAAAATATATGTGCATAAGACATCCCCAGTTACTAAAATTTACTTACTACCAAGGGCAATCTGGGAATATCCCTCACAAAAATAAATGGGGCTTCTTTTATTTTTGGGTAGTATTTTGGCCCACCAAGTACACAAGCAAGGCACCTAACTGTGCCCGATCCTAAAATGTATAAATATAACAGTGAGCATTTTCATCCTCTACTATATTCCATATTCATATATACATATTTCCATTGCCTGTTCTTATTGATTCATGAAAGGGCTGTCATCTTTCAGACAAGGGATCAACTAATAAAACCTCAACACTGTCAGAAAATAAAAGATACAACCAAGACAATATTTAAGATCAAATAATGGAATAGAGCAAGAAATAAATATGGGAGTACAATCCATGTATAGATGCAGGAAATCGTCGCCATGTTAATTTCCAACGGTATAAACTTTCACAACTTTGGATGTGTCACAGACGATTAAGTTTTCTGAATCCGAAGGAGTTGTGCACAGCCAATTCACCTGAGACGGGGCAAGAATATATCCCATGATTCCAATCACAAGAATATTGTGCTAATGGAAAAACAGCAAAGGTGCTCAACACAACATGTTATTAACCTTTCTGCTCAGACAAATGTTGGAACATAGAACATCACCACTGTTGCTGCTCCGAGCAGCATCATAAGCTTTCAACCAATCCCACACTTTCACTGCTTTATCATTTCCTCCAGATATGATAAACTTTCCTTTCTCTCCGAACAATGAAAAAGCCCTGAGAAACATCACAAGATTTCAAAAGAGTTTCTCTTACGAAAGAGTTGGATTTATAAAAACGAAAGCTTACACTGATGATACAGCCGCAGTATGTCCACCCATTGAGAAGTCCAGAAGCAGGTTTTTATCAGTTTTATCATCAGACGGTGCAGATCCGCCTTTTAACTTAGCTTTAGCACTCGATTTGGACTTTGTTGAAATTTTAGATTTGAGATCAGCAAGTTCAGATTCAATATTGATTACATTGACTACGCCATCACCTCGAGCCACAACACAAATCTTGCCAACTTTGTCCACAGTAACAAGGTCTGGAATTACTACAGCATGGACAAAAGCTGGATTACAGCACTGCCCTGCAGCACCTCCACTGCCTGCATAAGGTATGAAAAGCATAATTATTTTAAATGTGTAAGTATTTAATTAAATTTTTAACCAAATATTGGGAGCAGTATCAAGACATGTGAGAACTGTGTAACAAATGTTGTTTCCAACAACCAAAAGAGAAGCAAGACGGATTTGATACCAAAGTCCATAATTTTCTTTGGACGTCCTTTGGAGAAATCCCACATCACAAGTTTTGAATCAAGACCTCCAGTGATGACTGTAAAAAACAAATATTAATTAGTAAGAAGGAACATAGAGTCTTGCAGAAAAACTTAAATAGAATCAATGAATATTATTTTGTAATAATAATACCTTCCCAAGATCTCCAAGGAAGGAACTGAACACTGCTGCAAATCTGAATAAAACAGTGAAAGGAGAACACGCTTTATAATTTGCCGTGAATCGAAAATTCAAAAACTGTATATCATCTTATAAATTCAGAAAACATATTGGTAGATGTTATATTGTAATAGAGTTCAAGGTCAACAAGCTCAGGGAGGAATAAAGTTATAAGGAGCAGTAGCAATTTAACACTTGAACGGAAAAGAAATGAAATAATAAAATAAAAATAAACCTATATGAACTAAAATTGTCTCAGGTAAAAAGTGGATAGGGCTTGAAAAAGGATACACTCTGGTGGCCAGCTCTTAATGTTTTGTATAAACATTGTTGATGAACATCGATAATCTGCAACAAAGACAATACTCATCATTAATGTTACCACAATCTTCATGAATATACCTCCACTACAACACATTAAACTGAGCAACACCTTCACATCTCCATCATCATCTGCAGCAGCTAGAAACGATGATTTTGGGTGGCAAGCAATCTGCAGTGTGAATGACACAAGCCAAAAAAAAAAAAAAACTTATTTGAATGACCGTAATTGAATTTCCTTTAAATATAAAAAAGTACTCATAAGTCTAAAGTTCTAAACAATCAGTAAATGCATGTAATGTTTCACAATACGTCAATCATGTATAGCAGACGGCATACCTGATTTATTTCATCCTTGTTATAACTGAAGCTTTCTAGTTGCTTCCACAAATCTGTCTGACATATTGAATGTTGCTCTGTTAGTAGCAGCACTGAATCCACACATCATCTCAATTGTGTTAGCTACTTAAAAATATGTATTCACTTCAGTTGTAGAGGAAAAAAAAATCATCGTTTCAGACACAAGGGTGGTCGAAAAGGCTTATAAGCAAACATACCTTATGCATATCAAAGCACTGAACTTCATTTCCTGCTGAAACATAAATGATATCTTCGTTCCCTGCAGAATACGAGAACTATATGAGATCACGGAATAACTCTCAACTTTTCTTTTTTTTTTTGGTAGCAAAATCTTGACAACTGAACAATATATGAATCCGTAATTCAAATAAGCAGAAGAAAAGAAAATGATTCAAAACAACCAACATAGGAAAGGTGAACCTGGCTTAAAACATAAAGATGAAACAGGGTTTCCATTCCCAACATCCATAGCAAACAAAACATCCTTGCACCGCAAATCGTACCAGCGTACAGTACCATCCTTTTCACATCGATTAGTAGAATCAATAAACATCAAGGTGTTTTCCCGAAACTCAATAAATAAAATTCATCCAAAATGTAGAGTAAATTTTGAAAAACCTAATTCAGTAAAACTTTATGTAACTCAATCCTAATTCATGCTCAATTAAATTTACAGTTAAATTCATACACAAATCTGAAAAGCGTTGGAAAAAACGAAGGCAAACCTCTGCGGCGGTGGCGACGAGGCCTGGGCGGAGGGCGGAGGCGATACAGCAAGTAGCGGCGGCGGTATGGCCTTTCAATCGTCTGGGCTCCATTTACGCAGGTGTGTATCACCGTAAAACTAAGAAGTAAGAACTCGGTAGTACAGTAATTACCTCCAAAAGTGTAGTATAGTAATTAGCTCCAAAAGTGCTACCAAAAAGAAATTTTACCTCTAAAATTGAACCCTCGGCCTTACCCTATATATTTTGATTTTTGAATTATTGTCATAATTAGAACAAAATAATACCGTGATCTCATTTAGGTTTTTTAGGTTAAATTAAATTAAATCATATTTAGTTGAAATAATCTTGATAATTAATTAGAATTTATGAGAATTAATCATCTGGGGGCATGTATTCAGTTTGATGTTGGATCATGAATGATGGTGAAGAAACTAAACGAAGAAGAAGACTCGGGCCCATTGGGCCGAAAAGGAGATCATGTACTAATTTCCTTCGTACTTTTTTTTCTTTTTTTTTTTTCTTTTAAGGGAAGACATGAAAAGCCTCGTCCCTAGTGCAACTTGTAGTCTTGTACGTATATATAGTTTCAAATAATAATAATAATGTATGTGATAATGTATTAATTAATATGTAGAGACATTGCATATTGGATGCAATATGATTATATAAATATATTTTCTTCGAACCTTGTCTCACTAGTGTATTTTTTATATCTAAGTGAAATATTGTTTAATTGACAAATGATTTTAGTGTAATATAATGCATAAAACAGTAGTATTGTGAGAGATTTACTCATCTTTTATATTTCATTTTGATGTGTATCAAGTTATGAGGAAGTAACCATATATTTTTATATATCACAAATTACTACTTTACTATTGGATCTTCGTGTTGATTAGGTTTGTGAACTACTCGGATTCGAATAATCTTGAAAAACTCAAATATAACGACATAAACATTAAAATATTTACCAAAAAGTTACTCTTTAATGTGTCATGTATTTGTATGTTTTCTTATATTCATTTAATGTATATAAATTACAACCTATGTAGTATAAACTCAACCCCATTTCTCAGAAGCTCAAACCCCATATCTTTATTGAACAAGTAGATACATCAGTGGCGGAGCCAGATAATTTATTTAGGGGGGTCGACCAAAGCATAATTTATCTCAATGAAAAAACACACAAAAATTTCATATACAATACACAAAAATATATATACATATACATACATAATTTAAAATTTTTTTTTTGAGGGGGGTCAATTGTACCCCCTCAACTCAATGTGTCTCCGCCACTGAGATACATATTGAACCCACTTATTTAAAAACAGAAAGTTATAAAAAGAGAAGAAAATGCATATATTACAGTAGAAGAGACTTCTCCCAAATGCTATTTTCCACTTTTATATGTCATGACGGTCGTCGACGACCTCCATGAAATAGCATGATGATGTTATTGCATTCAATGGCGGGCATATATATGTAGCTGTCGTGATGAATAACTGATTAATTAGTCAAGACTCGATGGAGATTCGGCTGTTGGTGGCGGCAACAACGGCACGGCGGTGGTGGTGGATAGTTGCTTATCATCTTCCGCAGACGGACGAAGAATAGGTCCCAAAAAATTTTCCGTTGTAGGTATTCCATAAATTAACTGATCATTATCTTTCGCATGTGGATGACATACATTTTTGAATCCAGGTAATAAGGTATCAAATAAGTCCTCCTTATTATCTTCCAAAAACGGACGAGCTTCATTTTTCTGCGCGACTGCATTTGCAATAAAAGTCACCATAAGCAACAATACCCAAAGTCCAAACCGAGATCAGTCGAGAAGCCATTCCTTAGAATGTGTTTGATAAATTGTCTAAGTGAATATTTGTTGCCTGATATGTACGGTAATTGAATTATGCCCGTATTTATGACAATCGTATGCATGCATGGACGCCAAAAAATAAATTAATGTAATTGGAGGCGGCCACTTTATTAGATACAGCTAGCCTATCTTATGTTTTAATGTAATTGGATTAAATTCTAGGATGGCCTATTTTTCGGTGGATATTATTATACCCACGCTACAGAAAGAAACTACGTACTCAATCAAAATTATGTAATACCTTTATAGTGTATTGAATACATAAACATTTATGTATGTATGTATGTATGTATGTATGTATGTATGTATATATATATATCAATTTTATTTTATTAAATAAAAATAAAAACTATCTAATTATTTGATTTATGGAATAAAATGAAAGAAAACGAACTCAAACGAGCTTTGAAGGAACCGAGCTCAAATAATTTTAATTTATATAATTTCATATATTTTAATTAATCAAAATTTTAAATCGAGTTTTAAATTTCAAAAAAGTAAATAAATTAAATATTTTTACTATTAAAATTATTTAAAACCATATTTAAAATAAAAAATTCTAAAAAAATTGTCTTCTAAGTTTGGCTTTAAAGATTTGGCTACTAGCCAGCATACATCGAGCTCACATTATAGGGGACTCAGTCCGCAGGCAGGGGCGACGCCACCTTATGGAGAGTGGGGTCAGTTGACCCACTAAAAAAATTATTATGCATTTATATATATGTATTTTTATATTTTTATTTTAAAAATAGTTGTTTTGACCCCATAAAAAATTTAAAAATAGTTGTATTGACCCCATTAAATTAAAATTAGGATAGTTTAAAAAGTTTAAGGCCAAAAAATAAAATTATATTTAATGATATTTTAAATATTAATGAACTCTAGATAGTATTGAATTTATAGTTTTCTTCAATTTCAAAATATGTTAAGGGTCTTAAAAAACACAATAAGAAGTATTTGTAAACTTCAAAACTCTAAAAATAAGCATATAAGTAATTATTTTTGACGTTTAAAAAATTAAGTTCTACTTAATTAAGCAGAAAATTTAGAAACAATCAAGATATGCTTTTAGATTTTGCTTCTAAATTATACTGAATTTATTAAAAATTATATTTTGGATTAAGATATTAATATTTTTAAATTAATCATTTACATACAAATACAACTCTATTTCATCATTTCAAAAAATTTCATTAACTAAAAAACCTGCCTTACAAGGTAAATTTTCTCTTTTCTTGATATTTATAAATTTATAAATAAAGATACATTCGTATACAAAATTATAATAATTTATAATAATTTTTATATTAATATAATACTTAATCATATTATAATACGTATAAATATTTCAAATCATATTATAATATACATAAATATTTTATTTTTTAATAATAAATATTTTTTATGAGTGAAAAATTATTTTGACCCCACTAGCCTGCAATCCTGGGTATGCGGATTTGCATAATTAGACCCACTACCGCCCGAAAGTGGTTGTAATATTTTCTAACCGCAATTTTTTTTTTTAATTTCAACCGGCGGTTTTCGAGAGGTTTGATTCGATTCGGACGGATTTAACGGGTTGTGCGGGTTCATTTACACCCCTAACCACATATATCTTGTATGTCTATATATGTTGGGGTGAAACATCATCTATATTATATAATATAGCAATGGTGTATTTGAACTAAATTTATTTATTTTTACTAAATATTATATCTTGGCAAATTTAAAAAGTTATAAAAATTTTATCAACAACTTGAATCAATTAAATATTATTTTAGAAAATTTTAAAATAATATAGTAGAGCGTATTAAAAACCCAGTACAAGTAGTATACTTTTACATGTCCTAAAGATTTATTTTTTCACAATTAGATATTTTCAATTTCCACTATCAATTTAACATGTGAAATGTATAAATAGATTGATGGTTGGTCGTGTTCTATTTTAAGAATAATCCTACACATACAATATGTGCATTTTCCTATATGATTATAGATGTGGGATAAAAATATACTATACTTAATATTCAAATTAAAATTAATAATTAAAAGTTTGTATAGTTCACCAAGCAGCGGTTGAGTTGGGCTCTCTTGGTTGTCTTGATTCTAATATCATTATTGTGTTGTTTAATTCGTAAATTGAAAATCGTCTTTAATTTCTTAATTTGTGTTTATAGTCCGGGAGAAAATCAATTACACTCATTTATTTAAATGATAGAACATTTGACACATTATGAAATGCCATTATCGTCTTTAATTTCTTAATTTGTGTTTATATAGTCCGGGAGAAAATCAATTACGCTCATTTATTTAAATGACAGAACATTTGACACATTATGAAATGCCATTATTTAATTTATAAGACTTACACGTAGTCGATTCCGTTATTATTTCAATATATATTTTTATATAATTAAGTAAAGAAATGTTTCAGAAAAAATCGAACATATAGTTTTTTTTGATAGATAGAAAACAAATTAAATATAATAAATTAAGTTGTTTGATATTCAATCTCAAACGAACTATTAAACAAACTTTAGTTACATGTAAGCATTTACTCAAACCCATTTCTATTGAGGAGGTGCCTTATATATGTTCATTTTGTTTCACTATAGCTTAGGAGTTGTCTTCTTTGAACTGTGACACAGCAATGGAGAGAAAAAAAGTGATGAAATATTTGAAAGAAAGATATGGAAATCAGGTGGGGAAGTATGATGTGTGACAGTTAATGATAATATATGGTATACGTAATTGTAGTGGAATTAGAATAGTGAAGCATAACAAACACGTTTGAACACAATGATTTGTTTGATAGAATTGAAAGCTCTAGATTAAATATTCTTATTAGGGATATTTGAGTTCAGTTAATTCAATAAATCAAGCTTAACAATATTTCACGAATGGGAATTGACTTCTGTATACGCTTTCATTTTCTTTTCTTTGGTACATTATTTACAACTAATGAATTTCTTGTACACTTCCCAATTATTACATCGAATATATATCTCCACTACCCAAAAAACAAAAAAAAAAAAAAATGGAAGAACCAACACTCCCTACCTTTTACAAACCTAAAACTATACAATTGAATACAATTCACAAGTTTTCAACGAAAAAAAATCCCAAAACCAAAATAAAATAAATAAATCCATCATCATCATCGAACGGCAGAAGCAACAGCATGAGCCCACCATTTCAAACTATCCTTCATGTCAACCTCATTAGTGAACGCAGGAATTCTCCATTTCAACAACACCGCTTCTTCCTTCTCCTTATCCCAGACCTCCCACGCTTCAGAAAGATAAGGCCTCGCTCTCGGCC
This sequence comes from Lippia alba, assembly GCA_037834125.1. Taxonomy (NCBI): domain Eukaryota; kingdom Viridiplantae; phylum Streptophyta; class Magnoliopsida; order Lamiales; family Verbenaceae; genus Lippia; species Lippia alba. The sequence goes on along the minus strand of JBBMKE010000001.1, from coordinate 13,185,126 downwards.
CGCACATTTCATGATGGGCCCGGCCCAATTTCTGCAGCCCGGGAATAATCTTCCCAAGGCTTTCATCCTTATTATCCTCCTCAGAGAAGTCAAATCCCAGATCCATGAAACCCTTCACCTCCTCAAATTCCAGCTCCGATAAGCTCTTGCTGAGACGCTTACCCTTTTTGTTCTTGCTTATCATCACCAGATTATTACTCACCAGGGACTTTTTTGGGATTTCAACCGAGATTTCCTTTTCTGAGAGTATGGTTTGGAGTTGGGGTTTGAGTTTGAGGTCGGTTTCCGTGGGATTAATGATTGTGTGATAACTGGGTGATATTATCAGCTGTTCGCTTTTCGTTCTTGTGGGGATTGAAACGATTAGTTTGGATGATGGTTTGTGTCGGGGGTTTGGTTCGGGGATTAATGGAGGATTGATTGAGGGTTTGGATTGGAACCAGAATGAATCGAAGAGGTTTATGACAGCTTCAGCTTCCATTAATGGCGGCTGTAAGAAAAGAAAACTTTTTTGAGACCTTTGTTATTAAGGAATTGACGAGGATTGTAGGGTTTATATATGTCTGGAAATGGAGATTTTGGTGGACGGAAATGGCCTTGGGTTTTGCTGTATATTGCGAAAAGGATTCAACCTGGTAATAATTTACACGGATTGGTCTGAATTGATTATGCAAGAGGAAGCAGACTACGTTGACCAGTTATTACGTTCAACATGTTGATGTTTTAGGATTGTAATAGGATGGGAATTAAGATATCGACAATTTTGATGTAATTTGGTGGCCTTAAGAATTTTGAGAAATTTACCTAAACATTTGGAAAATTCAAACCAACATTATATTTTTTTATATTATATGTGGAGTATTTATGTTAGATTTCGTGTGAAAATTTTAAGAAATTAAGTTATTATATTCGTATTGATATTCTTTGTAGCAATGCATAAACTCATTAATATTTTGACTTTTGCATGTTTAAACTAACATAACAACAACCAAATTAGATAATCCCTCTTAAACAAGAATATTTCAATTATATAACAGAAGAATTAGTCTAGGGTCTATGAAAAAAAAGGTTGACGTACACTTGCCAAAAATTCAATAGTGGAGTAGGTGACAAATGTAATAAAATGTTATTGATGCATTTTGAGTTTTGACGAGATATAGATATAGATAAATACCTTAAAAATACATTAGTGACATATTATTTGCTGTTATTTCTCATCATGAATTATGTTTGAAATTTATCTTAATTATTATTAGATAAGTAAATTACGGAAACAGTATCCCCCAAATAAAATCTAAATAAAACTTGAGCTAAAGGTATTATTGTTTTCAATTATTATAGCCAAGCTCCAATCTCCATATGAATTTCAAATCTTAACAGACACTAAAGGAGAAAAATAAAACCGCTCATATAAACTAAATAAATATGAAATATCTTTAAATTAGCAAATTTGGCATGTGTTTTCAACTCAACATTAATAATATTTCCTTGCAGCCTACGAAAGGAAATTACATGTCATTCTGAAGGGCAGTTTGGTAAATGCGAATGCGTCATGGGAATATCCCCCGTTACAGACGCGCATCTTTGAACGTAGTTCCACTCATTCGTTGACCGGGAAATTAGAAAGAAAAAGAAAACCAAAAAGTAAATACTAATTTTAAATTAAGGCTGCTGTCACGTGATTAGCTCAGCACAAAGTGCCACTCGCACGTGCTACAATTCTATTAAGTATACAAAACCAGTCATCATCTCTGACTCTCCACAGGAAATTGGAAAATTACGTGTCAAACAAACATATCAAAATTAAATATGACTGAATGACGTCAGCTTCTCATAGTATTGAAAAAAAAAATAGAATAAAAATTGTATTGGTAGACTTAATTATTAAATGGATAAGATAAATGTTGGAGACTTCACATTTTGGGCTGTAATTAGAGGATCCTTTTCATTTATAAGAATTAATATCTGCTGAGTACTGATTGCCACATGATAAAAGTACAAATTATACAAATTTCAACACGAAAAGAATAATGCAGTCCTTTTCGTGGATTTGTGTGGGCTAACTCCTATAATCGGCCCACCAAATTGAAAACCTGTCGGTTAATGGCTTTTTTTTAGGAGTGGAATTCGAACTCGGGATCTTATTCTAAAAAATAAATTTATTAGTTATTTGAACCGATTCTTATTGGCACTGTTAAGCTATAAGTTGATGGTTGTGATATAAGAAAGACTCATCTTTAATACATAATTTTCAACATAATGTATATATATATTACCTAAAAGGTCTTTGCTAGCGGTAATTTAATTAGACTCCTCTGGATCACACTAAGCCATCGAACTTTATCTAATTTTATAAGAGGTAAAAAAATCAAAACCTACTTGTAAACAAATCTTTTAGGGAGAGCTTTATTTAAGTTACAGCCGAATTACTATATACTGTATGAATAAACTTGTGTAATACTTGTATTCATAACACTCACAAACCAACAACCATGACTTTAAAGATACAAAACAAAAAACAAACATCGTTTCTGAAATATTGGAACGTAAGATCCTAAATTCTGATTACTTTTTGCATACTTGGAAAATCAAAAGAAAGTTAAAGATTGATGAAATTATGATGAATACAAAAGAAATTATACCTTGCTAGATACCTTTTAATTGCCAGCAATAATTAAGCATGCATGCAATGGTAGTACCTTTTGTATAACTACATTGCCGGGCAAATCTCCTTTGGCAGTAGCTTCTTGATTCTTCTGCAATTAATTATTATTGTTTGCAGTAATAATATTTTAGCTTCTGCCAATAGAGTATTACCCAGTAATGCAAATATACATTTGCTTCTATTTTTGGGGGTATAGATTTGAGATATCTGGACATATATATCTGGTTGGAACTGGAAGTCCCAGCTTGATTCAAAACGTTGAGGCTCTTAAATGTATATATAGGCTCCTGAAAACACGTCCAAACTTTCATTCCAACAGTATATTCTGAAACCATTTTTTATGCCATAAGTTTCAGTATATATATGTTAAATAATTATGTCTAAAATATTAATTAATACAAGAAAGAGGGTCAGGAATATTGTTCCTTTTCATCTCTTTCCGAGCATAATTAGTTAAGGGAATTAATCTTATTCGTTTAAAAATGTAGACATAATTTCCTCATGATTACCATATATATTATGCGATTAAAAGTTAGCCGCGGAGAAGTGTAGTGTGGAAGAATTTAGAAATGACCCTTTATTACTCAAAGGGACGCAATAGATTGGTGAAGGCAAAATAAATATGTGAAAAGGGGTTTAAAGTTGAGAATCTATACAGCCAGCCAGCCTGTGTGTGTCCGCCTCACTTTTGTTTTTCCACAACTTGGTGAATCAATAGATTTCATGACCATATATTCAGCCAGGGATTAAAAGAAATGAAAAAAAAGGATAGATAAATCATGAGATAGTAATAATACCATAGCACATTCGAAGGAATAAAATTTCTAGGATTCGCGGTGTTCTTAAGTTTGCGTAATGCGACTCGTCAATAACTTCATGCTAGCTTCCTATTTATTTTATTGCACTATATACAAGTATACATTCACCTAATTAAGATCGCTATTTTGCACAATAAATACGTATGTTATAGGTAATTCGGCTCTTAATTTGCCAAACCCAAGTAAATATTTTACATATATCGTGCAAATTTTTCTATTTAGAAAAAAGATATATATATATATATATATATATATATATATTATTGGGGTCATACCTACCTAGCCCAAGATTCAGTCCAACATATGGATAAGGCTAGAAGCCCAAATCACTAAACTTAGGCGAACAAATAAGTTAGAAATAACGTTAAACGCATGCCGATATTCTATAAAAGAGACCCTTGAAATATGACAAACCAACTAATTTATTTCGTTATGATCTTGAGGAAAGATGAATTAATTTTAAGGGTTTTGGACCGGAACGTATCATATATATATAATCAGACATGAACTAAAAGTTCTTGTATCCCAATTATAGAAAAATTTTAATCCAAACCCAACTTGTACAAAATCAATCAATTAAAATGTCGTTTGATATATCCCTCTTCTTAAATTTTTCATCAAGCACACAATAAATATAAGATTCTCATCTTCTTATTATATTGATTAATCGAATCAAACTCAATTAAAATTATCAATGTTATATTGTCAAGAAAATCTCAATTTTCAACAATAAGCTCTTTACCGTACCGAGTAGCAAAAGTTTCACTTTCAAAATCTCACTAACAAATCCGTGATATCCGTCAAAGAAAAAGGAAGAAATTGAAAATCCAAAGTAATGGTCAAAATATGGAAAAGTCACAGCGTCTTTGGTGGAAACGTGGCGAGATTAATTAATTTGTACGTGAGAATATATAAGAGCAAAAAGTTTTATAAGTTGGAGAAAAGCGGATTCGTAAATTAGTAGCGTGGAGCCATGCATTGAGAAAAGGAGGATTGTGCCCGCATATGCCACTCATTTCTCCGGCATATCCCAATTTTTGGTGCCATCAATTTTATTATTATTAATTCTGATTTATAATATATACACAGCGTGTGGCGACTCGACCACGAATGTTTTTAAATATGGCAGTGGGAAGTGGGGTTATGATATTAGTGGCAAATACGATGCATATATATATATATGTTATGTGTACGTACCATCAACCATGCATGCATATGCCTACTTTAATTGATTTAATTTCCACTTGAATAAACTGAAATGGATTTTGGAAGGTGGGAAATTACTCTGCTAAGGCGCTGTCTTGCACACTAATGAATTAATATTAGACTATCAAATTTTTTTTCCAATTGTCGGGTTGTCCAACCCAAGGACGTGACCTAATAGACCGATTCCAATAAAACCTGAAGATGGCTTGAAAGATAACTTACGGCCAACAAACTCACAAGAATTAGGAGATAAACGAGAATTGTGAGGCTTAGGGGGTCAAGAACTCACGATCAACAAACTCACGAGAATTAGGAGAATGACGAAAATTGTGAGGCTTCGGGGCAATTCTAGCAAGCTCGTACGAGATCGCAAGAGTTTAGGAATAATAAACGATTGAGTATCAATACTCTCTTGAAATAAATGACGGACCAAAAATTATTTCTCAATAAAAATTAATCAAACCTAATTCTGTAGGTTATACAATCTTAGATAAAAGACTACGAGTCTAGTTCTACTACTAACTTGAACGCTTAGTGCCTTAGTCTAAGCAACCGACGCAACAATCAGTTTGACTAAAAATCTTTTAATTGTTGTTTTATTTCCTAAGAACTTGGCTTTCAATAGTGGTCTCCATATCTGTCCGCTCAAAATTTGTGGCAAGCCCATACAAATAAATTATAATATATTATATGCGATATAAAACAATAGTTTGTAATTGTATCTTTCGTATTAAAATCTTAAAATGTTATGATTGATCCACAATTTTTGTAAAATTCTTCATATGTGTTAAAATGAGACGTTCACAGTTGAAAAAATGAAAAAGGCGTCTGATTGAGGCTCCCCCCCAAAATTTGGTACAAAATTTAATATGGCACAATTGTAAGGAGAAATAGTTTACCCTATCCCACTATTTTTTTGTTTGTTAACAATTATGAATTAACCTTCAACCTAATTAATTATTAACCTTGCTACCGTGTTGTATATTGAACTAGCGTATATCTCGTACGATGCACGATATTAATAACAATATAACTTATAATATTATGTAAGGATTTTAGTAAACTAAAATAATTTAAAATACATAATTTAAGATCAAAAAGATTTTTTCTAATTTAATTTGAATATAAATCTTTAAAATATAGTAATTAATACTTATAAATAAAAAAACTCCCAATATATTATTAAAATCCTAACACAATGATTTCAAGTAGAAGTCAATGTTTTCTATTCAAGTAGAAGTCAATGTTTTCAGGACCTGACCGGACGGTCCGACTATTGGAACCGTCAACCGGTCCATGGAACAGCCAGGTCTACCCTCTTAAACCGGATTGGCCTCAAAACCGTAATATTTTGAGAGAACCGTTAAAAATCGCGATTGAACCGTTTAAACCAGCAAATCGTTCACGAGTCATATGGTCCGACAGATTTAGAAAATAAACCTTAGTTTATTTGATTTTCAATTTTTTTTTGTTGTATTACGCAATTTCATATATTATACAATTTCATGTGTTGCAATTTCATGTTTTGTAGAATAATCTTATATTAGCATATTAGATTTAAATATGAACTAAAAAAATTTGAAAATAAAATTTAAAAAATATATTATATATTAATATTTAATAATATTTATTATATAATTATGACGTCACCAGTTCGACTACGGTTGAACTATTAACCCTTGACTCAATTAATTTTTCGATTTGCTTAACGGTTCGATACACATAACATTGGTAGAAGTATGCCCTTATTTGAAGAAAATTGTCTTAGTTCCACATGAATGGGATTTAAGGAAAAACATGTCTAATTAAAACAACTAAAATATCAATTGTAAAATAAAAAGAAACATCCCGGAGATGAGTCAAATAATCATTAATTAAATATATTTGAATAGATAAGAACTAACTAATAAATCGTTATTAACTCAATGAATCCCTTCAAATAACCATATAAATAATAAATTGAAAAAAATAAAAATTTATTGAATAAAAAAATAATAAAATATTAAGACCAACAGATAATCAGCAAAAATGATAATAAATTATAGTAAACAAAAATAATAATAAAATTTACTCAAAACAATGGCCAACAAATTATTAAAGAAACAATTAGAGGGAAAAAAAAGTAAAGACAAAATGGTAAAATTATAATACAAACAAAAACAAAATAAAAATAAATATAAAATCAAAAGAAATGTAATAAAGACAAAGAGAGAGAGAGAGAGAAATATTAGTACATCTAGATTATAAAATTTAAAAAAAATATATGATTCACAAATATAAATAATTATTAAATAGAAATATATATAATTACTTCATCACGTATGAGTATTTGAAGAAAGAGCTTAAAACATATTTCTCTGAAAAAAATAAAAAAGAACTACAAATTAGTATTATTGTAAGGGTGAAAAAAGTAAAAATTTACATCTTAATTCCTATAATGTATAAAATGAAATTGCATCTTAGTAAGCTTTTTTCATCAACAAAAAAATTACAATTAAAAAGAAATAAGAGTTAAAAAATAATATACAATCAATATATTAAAAAAATAATTTGAAATATATATAAATAATTATTGATTATTCACAATGTAAAAGATTTAATAGAAGACATAATCATATATATATATATATATATATATATATATATATATATATCACAAAAGAAGTTAGATTTAGGACAAAACAGAAACAAAAATAAAACTACTCAAACCCAACTAGAAGCGAGTCGCAAACCAAACACTTCAAGCCAATTTTAAGGCAAAACAAAAACAAATATAGAACTACTCAAACTCACTCATAGGGAATCTCAAACCTTTACGCCAATCT
>JBBMKE010000001.1:13141138-13154924 GCA_037834125.1 Lippia alba | reverse complement strand
ATAAAAATATTATAATTAGTCGGATTCGGATCCTTAACGGATCGAATTCTTTAATTCCATATTCGCTCCATTTATTTTGAATAACGGATATTTATAATCGGATATGATCCATCGAACTTTTTTATCGGTCGAATGTGCAAATAATCGGATCGGGTATCGATTGGATTCGGATTAAAATCAGACCCATTGACAGCCCTATTTCAAGCTGCAATGTGAGGATAAATTATTTCTTGGAGGCCCTGGGAAAAGCCCATGGGGAGGCCCAGCCATAATATTCAATTTGAAATCGGATCTGGGATTTAGGAAATATATATATATATATAAAGGACAACAAATATATAATTATTAAATGAAGGAGTAAATTATGGGAAATTGAGAGTAAGCTCGGAGGAAGCTTCCATTAATTCAATGCAATAAGTGGCCAGAAACTTACCCATATTAAATTCCTTTTTCTTTTGACTTTAAAACATAAATAAATCATGCAAAAATAATCAATCACATAGTCACGTACCAGAATATCTTATATATTCTGGGTGTCAGTTCTGGGATGTGCGTGCACCATGAGAGACAGACAGATTTTATCTCGATATGAATTTACATCTTAATTTTCACATATTGGAAAAGAAGTTCTTAAATATGTATCTCATGCTCTAGGGATGTTTTTAAATATATTATATTATTGTGTTGCGTTGCGTTAGATATCGTGTTTCATCTCAATGCTTTTCATGTAAACTTTAAGAAAAAATTCATATCATCATATATGTTTGTCAGTGGTGTAATCTATAAATCATAGATCTCATACAAAAATCTCTCTCTCTAGCTTGTAGTTTTTTGAAGTTCTCTGCGAAATAATATAGTGTTCAAATTTGACTTCTAAGTAGCTTAATTACAAAGTGATTAAAAGGATAAGGGTAAATTGATTGATTCCAATTTAATTAAAGGTCCGCAAGTAAACCCTAAAAAGATTCTGAATCGTGGTCCATGATTATGCATTTATTGAGAGCTTCTTCAGCAACCATGTGACGTCTCTAAGTATAATTGGCTGCATTGTTCCGCGGTTTGAATATAAGAGTTATATTAATGATATATATATAATTAATTTCTTTGATTTTGACTACAAATTCAAATACTCCAACATTCAACGTAAATTCATTAATTAAAAGTCAGGTATAATTCACAAAATTTTACTTAGGTCTAATAAAAAAAATTTATGCAGTTTGTAACATACAAACAAGTGTATTCGCTTTAATTTAAATTTTAGGCTATTTATTCATTTTACACTTTCGTGATAGATGATTGATGTCTCATTGTTTAGTTGCTCCAATTGTTTAATATATGAGGTAGGGATCTCGGTAATAATCTTATCGCTACTTTGATGGATTTATGGGGAAAAAAAAGAAAAAAAACGCAAGTTAAGAGTAAAGAGAATATATTGATTAATTTATTTCTTTTATATCATGAATATGGCGAGGTTCAAGTAGATGTGCAATTAAGTATTAATTAATGTTACTTAGTGAGAATGGTGGTCGATTAGGACCCCTTATGGTGCAGCATTAATATGTTGTCCTTTCATGTCTTTTTTGCATCAGATTTCCAAATTATAATCCCTATGAAATTGGAGTTACTTTAATCATGATTGGACTTGTTGTCTTTCACGTCTTTTAATTACCATATGGTTTTTTAAAAATAAAAAATAAAAAATTACCATATGGTTTTGATATCCTATGCTGATTAATTATGTTTTTTTAATAAGTATTTACTAAGTATTCATTCAGTTTTATGTGCTCTTAATTGTTTTTTTTCCTATAACTTAAAATCAGAACCTTAGCAGTAGTTTTTTTGGTTAATTAAAATATTGTTTCGTGTATCCCATGATTCCATTTATACCAATTAAGAGGAACTAATTATTTTAATTTTGTTTGACTAACTTATATACCCTAAAGTTCTTTTTAAATTATTTGCCACATTTATCATACTTTCTGGTATTATTTAATAGTTATTGTTTACTATGATCCATATCCCATGGCACATAATTGCCAGCGATATATATGACAATCTGAACATAAATCATCTTATCCTCATTAATGTAATTATAATTTTATTACTTAATAATAAGACAAATGAATTAACTAATGGCAATTATTTCTTTTTTGGCAAGAACTAATGGCAATTATTTCAAATAATTATGCATTTTAAACTACCAAATTTTGACTTCATTATCCTTAAAAAAACCCTAAAACTAAAACTGTTCAAAGTTACCAAACACTCATCGAATTAAACAACTTGGTGACATTAGCATCTATATGGACAAGATAACCACAAAACTGAGCATGTAAACAATATTAATTAATGATAAAATAATCAGAATATACAATAATTTGACTTTTTCTTATTTATTAATAGTCGGATTAGATTCCCATTGATTTTGAAGGGGATGTGAGAGCTACTGAATGAAATCACACGGCAAAAGATGATTAGTTTGAAACATTCAACAAAAATAAATAAATAATAATAAATAAATAATAAAATATTAATAATAATATTGTCACAGTAACCCTTCATATTTCATTAAACTCTTATAATAATTTGTTTACAATAATATCTTTTATTAATTTACTTAAAAACACATTATTACAGAATCATCATTTATTTTATATATTGATTTATTTGTAGTTTAGAAATAAATCAAGCTTGAACACACACACACATATATATATATATATATATATGTGTGTGTGTGTGTGCATAATTACAAATTTGTTAATAAACTATAGTAAAGGTTACCTTGTCAAATAATCGGTGATAAGATATATATTGTGACGAAAGCCGTCACACGAAGAGTTTTTTTTTTTAAATTATAATTTTAATAGACATATATAAGATATTAATAAGATAAAAATAGTCTGGAATTATTCAGCACTCCATTTTACCCATTTACTTTTTTGTCGTGGGCCCCCATAGCAAACATTGCAAAGTCGTCATACATTAGAATTAGCTGATATATTTCTTTTTCAAGAAAAAATATTGGGAAATGATTTGGAATTAAAAAAGCTTATTGTATTTAATCGAGAAAATGTAAAAGATTATATCATAATTGACATAGTTCTTGTAATAAGATCCTCAAATCCTGCATCTTTATGGCACAGAATCCTCGAGTATTGTCAAATAAAATGATAAACTGTTCTTGCTCAATCCTTTTATACTAATTTATTTCTATTATATGCATCATCAGAAAATAAGCAAAAATAAAAATAAAATAAGTAATTATTTTGTAATTAATTGATTTTGATAGTTATATTAGAAAATACTATTTTAAATATTTCAATTGTTATTTACCAAAATTTCAATTATACGATCATGCATGTCATGACTGCAAGTTTTGTATTTAAAATATTACTTCAATATCGATACACGTTAAGTTATGCACTATGCAAATTAAAGAGATAATATATAGTATATGTTTATATATATATATATATATATATATAGTTTTAGAATTAAATATCGATTATAACTCTCGAGATAAAACAAATTGTGGTTTGTGGAGAGAGAGAGAGAGATCAGCTAGGTTTGGATAAAAGTAATTAATAAAATTTGCCTTGGATTAGGCCCTATTATTATACAAACAATAATTGAAATTAAAGGTGCAGATCGTCACGTATTAGGATGAGGAAATGTCAATAGTGTACAGTAATTAATTACATGATTAGAGTTAATTACAACTCACTAATCAACATCAGCGATCCCTTTCCCATGGCATTATAATATAATTGCAACTTTGTATATTACTTCCACATTTGCCTGCACGTCCTCTATAAACTACACCATTTCCCTTCTGTCTCCATTCCGACCCATATTATACCACACCCTCCATTTCTTGTTCTCATCACTTTCTCTCTCTCTTTCTCCAACACTCACATAGAGTTCAATCCTTGTAAATTTAGGCCATGGTCATGAGAAGATTCAATAACCACCACCACTTTGGTGGAGCCGCCGACCCCGAGAACTCCCCCGAATACAGCGGCGGAGACTCGCCGCGCTCCGCCGTCTCCAACGACACCAAGATCGCCTCTGCCTCCACCTCCTCCTCCAAACGAAGGTAGCAAAAATTAACTTAGGAATTCAAGAAAAAAAATATTTGATTTAATTTGTTTGATTGACTGTATTTTCCAACAACTCTCATGTGCATGCTAATGGGTTAGTTGAGAAAATTAGATTAGCAAAAAAAATTAATTAAATTTTAAATGGGTAATTATTATTATATATACAGTAGGAGAGCCATACAGAAGAGAGTGGTGTCAGTGCCGATCAAAGACGTTGAAGGATTAAAAATGAAAGGCGATCAGATGACTGCTCCACCGTCCGATTCATGGGCCTGGAGAAAGTACGGGCAAAAGCCCATTAAAGGATCACCTTATCCAAGGTAATTACAATTTAATTAATTTATTTCTAATCCTTTTGTAGCAGTTACCTAAGTTTTAATTAAGATTTATTGAGAAATTAAACTTAGGTATATAATTGTTAAATTTTGATTCACAGAGGTTACTATAGATGCAGCAGCTCAAAGGGGTGTCCGGCGAGGAAGCAGGTGGAGAGATGCAAAACGGACCCCACCGTGCTGATGGTTACATACTCGTGCGAGCACAACCACCCTTGGCCGGCTTCTAGAAACCACCACAACCACCATACAACCGCCGCGGCGGTTGCATCGGTGTCGGAGGAAGAGGAGGAGGAAGAGGAAGAGGAGGAAGAGAAGAAGCCTGTAGTGAATCAATCTCATGAAACTGTTCCAACAACTGTATTTACCAGTCTAGGCGATCACGCGGGGGAATTTGGGTGGTTTGGAGATTTTGAATTCACGAATTGTACTTTATTGGAGAGTCCGATTATGGCGGAGGAGAGGATCGCGACGGATAATGAGATGGCGATGATGTTCGCGACAATGCGGGAGGAAGACGAGCCGTTGTTCGCGGATCTAGGGGAGCTGCCGGAGTGCTCGACGGTGTTCCAGCGGGGGATGGCGGCGGAGCAGCGGCCGTCTAGTATGGCGACAACCACTTGAAGTTGATTAGTTAAAGGTTTAAAGACATGTGGTTGCTCCGCATTGATTTGTGTGGCCATTTGAACATATTATTTTGATGTTTCTTTGAGAATCGTACGCCAAAAGATAACCTAGTTTTTTCTTTGGAAAGAAATTGGGGTTTAGGGGAAATGATTTCACGCTTTTGTGTAATTTTAATCGAATTGTTTTGTGTAGTGGTTAGGAATAAAAATGTTTCATCACATAATCATGCGCGGATGTGGGTGGTAATCGCTATCTAACTGATCATGATGATCTAATGGGATGTATAATATTTGGTACTTTCGAAATTTGAACAATATACTTCATATATATGAGTAAATAACTATCTATAACTAATTCGGATTGAATGAAACTACCATTAAAGTGTAATTGAATACTTAACTTATTAAAGTGTAATTGAATACTTAACTTTTTAGAGAATCAAGTAAAATTCGTTTCTTTAGTCGATCAGGGTAATATAATTCATCACACTAATGGTAAATGAAGAAAAATGTGCTTGACCTTAAACATAGACTTCATTATTATAGAAGCTTAAAGTGCATTTTAACGTCAGATTTAGAGATATAAATACGGCTCATTGCAATACCTGCTTATTGGCTAATTAATGATCTTGTAATTGTTAAGCTAATTAAATCCGAATTAGAGATTCTCCAATAAATAAGCTTGCTCGTCTATGTATCATTACTGAGTAAATGGCAATAAAAAACATAATTAATCTTTTATTAATAAATTAATTAACATTGGTTTGAGTTTTTTTTATCCGCCAATTTGCAAGTTTGCAACTTGGACACCATACTCTCCTAATGATGAGACAGGACGAAACGTTAACTTAGAAGGCTCATCACCTCCAAAGTCAACAATAATTTATCAGCATAATTTGACTTTTTAAGTTCTGATCCCATCTCAATTCTCCTCCTCCGAGCTGTTATCGTTATAATTTATAAATTTGTAGCATGTAAATAGTCAAGCTCTCACATGAATTTAGTCTTTTCGTATATCGATTTATTTAAAGATTCACTTTTATTTAAACTTTCGAATATGAGTAACTCAAGTTTTTTTTTTAAAACAAATTCTCGTGGCTTGTTACGATTGTATAAAAGTTCACAAATCGACCTTTTATATATGTAATTAAATAACTACATAATGTGGAAATTTTGAATAATTTTTTTAACGGTATGATTAAAAATCAATCTCAATTCGAGCTTACAAATTTCTAAATGTACAACAATAAAATTCAAATATGAACCTATGAATACGGGCGGAAATTATAAAAAAAAGAAATATCAGCCATAGGAATCACCATTTTTACACTCAACGCTAAAAATCAATATATATTTTTAAATAATTGCTGAATAAATAATTAAATCCAAGTAGTAGGTAAGGATGCCTTAATGAGGGACCCCAACTAGGCCTCCTAATCAATTGATTAATGTCCAAATTGTGTTTTCTCGGATGGATTATTTATTGCACGTTGATCGTGATTGGAGGGGTATTAACGTAATGACAGTTTAAGAACTTTTAATGAGCTCTTTAAACTTTTCCCATGACAAGAGATCCCACCTGTTACACGTGCATGTCATCGCGTCTGATGCGATTTCTTGGAAGCGTCATTAGTGTTTAACGACTCTTAATTAAGTCTTTAATTAATCCTCCTAGGTCTTGCTTATCTTATCCGTTGGAGCATTGGGCACATAAATATATATATTGCTTCGTTTTTAATGGAGAGAAGGATAAATTGTAGATCTGGAGAATCTGCCAATCATTGTCCGTTTTCTTGCTAAATTACTTGCTAATTGCGCAATTAAAAATTGTAAGTATACATGGTTATTTATCATTTAATATGGATTTAGTAGCTCACATAACTACAATGGTGTCCTATTGTCTGGTTCAAACACACATCGACTCGAGTAATTCATTTCACACAACTCAATCTAAGTGAACAAATTTCGAACGAACAAATGTCAAGTCGAATGTGGCATGTTGGATTTTTTGGCATAATTCGCCTTCGAAAAGCTTGAGATTATTCAATATGCATCACGAGAACTTTTAAGGGGATCACTCATTTGTACTACTTTCATCCGAGTAGGCTCTTGTCCAATAACTAATTTTTGAGGTAAATTAGCTCAAATATATTATTTATTATCGCCAAACACAATCACACTCAGTGGATCAAAAAACATCCGCAATAGTCGAGTTGAGAGAAGAGCAAAAGAGCCCTTGGATAAAGATCCATTAACTATAAGTCTATAATTTATCGTTCTTCTAATTAAATTTATACTATTTACTAAAAGAAATAATTAATCACAACTACTTGCATTTAATTTGTATTTGAAGACAAAATAACAAATTTATTCGGCTTAAATATTAAAAAAGTTGAGGGTATTATTCCAATGGGCCTGGGGTCTGGGCTGATTTATGCTGACCATCAACTGGACCCAGTTAAATCAACAACATGGGCTGGCACTCGGAAAAATATAAACAAGCCCATAAAGATGATAATGTATTAATGTTGTAGTGTTGTACAAAAGGGAAAGGCCTCGCCAAGATGGTTTAGTTTAGTGATTCGGCAGTATGTTAGTTTAATAAAAAATTTCGAATCGAATCCCTAAAAGCATAGCTACCATTAGTTAAAAAAAATTTACACCCTAAGTGATTCGTTCGAGTTCGAATTCCTAAAAATACAACTACCATTAGTTAGAAAAATTTTACACCCTGAGTAGTTCATGTATGAGATAAAGAAATAGATACCAAACAAACATTAAGAAAAATGCACTAAACAACCCAAAATATTTAATTTCCGTTCATCAACACATCTCGTGAATTGCCAATATACTATAACACGAAACCAATAATTAACTCAAACTAATGTTAATGACAATAAATTAAGTCACACCCCTTCCCTCTCCCCCCTTCTCTTCAAATATCTGATAGAATTTTACACTACAACCTCCAAAACCGGAGACGAAACACAAAACGAAGTCGCATCGAATCATGAAGAGCAACAACCCCCTTTCTTCATGGCTGATACGTCTTTGCTCACATCGATTTTCTCGCCTTTGGAGGGAACATTGGCTGCGGCGCCGTCATCTCCTGCCTCCATAGCCTTCTTGCTCACAATCCGGTATATCTGTGTAAGAACCTCCGTGAAGGCATTATCCACGTTAGTGGAATCTAATGCAGAGGTTTCCATGAAGTAGAGTGATTCTCTCTCGGCAAATGAAGTCCCATCTTCTGTTGAGACGGCCACCAAATGTCTGAGGTCGGATTTGTTGCCTATGAGCATCACAACGATGTTGGGGTCAGTGTGGTCCCTCAACTCCCTAAGCCACCTTTCAACGCTTTCGAATGTGGAGTGACGGGTGACATCATACACAAGAAGTGCACCCACTGCACCACGGTAGTATGCACTCGTGATGGCGCGGTATCTGAAGGGCAAAATGGGTTAGAAAATTTTGTTTTAATGAAGAAACTAGTAAGATGCCATAACAAAACGAAACAATAGAGTGTCAGCTGACTGAAGTTAGAGATACATGCTAGAATATGACGATTGGATTTCGGCTGAAAAAATTCTTTGAAAGAGCAAAATTGTGATAGTTATGCTCCCTAAGCTCCAACATCCAAAGAGTACCTATAGTGTGCCTTCATCAAAATTAGGCAAGCTTTTCCCATCTTAGATTCACTAGAGCATAATATGTATATCCTTTATGGGAGTAAGAAAGGTAAAAAAGAGCAGCACCGTTAGCTATTCTCCTTGAAAACCTTGATCATCCAACTATCCAACCAACGAAACATGTCACATTTCATTCAGAGCAAAAACCGGACACATGTTATACAGTTGCCACATTTCCCCTCGTGATCGTTGGCAAAAATGCAGTCTTTAAACCCCATCTAGTAGTAACCACGAAAATAGAGATCACGAAGATCCTTACATCATTACGCTCGCTCTTAAATGCTAAGGCAGGATGATGATTATGTACACAAACAAAGCAAAATTTGGCAGATGGATTGTACTTTGTACATATATAGATTATTAGATTACAAGATCTTCATGATTAATAACTAGAAAATTTCTATATAAACAAGACATATACCAATTACCAAATAAATAAACAACTTCAACTTGCTCAAATCTTTCATTGGGCAATCACCTACCTCTTAGATTTACAAAAATAGTAAAAAATCCATCATCATCAACACCAAAGATTACATTTTGACAACTGGTTGAAGACTCTGTACTAAACCAAGACTTAATTAATCAATTTACCCACGACCCCAGATGATCAAATGGGAACTAAAAACCTGCCTTCTAACAAACCTCACAAAGCAAGCTCAATCATACGCCGCCCATAGATCAACTAAAATCTCATCATCAAACCATATAATCTTCAGATCTATCCCAAAATTCACACCTTACACAGAAAACCCAGATCACGATTAACCGATTCCGACACAAACATCTCTGATACTAAGATCCATTTCATTTCACCATTTCAAAAGGGAAATTTCACCAATGCAATCAAAATTAAAGAAAAGCAGAGAACAAATCAACAGATCAGAGAATTGAAACAACAAATGTGACCTTTCTTGGCCAGCAGTGTCCCAAATTTGAGCCTTGACTACTTTCCCATCGACAGTCAAGCTTCTGGTGGCGAACTCAACACCGATAGTTGATTTGGACTCGAGGCTGAACTCATTCCTGGTGAATCTGGAAAGCAAGTTGGACTTACCAACCCCAGAATCCCCTATCAAAACCACCTTGAAAAGATAGTCGTAGTCGTCCTCCGCTCTGTAACCCGCCATTAATCCAAGGGATTCGAGTTCTTGTTGCAGGGGTACGAGGATCCCAGCTTACGAAAATGAAACCCTCTTTCGGAAAATTGGGATTCCAAAAGTGTGAAAATGAGGGTGTTTAACGGTAGAGATCTTCGTGCAATCTGTGGTATTTTACTGCCGTTAGAGTTGCTGTGAAAGCTTTTCGAAATTTTTTCTTTGCCTTTTCTTTTTCTCTCCGTGTTTCTTTTTGACTGTAGATTAGTGTCAACCACGCTGTTGTGGGCGGAGAACGAGGGGAAATATACTCCAGTTTGTTTTCATTCAAATTTGAATGTTTTGGCCCTTTACCAAAAATTCTTTTTTGAATATTTTAGGCCGCACAACATAGTTCGGCCCATTAAGGCCCACTTACAACCAACTTTCTTGCTTTCGGCCCATTAACAAATGGTTCGTAGTACAACTTAACAGTTTGATGTTATACTAACTTAAATAGATTGATGTTATACTTAGCTTTAAGAGATGAGTTCGGTGTTATACTAGCTTAAACAAACGATTTGCATTCAGAGTTACTGAGAGCCATTATCGTCAGTCCTGATTCGACCTAAGTTTATTTTGGGCAACATGTCTTTTTGTCTTGATAGAAACTCGGGACCAAAGAATTAGTGCAAATAGCAGCTCCATTAATGAAATCTAAGCACAAGTTGGGCTGAAAATAGCACATGTATGCATGTATGTCCCTCCCAACCTCAACACATTCAAAACCAGCAGATATTTGGCAATTGGCATGCACTCATGTCCAGCCATACGCGTCTTTATCATGCCAATTTATCATCACACACTTTGATGCCCTACAATTCCCACCAAGGGCAAAACCGTCATTTCACATCCCCTTCACAATCACACACATTTTCTCGACATAAATACGCACGTTAAGCCGAGATTCTGAAGCCAAGTATCCCAAACACATTCCCACATCACAAACACTCACACAAACATGTGATATCAATATTCTCCACTAATATGGGCTGTCTGTCTGTCTGTCTTCCTAAAATACCCCCAGTTTATCTCCATAATCAACCCTCTACGTTATCTTTTTGGCACATGTATAAGGTTTAGTCAATTTATTCTTGATCCCCAACAATGTCCGTCTCAGAAATCTCATCCCCCAACTCCCAAGTTTCTCTCTCCTCCCAGAGGATTCAACTCGTGTCGAAATCCGTATCCAAGAGGCTGCTCTCCAAGTTCTCCGACGTCTCCGAATTCGATTTTGACTACTCGAAGAGCGGCCTCTGGTCTCCGCCCGTTCGGAGAAACGTGTTTTTCAGCTCCCCGGGGAAGATTTCAACCGAACACGACATGGTTGTTAAGTTGAAGAACGCATTGGAAGTAATGCATAGCAGGAGAAGATCCAGATTGTCTTTTAATGTGCGTATAAGACTTTATTCTCTCTTCTCTATGAACATTTTATCTGTAATCATAACAACATTCTTGGGTTTTGCTACTGGTGTGCAGGCATGCTTGTGTTCTCCAAAGAGATGCTGAAGAAATCCAATATCTATATTGCCTTGGAATTGTACATTCTTTTATCTCCGAGCAGGTATATTTTTTTTATCTCTTAGAATTTCCCAAGAGAATGATGCTCCAATTCAAGACGAAAAATGTTTTCGAGCTCAACGAGTATTTACAAAGAATTTAACCCGAGACTGAGAATGTTTTCAAGTTCAACAAGCACTTACAAAGAACTCAACTCTCCTCTTCTTCTGTGTTATCTTGAACATCAAGATGGTGTGGGATCGACTAGGGGTTTATTTGGGACCAACTTAGTTTGAATCTATGCATACGGCCCTTACCTATGTTACATTTTGACAATATACAATTAATACATGGTTATTACTTTCTTTTCTTTTTGGGGTACCAGGTTAGTAGCATTAATTGTACACAATTAATGCCTATATATTAATTGCAGCAAGAAACCATATTCTTTTTTGAGTTACCATGCATAAATGCACCTTGTCATAAATTTTGAATTTTGTCGTCGGTGTGAAACTTGTAGGCTGTAGCCAAGGTCAAGACTTGATTAAGTACGTGTTAATTACGTAATTTCTACTTTATGTGTTACGTCATTGTTTGAATTTGAAACAATTTATTTTGTCTATTTTCGGTTGTATATGGATTCAAGTGACAGTGCCAGAAACCACTTGATCTTAATTTCTAATTATTTAAACATGTAGAAAGGAAAGGGTGTAAAGCGTCCATACCACTTTGGAAAAATTACACATTTGGTCCCACTAGATCGACTCAATATCACATTTGGTCCCATAGGATTTTTTTGTTACACATTAAGTCCCATAAAAAATAATTTAAAACATATTGAATCCCAACCGTTAATTTTTAACACCAAAAATTGGAGAAACGCTATTTTCATATTAATTTTTTACTGAAAGAGACTAGATTAACCTGACGTGGAGCATATGTGATATTTTTTAATCAAAATTTTTTGTGAAATTATTTTTTTTATCCCATTAGTCTTATACGATTTTTGGTTACACGTTGAAAATTTTGATTGAAAAAATGTCACTTAACCTCCCGTCAGATTAATCTAGTCCCTCTTAGCAAAAATTAACATAAAAATAACGTTTCTCCTATTATTAGAGTTAAAAAATTAAAGATTGGGACTCAATGTGTTCAAAATTATCTCTTATGAGACTCAATGTGTAACAAAAAAATCCTATGAAACCAGATGTAATATTGAGTCAATCTAATGGGACCAAAAATATAATTTTCCCATACAACTTTCATCATATAAAGTGGAGATGAAGCTATAGAATGTCTATAACTCTTATGTCCTACGTAGCCATGATGAAGCTGACCTATACTAACAATCATTTCTTTTATTTCTCTTGCTTTTTAACTTCTTCATTTTTTATAAAAACATAGCTATATTGCATCAATACGGAAACGATGACACATACACGACGATACAGAATTTTTTGTAAATTTTTTATGTGAGAATTATCGGACACAATGTCCGACACAAATGTCCGATACGTCACAACACGACAAAATAATATTTTTAAAAATATCGGTGCATTCGTAAAAAGAGCCACAAACATACGTAATAATAAAACAAGTCTCGTATATTATTATCGTAAAAAGTATATATATATAACATGAGCACAGACTAATTTAATGGCAAACAACTGTATTACGGTATTACCTGCTTCATTATCGTTGAAGAATCGTGGAAGGGGCAAATCTTAATGATTTAATATTTCCATGTGACATGGTCCAACACATAGGTACCAATAATATAACATCTGGAATCATGCTTAGAAATTAGAATCATATAGTCAAACAAATATTTTGTCACAACGACGTGACATTAAGGGATTTTGTCCCCTCACAGCACCTCGTCAAAGAGGTACAACATGTAATGAGTAATATTCTCCCCAGAATTTACCCTTTCTTTAGAGAAAGAAAATAAATTCTAACTTTGGGATATAAAATCCAAAGGAAATGTGAAATTGGTAAAAAAAAAAAAAACTATTAATAATGATCCCAAGGCAGCAACAACATTTACCCATACACATTTACCCATACCAAGAAACAGTATCTGCCAATGTCAAGAAATGAGGCATAAACTATTTTAAATCCCTGGAAAAATGTCAGAAGTTCTGAGTCTTGTTGCAGAGGCAGTAAAAGGAATAACACAGCCTGACTGGTCTGCTGCAAGCAGTAGTAAAAATTGTATTTTCTTTAAAAAATTTGAATGAAAAACACCTCAGCACTGAAAAAGGCTTTTTCCTCATTCAATGGCAGAAAAATTGTCAAGTGCCATAATATAGGGCCAAAAGTATCCAAACAAAAGAAGAAAGTATGTCCAGAGCTTCCCATAAACATAGATTCTTGAAAAGATTTATCATCTATAGA
>JBBMKE010000001.1:13108195-13119355 GCA_037834125.1 Lippia alba | reverse complement strand
TTACAGGTGATGACATATATAATTTTTACAATACTATAATGTTCTTGAATGTTCACTTACTTATATTGAAGTATTTTTTCTTTTTCAGACACAAATAAGCAGGTCTCAAGAATTTGATAATCATCAATTGAATAATTCGATACCTCAAAGCCCGCAGGAGACAACTGATAGTAGACGTGGTGATGTGCCTAAAGAGTGATGCAACTTAGAGGTGATATGTTTAGGAGGCAAATAATTTTTAGTTTATAATACTAGTGAAGTTCAATGTTTGTTCATTGATGTTAGAAGTGAGTATTCTAAGATATTGTTTCATTAGTATTAAACCCCGAGATTTTCTAATGGAGATGCGGGGAATTGAACCCCGAGCTTTTCACTTACAAAGTGAACGCTCTACCGTTTGAGTTACATTCCATTAATATAGTTGTTTTATTCAACTGTGGGGGTGGTTAAGTCAGAAAAAAGCCATGAAGTGATACGAATTGTTGCACCCTGAAAAACAAAACAAAAACGAAAATCATGGTATTATTCTAGCAGGAAAACAGAGCTGAAGATAAAATGCCAAATAGACTTTGTACTTGAAAGAAGCTATAAAGTGACATGGATTATGTTTCTTATTAGACTAGAGTCTTTAAAATATCTTTGCATTGATGAATACAAAGGCTTGTAACATAACATACCAATTTATTACAATCGGTGCAAGCTTGTGTTTAGATTTTGAAAGACTAACAATCCTCTCATTTTGATCAGTCCATATAAATTTTCAAACCTACAAAGATTCTCATCCAAGCACAAGAACAAATGACCACCTCAATATCTTCACTAAAAAGGCAAAAAACCAAAACCCCAAGATCAAAATTTGGCAAAATGCATCCATACCTTGGAACTTAAGAAGATTGGGCTTCAAATTGGATTTTGAGGAGTCCAAGAAAGAATGGGGCTTGATTTCAGGGTAGAGAGCAAATTTAGAGCCATATCTTTCCCACAATTCCCCCATAAAAGGTCAACCAGTTTCTCTTGAATTGCTGTAGAGAATTGCTAATTGCAGTCCATTCTCTAATCAACTGTCCTACCATTTATTACCTGGGAACGTCCAAACCAAATTTCAACACCAGCCATAACAATTTGAAAATTACGCCCAAACTGAGGGGCGTCACCGAAGCAATGAGACAAGTTCATAAATATCACTTCGAAGCCAAATATCACCATCAAAACTACTTTTTCCATTGATGAAAACAAATTAAAACAAAGATAATATAGCTCATTCTACACATACAAAATTTGAGAGGAAACCCATAAGCAAAAAAATATATATATAACCCTTAAACACTTGAATGACATCGAATTACAGACTAAAATGAATCAGCCATGTAAAAACAAACCAGAGCTAAGGAGAAAGAGCATCAATTACAAAAAAGAAAATGAAAAAAAAAAACGATATGAAGTCGCAATTGTAGAACATCTGGCAAAATCAACTATCAAATTAATTAATATTATTGAAAACCTACCTTAGTAAATATGGAGCTTCTCCAAGAAGCAGAACACATGAAATGTAACGCGGGCTGGAAATGGGTGGTTGATGCCATGAAATTGAGATTGTGAAGAAGATTTTTGCTCCAAGACTGTAAATCGGTGAAGAGGAGGAGCAGAAGTGCAAGAGAGAGAAATGTAACTTATAAGAGAGGATTATGTTTTGGGTTAAGAAAGAGAAAATTTAAAAAAATAATAATAATAATAATAACGGAGCAGATTTCTGCTTCGTCACTCCCTCGTTAGTTGAAGAAGTGGATATTTTTTTAATAGAAAATGATGGGACACGTGTTAAATTCTTAGTGAAATAGCAGGAAAAGAAAACAGAAATTTCAGAAGGGAATCCGGGCCGGTCTTCACATAAACTCAGCAGCTCCACAGTCAGGATATTATGACTTTGAGTTTCTTGGCAAACCCCATAATATACAACGACCTTCTTCATCCCTTAACCTGCTGCAGCCGTGCCCCGCGACCCACAATAGCTATCAGTGTTAAGTTAAGCCAGCCCGGTGGTGTGTAAAGTAAAATGAATGACTAGGCTATAAACCCCAAACTTTTGTTGTTCCTAACTCATTGCCATTGAATTAAGAACAATTAAAAAAACGGTGCCTAAAAATACCATAATTTTGATTAATTATTTCCATTCTGTAGTTTGGAAGGTATGATATAAATATAAATGCGTCAAATCCTGCTTGTTGATATAATTAATTAAGTCCACTTTGTTGATTAATACACATGTTAATTAAGGAAAAATCATATATCTCACGATTTCGGAACTTCTTGCTTGAGAATGAGTTGTTTCAACTTTCAATGTGATATAGAAATCCTTCTCTTTTCTTCTGAAATGGGAGACAATTTTTGATAGGAAAATTTTTAAGGGAAAAAAGGAAAAAAGAGGGAACCAAATCTTTAGACCCGAATTTAGGAGATAATTTTTTAGAATTTTTTATTCTATACAGTAAATATGGTTTTAAATAATTTTAATAGTAAAAATATTAAAATTATGTAGTTTTAATCAATTATTTGCTACCTTTTAATTTTGTAGTAAAATTTCGTCTAGTTTTATTGTATTGATTACGGTAATATTCTTTTTCATAAATAACTATTTTTTACTACACTTTAAATGACGTGGTAAAAATTTTCGTAATAAGAACAAAATTTTCTTGTAGTGATACTTAGAACATGTATATAAATAAATAAGAGATAAAATATAAACTAAAATAAGAAACTGTAAGGCTGCCAAATTTACATAAAATATATATAAAGAAGCCCACTTTGTTACTTAATGAACAGACATATATATGGATCGCAGTTTTCACCAAATATATATATATATATGGATCGCAGTGGTGCTATTAACTTTTAGCCACATTAAATATAATAAACATATACGCATTTGTATAAGAATATTATAAATTTATGAAACCGTCTTATATATCAAAATTTAATGAATATTTTTTTTTTAATTTAGAAGTATTTTCAGTTGTCTATATTAGAAAAAATATATTGGAAATGCCCAAAAATAAATTATATATTTTAAATTTTTCATGAAATTAATTTAATTTTAATCCTATAAAGTAATTCATGATATAAAATTTTTTATTAGAGAAATCTCAAACATTGACTTCTATCCATTCATTGGACAAAACTACATATGAAATTCAAATTTTGGAATATTATTTGAATCATTCGTGAATCAAACAAAGTTTTAACATTTATTTACTTTTTTGAAATTTAAAACTCCATTTAAATATTTTGATTAATTAAAAAATATTAAGTTATATAAATTAAAACTATTTGAGCTCGGTTCCTCCAAAGCTCGTTTGAGTTCGATTACTTTCATTTTATTCCATAAATCAAACATTTTAATCGTTTCTGTTTTTATTTAATATAATAAAATTGTTATATATAAATGCTTGTGTATTCCATACACTATATTAAGGTTTTACCGTAATTTTGAATTTTTTATGATACAATTATATCTCTTTCTTAATTTCAACCATTCACTAATACTCTTAACGTGTATATATAGATCATGATAGCATTTAATCCAATTACATTAAAACATAAGATAGGCTAGCGGCTATATCTAATAAAGTGGCCACCAAATCCCAGTTACATTAATTTATTACACTAGCTACGACCATTAAAATCGAGTAGAATATATTTTGGCATACGATTATCTATATATACGGACATAATCCATTAACGAACGTACTAGACAACAAATATATATGTTCACTTAGACAATTTATCGAACACGTTGCAAGGAATGGTTTCTCAAAGGATCTCGGTTTGGGTATTGTTGTTTATGGTGGCTTTCATTGCAAATATCGCGCAGAAAAATGAAGCTCGTCCGTTTGTAGGAGAACTACCAGAGGCAACTTTTGGATTAGAAAAACAAATACTTGGTAAATTTGGTTCTTTTCCGCCTGCAGAAGATGATAAGCAAATATCCACCACTACCGTCCTGCCGCCGTTGCCGCCACCGACCGTCGAAGCTCCATCGAGTCTTGACTGATCAGTTATTCACCACGACAACTATATATATATATATATACCCCATTGAATGCAATAACATCATCATGCTACTTTATTCAGGTCGTCGACGATCGTCATGTAGAATAAAAGTGGAAAATAGCATTTGAGAGAAGTATCTTCTACTCTATTGCATTTTCTTGTCTAGTTGTAACCTTCTGTTTTTAAATAAATGGGGTCAATATATATATATAAAATAACTATAAAATTAAAATATATATTATCAAGAAATCTTACGTATTGATATGATGAAGACAATTAAAACCAAAAATAACTGAATATCATATATTTAATAATTTTTTTTTATATTTGCAATTACATGGTTTGAGCTTCTGAGAAATGGGGTTGAGTTTCTATGTTATAGGTTATTTATGTTAAATGAATATAAGAAAAAAATAATAATACATGGCACATTAAAGAGTAATTTTTCGGTAAATGTTTTAATATTTATGTTTGCACTTTTATCTAAGCTAGTACCGACTTTGTTTTTTACTATATATTATTGTTAAATGGGCAGAATTCAGAACTTCTATCTACTCAAATTCGAATAAAAGGCTATTGGATTTGGTATCTATTATAGAATCCAGTTCAAATACCAAATTATGCCATCATATTTTAGTTTTTAATATTATTTGAATCTGACTAGTTCACAGCCCTGATCAACAGAAAGATCCAATAGTAATTTGTGAAATATAAGAATATAAGGTTATCTAAGAAATTAATGGATATCATCTTAAGATTGATGGATATGCAGAGAAAAGAAGTGAAAGAGAATACATATTTTTGTAATCAATATTCTATATTCTCAATAATTCTAAAATACAAACTACGTAAATATTTATAACTACGGTGGAAATCATCCTTAGGATAAGAATAAAAATAATTACAAACGGATAAAATTAGTTATCTATTTCAATAGGTTAGGTAAGCATACCTTAATACACATCAAAATGAAATATAAAAAATGAGTAAATCTCTCACAGTACTAATGTTTTATGCATTATAACACACTAAATCATTTGTCAATTAAACAATATTCCACTTAGTAGTGAGACAAGGTTCGAAGGAAAAAATATTTATATAACCATATTCCATCCAATATGCAATGTCAATAATATATTATTATGTACATAACATTAATTATTTAGTACAAGTTGCACTAGGCTTCCCATCTGTCTTCTCTTAAAAGAAAAAGAAAAAGTAATGAAGAGCATTACTAAGAAAATACATCATCTCCTTTTCGGCCCAATGGGCCCTCGTCCCCTTCTTTTGTATGGAAGAAGCCCAGTGGGCCCCACCCGTCTGACCATCCTATTTTTTGCCTTTTCTCCACCGCCTCCTTAAAACAATTAACAATTTGCTATGCTCCAAATTTCCAGTTCATTTCATCAATTTCCTTACACACGTGTGGGCCCCATGTGTTTCATAAATGGCGTCCTGTTGTCCCAATACACGCGCCGCCGCACGCGCCGGTTATTAAACCCTCTTGACGATATTTAAGCGGGAATAAAGTAAGAATCGAGAACTCCTCGGTCGCTGTTCGGAAAAAAAAAAATGTTTTGAAAATGCAGGGAGAATGTGTATCGCATTTCCAAACGGTGAGTGTGGTGGCTGCGGCGCGTGGTGTAGCGCGTGACGTGGCTACCCCCGCATGGGGACTAACTTTTGGCCGGAGAATTGGAGGGGAATAGATAAACCTGGCCCTGCACCACCGTTTGGCCGACCTTAAACCCCGGCACCACCGTGAACGCCACCTCCGCCGCCGCGAAAACGTCCTCCGCCACGCTTTCCATGTAAACTTCAGAAAACTTGGAACTCCGCGTCACTTGAAAAATACTAACCTCGCGATCAAACGAAAATGCCAGACAGTGTAGCAACCACACTCTCCTCCCCATCTCCGCAAACGTCTTGAAGAACTCCGTTTCCGGGAACTCGCCGGAGTTCACCATCTTCCTCTGGTTCAAGTTGCCGGAAAACGAGAACTCCATTTTCGGGTGGACCAAATGGAGATACTTCGCTTTCAGAAACTTCCCGAACAAACAACTCGGATTCTGCTTCAGATAATGAATCACGCTCACGGATCTCAGCTTCTTGAACTGCTCGAAGAAGAACACGCGCCGGCGCTGAGCTTCCGCCGGAAAAGAACAATGGTAGTTATCCTGATCATTACTCCCGAAACCCGCATCGTTGAATCCGTTGAAAATCTCTCTGCAAACAAACGATTCAAAAGCGAAACCCTTATGATCCCTCTTGCTAAAAACAACCTCCGGTTGAATCGCATCCGCCGCCGCCGCGATATCCCAGTTCGCGGCCTCCATTTCCCGGATCATCAACTTCACGAAATTCCTAAGGGATCTCAACGCGTAGTGCAGAACCAGGATGAATTCCCTCGGATTCCCCTCGGAAAACTTAACATTATCCAGAATCGAGAAAGATCCGCTGGCGGTCATCTTCTTCTCCATGGCCCTGTTCCCCTGAACAACCTCCTGCAGCTGCTGCTGAAGCGAGGAGATTCTTTCCTCCTTGCTCTCGATCTCGCCCTGCATTTTCTTCATCGTGATCTCGTACGTCTTCATCAGCGACTGCTGTTCCTGAATCTCCGCCAGCATCAGCGTCACGTGCGGCGGCGAGGAGTCGATCTGTTTTTTCAGGTAGCTGTACTTGAGCTCCGAGAGGGATTTGAGTTCATTAACGACGGCTTGATCGGCAGACTGTATGGCGTCGCCGTTGTAGGGGAACTGGGCCATCTGGAGCTCGGCGTAGGCGGCTTTCACGGCGGAGATGGTGGCGAAAAGCTTCGCGACGAAAGCTTCCATGGCCGCCCGGTTTTTGGATTCCTCTTTAGCATCCTCAGCTTCCTCTTGATCGAATTGATGGGATTCGCAGCAGCGGAGCTTCTCCTGGGGGATCAGGAGGCAGAATCCGGGGTTCGATGAGCGGTTCTTGCTACCGGTTTTCAGATGAATCACCTTCTGGAAACGTTTGGCGATTGAATCCATTGCCTCAGAAGAAATTGAAGTCTTTCCGGGATGCTGTTTTCTTGGTGCCTGAATCAGTTCATCAAAGAAACGAAGATTGAGATTAATGTTTGTTTGGTGTGAAAGCTGAGATTTTGGACAGGAAAATACGAAAAGGGGTTCCGAGTGAAAAGACGGAAAATAAAGGAAAAAGCCGGGCCACTGGTTTGACTATGAGTGTGTCTCTGAGAAATCAGAATGGCGGGAATTGGAATGAAGAAGAAAATGTGGACAAATTTTCTGTATTTGTGCATGCGCAAATAAGGGTGATTATTGTTACTGTTATTATAGCTATATCTTTTAGGGTTTTGTGTGTGTGTGTTAATTTTTACGATTTAAAAATTATTTTTTTTCAGGGGAATTCTTGGTATGGGAGCAGAGATAATAGTCTATATTTGGCATTTTGAAATTAAGCACTCGTGTTGTGCTAATGATGGCTTTTTCTTTTTGCTAGGAGGGACTTGTGATGGTGAAGAGTAATTTTTATTTGTTGTGGGGTAGGCAGCTGCTGCTTAATTTGAAATTTTTTTTTACTCAAGCTATGGTAACTGGTTTCTTATTTATTAGATACTTAAAATCAAGAATCGAATGCTTAACATTTGATTAATTATGTTGCTGAACCAAAACTTTGAGTTGTTATTAGGGGTGTTCACGGTTGGATTTTCAGGTCGAACCGAAAATTCGGTTCGGTTAACCGAAATTTTCGGTTTCTAAAAACCTAAACCAAAACCGAACTGAATGATGTTTGGTTCAGTTCGGTTTCAACCGAATATTTTCGGTTTGGTTTCGATTTTCGACCGAAAACCGAACCTTATAAAATATATCTAAAAGAAAAAAAGAAAAAACCTCCAAATTGAACCTTTAATACAGTACAACCTTTCAATACACTTATATACGATCAAATCCAAACTTCAAAATACCAAGTACCAAACAAACTTACAGTCCTTTATAATCTCTATGAATTACAGTCTTGATTCTTCAATTAGAAAACAACCATTACCACCAAGAAAAAAAAGCCAAACAATTTCACCTTCGTAGCTGGTATTTCGGCTTTAGATCCGCCGCAGCCGGAGAAGAGAGGGGGCTGAGTCGACTGACTCAAACTTTTGTGGCGTCGCCGGCGTGATGGCATGGGGTGGCTTGGCAATTGACTTCTGGCGATTTGTTGTGGGTTGGGGTTTTTCTTTTTCAGATTTGAGGAATTAATTAATTGGGGTAGTGCGTTGTGTGTGTATGTCTTATGTTTTTAAAATTGAAAACTGAAGTCAAAGACTCCAAAGTTCATAAAATTGAAAAAACGTTATTACATGCTAAAAATCGTTGTTTTCCATTACTAATTTTACTTATAAATATTTTTTTTAAAAGAAAATTACAAGTTCGGTTCGGTTTAACCGGCTCACCGAACCGAAAAAACCGAAAACCCGAAATTCCAAAAGGGACAAACCGAAAACCGAACCATGTTCGGTCGGTTTGGTTCGATTCGGTTATTTGATTTTCGGTTTTCTTGAACACCCCTAGTTGTTATTGAGCGATTACTAGCTAGATTTTTTGAATAGCAATTTAAAACTTTTGCTTATTTATTAGATACTAGTTGTTCTAAATTTTAGCAAATATTTAGTTCAAACATCATTCATTTAAATTAATTGATCATATGATTAAGTGTAAAACATACGCACTGATTTTTTTTTTCATTATACTAATTTAATCAAATTACGTTAAGATCAGAAGTACCCTAATTTCTAGATTAAAGTTGGCTTTGGGTATGAAAAGGGAATTGTGTGGCTCAATGAGAGCCAATGCATGCTAGATAAATATTTACATCAAGTGTTAAGCGTTAGTTGTGGTTGTAATTAAATAATACAAAATTTTATTACATGAAAATGTGCCTTTTAGTTTAGAAACCAAGTTCAACTTCTTTCTTTCTTTATTCATTTGTTTTGAATTTGAATTTTGCAACGGCTACAAAATTCTTTGCACATTTTTTTCTTAAACTTATTTTTATGGGTCTGACTCAGAAAAATCTTTACATAATAGTTGAGTATAAAAATGTTTAAATTTGTAGTAATTTAAATATCAATTTTAACCTACATAATGCACTTATATTTCTAATATAGTATCCGTCATTTCTCACATGGAAAATTCAAAAAAGAAGAAAATTATTTCGTCATATTCATATTGTGTTATGTCTGTATCCGAATATGATAAATTTAAAACTTACTTGGTGCCTAAGATGAGACTCTAAATTAAACTTGAGAATGACGATGATTAACGTAGAATCATGATAATTATTGGCGATTAAAGAATGTATTTGAAGGATTAATGAATAGGTAAGACGACTTAACACTGAAGGACCATAATTCGACAAAGCTAAGGAATCCATTTACCTGTCAATTCTCGCAAACTGGCAACAACCATATTTGATTTGTCAATCCTTTTATAAATACTTTATATTATTAACATCATAATTCATAATTCCATTTTCATAATAAATAAAATAGTAATTATAATAATAATATTGTAAGAAGTAACAAAATTATAATATGCATGCATCATGCACGTATAAACCGTATACTATGGACAATATGTGAAAGTGATATATCAGGTAGGCCCAATATATCTCCACACCTTTTTCTTGACAGGAAAATGGTCCAATTTTTCTTTTTGTGCATTGAGAAAGCTACAAACATCCTATGTCAGTTATTATTATTATTTTTTAATTTTTATCTATTTAAGTATAAAGTCATGTATTTTATTAGCTTTTATAAAAAGGTATAATTTATTTAATTTAAATTTTTTCAACATATATATACTCTGTCTTTTTCTTAAAAAAAAATTGCATCTAAAAAGCATAAAAACAAAAGCCAATGAGTAATTTTTATGGAGTTTTGTTCACTTGGGATTTGAATTTGAGACTTTATTACTAAGGTCCTACTGCCTTAGGCTCAAACTTTAAGAAGATAACAATACTCCGTGTAATTAGTACAAGGTAAAGAAAATATGTGGTGGTTTTGAATTTTGAGGTAAGGTATATTATAATGATGAGCTTTCCAGTAATTGAAGATATTTTTGGGTAGGTTTTTTATATTGGTTTAAACGGGTATTAATTGCTATCATGGTTAATACTCTTGAATTATGGACATTTTAATCAGAGAGGTTAGAAAAAATAATTATATGGAGCCGCTTGAAATATTTCTATTTTATTCTCCATAAATTCTACAATATAATAGGATATAAATATGGTATTAGAATGTTTTAATACTACATTTTATGAAAATTATACAATATATTTTGAGAGCATCCTAAGTACGACATGTGAAAATCATACGATATTTTGTCAAAATAGGAAATTAAGTAAAAATATGATGTCAGTTGGGAATTTATCCCACATTACCCGTTATAAGTGATGAGGCAAGTCCTATAATTAATTATACATATCATCTTTTCAAAGGAAAAAGAAAATGCATATATCAAAATATTGTTTTGTTTTAATTTTAATAGATTTATTTGAATGATCCTGCTAAAAAGTAGTACTATATTGGACTAGTGGTGTTCTGGTCAGCAATTAGCAGACGGCAAGGTTTCCCTATCAAATGTTGTTAATTCAAAAGGTAAGGCTACAAAAAGTTGCCCAGAAACTATTGTCCCTTCATGGTGTATTTATATCTCAGTTATAAGTTTGAATGAGATCGGATTATTAAGGGACGTAAAGTTTTTTTTTAATAATAATAACTGTGTACTCAAGAGCTCAATCGAATATAAAATATTTAATTAAATAAATTAATATAATATTGACTTACTAAATTATTTTTCATGTTACTGTCTAATATAAAATTTCGATTGATTATAACAAATGATACAATAAAATGATATTTTGAATAGTATTTGTGTGTCAAACTACAAGCCATTTATTGCTTATGATTGCTTTCATCTTTAATTTTGTGTTAATAGAGATTAAATGGTTGAGGAATGAGGATAGTTTTTTTTTTTGTAGAATTGAGGAGAGTTTTTGTTTCTTTTATATTATAAAAATGTAATATTCACCCCCGTTTTGTTTTTTCAAACAAAATATATATATATA
>JBBMKE010000001.1:12992365-13010344 GCA_037834125.1 Lippia alba | reverse complement strand
CGTCGTTCGTGTGAAGTACTCTCTATTGAACTATTGATGGATATACGTTTCGCTTAGGAATTTCTTTTACCTGTATTAACAGGTTGGCAAAATTTTCAGCCTTTTTTTCCCCCCTTAAATCCATTCTTGTGTACATTTGTTGATATGAATATCATTCATTGTGATTTGAGCATTTTTTGGATTGAGTGAAGTTGTGTTAATCTTTAATGCTGCATAATAAAAAGAGTTATCATTTCATTTTTCTGTGTTTTTTGAGTATGAAAATGAAATCGGGAGTCATGATACCGGACGATGAATGTTTTTAGTGGCATTTAGCAAATTTTAGGAGAATTTGTTCCCTTTTATACTAATCCAACTTCTTACATTCGCCGCATGGGAGCCGGAGATTAGGACTGCAAGCAAGTCGAGCTAATAATAAGTTGATTGAGTTCTTATGGTGTTGACAGAAGCAGCTGCTTTCGCTTGTAGTTTTGCTTGCAGGTTTCTTTCTGTCCTGAACATAGAATGTCCTCAGACTAGTTCACAAAACCGGCCTCAGACATTATCTATGGACAGGGTCCCAAGAAAAGGCTTCATTATATTCATATAATGTGAATTGTTCTCAATATTTTGAAGTTTGCATTTGTCTAGTGCTCTCATTGGCAACAGGGACGTATTCATTCCTGTATCAATTTCGCATTTAATTTTTGAAATTATGCAGAATGTATGTTTTAAAATACAGAAAATTTTGATATCGATTTGATGCTAGTTGTCACTTGGAAAATGCCAAGACTATCTCAATCAAATGACATATTTGACATATAAAGTGTGGAGTGGGATCTGACTGAGCTCGAAATTCAAAAATATCTTGCCATGTTCACACGGTAGTTATAGCTTATATTATTGAGTTACATGCTTTAGCGACTCGAGTTATGCTAACTTAATAAGAAGTCTCGAAATTGAATTCGTTCCTAATGGTAGTTGTTATCTATATCACGAGTCTCACTACCTTAGTGATCTAGTCTCTTTTAGTTCAAATTTAACTTGAATTGAGGACCATGATAGTCGGAAATCGTAAAATTTGCATGAAGTTGCAATATCTCTAAGTTACATAGAGAAAAGAATGTAATTTACAAAGAAAAAAAGATGTAATTTTGCTGGAAAGGGAAATGTAAGTATTGCCTTCACTTTATTCTTTCTTGTTTGCTTTCACAATCGCAATTCACAATCATAAGCTGAATATGTCAGCAGAATCTACCTACTAAGCCGGCAATTCCTTCACTCTTGTACAAAGATATTCAGACAAAAAGGGACTGTTTCTGATTAAGAAGCACGACTCTCTCCTTCCATATATACATGTATCATGCTTATTTCCAGTTTCATTCTTCCAAGTTCTTGCCATTCTTGCTACTTTGGAGTCTAAAAATATTTCGAGTTTTCAATGGTATTAGAGAATCTCCATTTCATTTCCATTAGCAAGCTTGTTCTTTTCTACTAATTCCCTCTTTCAAATTGTAGTACTTTTCAAATCAATAGTTTACTGATACGGTTTATCAATCCAATGAAATTTCTGCTGCCCGTGGGTGGTATTTGTAGTTTTGAAACTGAGAAGGGGAGGTCTCTGTAATTATAAAAAGTTATAAGGGAGCTTCAAGTAACCATACGTACTAGTGTGTACATTCTGATATTTAAATCTCCTATAACTCGTGCAGGACGAAGTTGAATTAATAGATGGGAAGGTGGATTGGAGAGGAAACACAGCCGAGAAACACAAGCACGGCGGGACACGCCCATCTCTACAGATATTAGGTTTGCGATGATCGACAGCAACATTTCTTGACACCAATTGCCACTGAAAACTAACGTTTCTTTTCTGCTTTTGCCTTATGAACTTAAAGGAGCATTTGCTTTCGAGAGCATGGCGACACTGGGTCTGGCTGTTAATCTTGTGAACTACTTTACGGTGGTGATGCACTACGACATAGCCGAAGCAGCCAACCATTTAACCAATTTCATGGGCACAAGCTACTTGCTCACCCTCGTCGTGGCCTTCTTAGCCGACGCTTATGTTGGTCGATTCAAAGCAGTTCTTCTCGGTGCATCCATCGAGTTTTTGGTAAGTTATTCAAGATTTTCCAGCACATTCAGAAATAGGGAGAATTACACCTGACATACTTTGAGGTTCGAACACTAACTTTTAGTTTTAGATATGACCGTCGTTTAACAATACTGTTTACTTCATCTAGGGACTGGGGCTGCTCGGTCTGCAAGCCCATTACGCGAAGCTAAAACCCCATCTCTGCAACATATTTGACCCGACTGCCAATTGTATTCAAATTAGTGGAGCGAATGCCGCCCTCCTCTTTTTGGCTCTTTACTTGGTGGCTCTCGGCTCCGGAGGAGTGAAGGCAGCATTGCCCTCTCACGGGGCCGATCAATTTGACGATAAGGACCCGAAGGAGGAATTACAAAAATCGAGTTTCTTTAACTGGCTTCTACTGGCACTATGCATGGGAGGTGCAATTAGTTTGACATTCTTTGTGTGGATCCAAGATCATAAAGGGTGGGACTGGGGATTTGCTGTCAGTACTATTGCTATGGCCTTCGGGATAGTTTTGTTTGCTGCTGGATTGAAACAGTACAGGTTCCATGTGGTTAATGGCAGCAGTGCCTTAGCTGAAATTCTACAGGTAATTAATCTAAGAACAGAGGTTCCATCTCTTAATATCCGGTGTTGTAGAACTCTAGGTTATGAAGATAGCTAGACACGGGTATTTCCTGTTCTTAAAGTTTCTATAGCTCCTAATTTTCTAAAAATTGTGCTAGGCGATGAACTTCCAGAATGTATGCCAAACTTTTAGAGAGATTGATTTCGTGTGATAGCACTGTACAAGAAATCTACAGTGCTATCACACGAGATCAATCTCTCTAGAAGTTTAACATATATCTTGAAAGTGTATGGTTGCAACTTTTAGCACACTTTTCAGAAAGTTAGGGGAGGCAGAAATTTACCTATCTTCATAACCCATATTTTTGTAACATCCGGAACATATGTATCCATCATGTTTGTATCTTACTGTTTGTACTGTCCAAATCCGAATAGGTGTACGTTGCAGCTGTCCGCAACCGAAAGCTTCGACTCCCGGCCAACCCCAACGACCTGTATGAGCTTAACAAAGACAAGGAAGCTGCATTCCAGGCAGAATTTCTACCTCACACTAATGCTTTCAGGTTGCCTACGTACTAACCTTCTATCAAGATTCCCAAGTCAATCTTGTTGTGTTACATTACTGCTGTTGATAACGACAATCTAACTCAAACTCCCACATCTTTTCCCAATGGGAAACACCAGGTTCTTGGACAAAGCAGCCATTGAAACATCTCCAGGAAATCCAACATCCCCCTGGAAACTATGCAGAGTCACACAGGTCGAAAACGCCAAAATCCTACTAAACATGCTTCCAATCTTCTGCTGCACCATCATCATGACTCTCTGCTTAGCCCAGCTCCAAACCTTCTCCATCCAACAAGGCGTAACAATGGACACAAGCATCACCAGCAACTTCCAAATCCCTCCTGCGTCCCTCCCCATCATCCCCGTCTCCTTCCTGGTCATAATCATCCGCATCTACGACAGAATCTTCGTCCCATTTGCGAGAAAGTTCACGGGAATCCCCACAGGCATCACCTTCCTCCAGCGCATCGGCGTCGGGCTCATTCTTTCATCCCTTTCCATGGCGGTAGCCGCAATCATTGAAGTAAAACGAAAGCGAGTCGCTAGAACACACAACATGCTGGACAACATTCCCCTGCTGCAGCCGCCTATTCCCATCAGCGTTTTCTGGCTAACATTCCAGTATTTCATATTCGGGATTGCGGACATGTTCACGTACGTGGGGTTGCTCGAGTTTTTCTATTCCCAGGTTCCGAAGGACCTGAAGTCGATCTCGAGCTGCTTCCTCTGGATTTCAATGGCGCTTGGGTATTACTTGAGTACTATCGTAGTGAAGATTGTGAACGGTGCTACGAAGGGGATCACGGGTAGTGGGGGGTGGCTGCATGGGAATAATATCAACAGGGGACATTTGAACTTGTTCTATTGGCTGCTCTCGGTTTTGAGCTTGCTCAACTTCTGTATCTATCTGTGTGTTTCTGTGAGGTATGAGTACAGACAGGATGAGGTGGTTGCGGCGGCGCAGGCGGAGGCGGAGGCGGAGGCGGAGGAGGTGGAGATGTCCATGAGTGGTATTCAAGATGGAAGATTTTCTTGATGATGAAAGAAATCAGGTTGATACTGTAGTTTCAGGTTTTTATGGTGATTGTCTTGAAAGTGTGTCAAGAATAGAAAAATGTATGATTTGATTTTATGTTTTCTTTGATTTTCATTGTGTAAGAACTGTTAACAAAGATTATTTCGTTTCCACCATGAAATACATATCACAAATATGGGATAACATATAATGGCCGATTACGTACTGTCGAGTACTTTTAGGTTTGACCTAATTATAATGTGGTTTCTATTTTTCGATGATTATTATTATTATTATCATCATCATCATCATCTAATCTCTAAAGTATTATTTTCGTTTGATGTCCGAAACGTTGTTAGGGTTCCATTTAAAATTCCTAAACGATCTAATTTAAATTTAATTAAAAATTATAAATACATCATTCATATTTTATTATGTTACAAAAGATTTCTATATTAAGTTGAAAGTACGTACAAATTTCTAAGAATCGTAACAGCATTTATGAACTTCAATTTGAAATTACATTACAAAAATTATATAATAATAGTTCTTTATAATAGTTGAAAAGAATAGAAACTG
Source organism: Lippia alba (assembly GCA_037834125.1). Taxonomy (NCBI): domain Eukaryota; kingdom Viridiplantae; phylum Streptophyta; class Magnoliopsida; order Lamiales; family Verbenaceae; genus Lippia; species Lippia alba. Next base: position 13,005,536 of record JBBMKE010000001.1, on the reverse strand, counting down.
TATTTTAATTAGGTAAAAAGGTATGACCTTAATATATAAATATCATTGGGCAAGAGAGAAATAGAAGCAGATCGAGCCACATCAACTCCCATGCACAGCTACGTGGGAACTGCACAGATAGCCCATTACCACCTCATAAATCAGATCGCCCCTCATAAATTCCACAATCACAACACAGAAATATCAATTCTCAATCCCCATCTGTTAAACTAATTGAAAGGAAGCATAAGGTTTGAATCTTAAAATCTCTCTATAATTCTATATTCGTCTCCAAGAACATGGCTTCCAGCAACAAAAGTCCCGGCGCAATGCCGCCGGGCGACGGGTCAGTGCCGCCGGGAAAGGAGATGACGGTGGGGCATCAGATTCTGGACAAAGGGGCTCAAATGATGCAGACGCTAAAACCCATCAAGAAAATGTCCCAACACTCGTGCACCTTCGCCGTCTACAGCCACGATATGAGCCGTCAGATCGAGGCCCACCATTATATCACCAGACTCAATCAGGATTTTCTCCAGTGCGCCGTTTACGACTCCGACGAGCCCTCTGCCCGCCTCATCGGTAAATTAATATTAGGAAAAATTACATCTTACTATCCTATCATATACGGTGATTATACTACAATCCATCTTTATTCGAAAATTATAATTTAGTTTCTAAATATTATTGGCGTTTGTACTCCTTTTCGTTCACAAACCTTTTAGTTCGTTAAGATCAGGTTCCCTTAGGGTTGGTCTCTGTTTTTTCCATTAATTTAATAAATAAAATAACAAATTCATTCTTATAATATATAATTCTAATAAAATGATACCTAAATATTATACATATAATAATACTTCAAACATATAACAATGTCTTTGGTAATAGAATTCAACCTTAACAGAATAGAAGGATCACAAACATCTCATAACATTTAAAAATTAAATTATAATTTTCGAATAAAGATTAATTGCATTGTAGTTAGATGTAATTTTGCCTTAATATTAACAATTCCCGCTAATTACTGTTTTTCATGTCATAAGTTTAAATCATTACGGGAAATTTCAGGGGTAGAGTATATAATATCAGGGTCAGTGTTTGAGACACTTTCGCCGGAGGAACAGAAGCTTTGGCACTCCCACGGTCACGAGGTGGAGTTATATTTTGGTAATACATGAGTTTCAATTATTCTGATTGTGGGGGGGAGATAGTAATTGTACAAAATATGGTATTTTTCAGGTGACGTCAGGGCTGTGGGTGAACCCTGGAGTGCCGGAGATGGTTCAGAAGATAGAACTCAAAGAGCTGGCCCAGACATACGGCAAATTTTGGTGCACTTGGCAAGTTGATAGAGGTAATTTACTCACTAACTTTGTGTTTAATTTAATTTCTTGGTACGTAAATTATATGGTCGTTTAAAAAGAAAATCTTGATTATGCATGCAGGTGATAGAATACCTCTGGGACCTCCAGCACTGATGGTGTCACCACAAGGAGTGAACTTGGGCATGGTGAGTCCTGCATTAATTCGGAAAAGGGATGAAAAATACAACATTTCATCTGATGAAGTAAGGAAGAAGAGGATGGATATCGCTGTTCCTGAGGCCAACAATCCTAGTTATTGCGACTATTGGATGAGGACCGGTAAAGGCTTCGCCATTGATGTTGAACAAACTGAAATCAAGACCAGGGCTAAATTTCCTTATTAGATTGTCATGTTTCACATGCTTTTACAATAATTTGTCCACACACTTTTGCGTAAATTTTAACGTTTTTATTCGGCTTCATGGAATGGATGGTTTGTTACTCAAGTTAATTGAACTGTTCTACATTGCAAGATTTTTGTGCTTTAGTGGTTCGATTCGGGTGATGTGACGATGAGAATTTTGTGCTTTAGTGGTTCCATTCAGTTCGATCTCTATAAACAGACTAAAAAAATAGATTTAGTAACAAACATAGCATTATCTCTTATCCATAATCAAAATAACATTATCTCCGATCCAAGTACTCATTTTCAGACTTTGACCCAAAGCAAAAAAAAGATTATCATTTTGTGATGACATTTTCTACACGAAGCATATCAAAGAATATAATGAAAACATTAATCACCAAATTAGATACGTATCCGTCTCTGGCAATTCTCCCTTCTCACCTTGTCCAATCTCCATGGATAGTTCAACCACCGCCCCTGGTGAAGTCAAACGAGATGTTTACTCGGTATGGGGGCTTCCGCCGGAGGGATTGAAGCCGCGGCTGAAGAAGTTGATGGACGGTCTCAGATCGGAGTTCGGTGGACCCTAATTCGAGCCGCATGTGACTGTCGTCAGGGCTATTAGCTTGACAGAGAGCGAGGGGCGTGATATGCTCAACAAGGCTTGTGAAGGACTCAAGGCGTATAATGCGACCGTCGAGAAAGTTGACGGTGGAACTTTACTTCAGCTTCAACCCACACCTGAGGTTTGGTAACCATGTTAAAGCTGCTCTGATTGAGCGTAAATTATGTATGTATATGTGTGGGTTTCCACATGCTACTCTTATTGATCATGCTAGGTTAATTCGTGAATTGAAGCTAGTGGACAATGGATCTAGGGAAAATTGCAAATCGGTATACCAACTCCAAAAATTTAGTGTTTTTGGTACAGTCAATTTCCGGCGATCAAAAAAAAACCCACGACTCTTAAAAATAAACAAAAAAGTGCCAATTTTGCTCAAATAAACCAAAATCCGACTGATACCCGACCCGGTTGCTGACGGTCTCGCCGGAGTCACAGTTGGCCTATGAAGCCCTTCCACATTAAAAAAAAAAAAACAGTCCAACTCACATGCCACATACACAACCCCAAATCGCCACCACACCTCCAACAATCTGCCTCCACCACCACACCACCCCAAATCGCCGCAACAATCTGGCCGCCACCACCACCACAACACCAAATCACCACCGCACCACCAACAATCAACGAACGATAAGTAGTCTCCCAATCAGCACACTCAGCCTCTCCCTCACCCCTTCTCTGGCGAAATCAAATCCAAATTCTCAACAATCACCTCATAAATCTGAATCTCATTCTTACCGAACGCTTCAACAAACCTCGCAACGGCACGAGGAACCTCAAATTCTCCTCCGACGCGGCCATAAATGCGATAACCTTCGCCAGATCGGCTTCGCAATTGAACTCCCCCTTTATAATCTCCGCCACCTGAAGCTTCGAAATCGTCGCCGCCGCAGCCCGAGTGGCGTCAGCGTGGGCGAGCCAGAGGTGAATAAGGCGGCGGAGGGTAAGATTGGGCTTGGTGTGGGTGTCGAACAACACTTAACCTTTACAGAGGTAAGAAGAAAACAACTGCTTTCGGCTACCTTAGGTAAGAAGAAGAGGCAACCATCTTTCCCAGCCATCACCCTCTTCACCTCGCCTTCTCTCTCTTACCCTTTTCTAGATTTTCTTTTTTTTTTTTCCAGATCTGGTATATCTGAGTCCGATTCCTCCACAACCTTCTAGATCTATGTGTGTCTATGTGCGATTTGGTGGCTGATGTGTGTGCGTGATTAGGTGGAGTGTGTGGTGGTGCAAAGAAGGCGGTGGTGGCAGTGGTGGTGCCATTCCGATGTGCGTGTCTGTGCAAGATGGTGGTGGTTTTTACGATTCCGGTGTATGTCTGAGTGATGGAGGTGTGCGTCTGAGTGATGGAGGTGGTGGTTGGAAGTTGGGCTAGTGGTGGTGGTGGTGGTGGGTGTAGCAGACATCGTGGTGGAGAAAGATGATTTTTTTCTTTTTGCTTATTTGGCATCAATAATTTGTTTATTGTGTATGTGGCATGTGAGTTGGACTGTTTTTTGTGATGTGGAAGGGCTTCATAGGTCAGTTGTGACTCCAGCGAGACACGTCAGCAATCCGGTCGGATATCAGTTGGGTTTTGCCTTATTTGGGCAAAATTGGCACTTTTTTGCTTATTTTTAAGAGTTGCGGGTTTTTTTTAGTCGTCGGAAATTGACTGTACGAAAAACGCTAAATTCTTGAAGTTGGTATATATACTTGCAATTTTCCCATGGATCTAGATCAGTTCACCTCTTACTGATCATAAAATTGGGAATCATCATCCTTGTTGATTGGATTGGTTCTACTCTAGTTCATGATTTTGTTGGACATGCTAACCCTAAATTACCTAATCTTTCTATCATACTCGTTCATATTATTTATAAGAGGATTTAAAATTTTAGTTTTTCATGCTGGCAGGCTTTAAGATAGTTAAAGAATATTAATTGAATTCATATTTCAGATAATTTTTTAAAATTATTTAATAAAATAATTCAAAGTAAAACTAATTGTCTTATACTATTTTTTAAATTTTATTTGAAATTGTGTATAAAATAAAGTTATAATATATATAATTATTTAAAATATTTTTTCATTAGACGCTTTAACATGCTCTCACATCCATTTTTTTAGAAAATGTTTTGCGCGTTGACGTATTTGCATCCATACTTGCTCCCACATCCACACTATAGCTAACTTTAAGTATATCATTTGGGCTTTTTGAATTTGTACACCATAACAGCACATTATCAAGTATCAATACCTTGTAATCCAGATCCCCTTTGGGCTTCATTGCTTATAGAAACAACCGAAATACAACAAAAAACAGGAAATGCATCCATTGAGTTTTGAAATAGAGATGGAATATAAGGGCTGAAAATGCATATTACTACGGCATTCCCAGTTTTGTTCATGCTGATCTGTTCGTGAGGTTTATTTTCCTGTATCCACATATGATCAACTCAACATATATTTTGGTATTAGGGATAATTACGAACGTCCCCCTGAGGTTTGGCGAAAATACAAATTCTTCCCTGAGATTTGAGAAATTACGGATTCCCCCCGACACGTTATCTCCTTTGTTAAAATTAACAGAATATGCGATTTTACCATTTTACCCCTCATATTCTAAAACTCAGGGAGTATATGTAATGAAAGTCCAAAAGCAAGGAGTTTAATGTAAGTACTGAAATTCTTGGGGGTTTGATGTAAGTACTTGAATTATGTGTTTATCTAGTTTTTTTTTTCTTTTTTGGTTATTGTTACTTAATGATATTTTGACGTTTTAATAATGCACAAATTTCATTCCTAAAGTTTATGGATACCAAATATTTTTTTTAAAAAATCATTAGAAATCACCAACGTTATTCATATTGAAATCATCGATAGTTTATGTTTATATTGAAATGTTATTCGTATTTAAATTACATGTATTAGAATTCACCAACGTTTAAAATATTTTTTTCATTGAAAAATTTTATAATTTTAAACAAATAAAGTTTAAATAGACTTACAAATTTTCAAATTAAAAAATACAAAATTTAACTAATATTACAAATATAGTCTTATAATTTTAATAGTATTACAAAATATCCCCAAAGTTTCAATAATATTACAAAATACCCACCAAAGTTTCAATAGTATTACAAAATAACCACCAAAGTTTCAATATTATTACAATATGCCCCCAGGATAGAATTGGAATTTTTAAAAATAATGTTGCTGATGTCATCAAAACTTAACGCCGTTAATAACGGTTGGGGCAATTTGTGACAGAGAATGTAAACCTCAGGTAGGAATCCGTAATTTCTCAAACCTCAGGGAAAAATTTGTATTTTCGCCAAACTTCAGGAGGTCGTTCGTAATTATCCCTTAATCTTATGACACCTTTATTGAAATGTGCAAAAAAAAAAAAAAAAAGGCAAACATTGATGGGGCACTTTCCGAAAGCGCCACGTGGCATGCTCTAAAAAATATGACACTTGGGCTTTTCTCTCTGCATGGATTGACCCGCCATCATGGCACGTCGCTCGTGGTTGGTCATAATAGATCTCTCTCACTGAAGAATATTACATTAAAAGCAGCATCAGTGGCTTGCGAGATGAGAAAAGTCAAATGGTAAAGATGCTGAACCCAAACAGCTTAGCACAAGCCATTCATTTTGCTAAAAACAGCAGAGCTTATTGGGAACAATGGGGGAAAATGCTAAAAATGGACTCAAAAGGTTGGAATGTAAAGACTAGGATTGGGTATCAATGTGTAAAGAAGACTAGTGCTAGGAATTCAGACAAATATCCTTCAATTAAGAAGCTAAATGCAGAGGAAATGGAGGCCAGGAGGAAGGAGTTGTGTTTTAATTGTGATGAGCTTTTTCGTTTGGTCACAGATGCAAAAATCTATTTGTCATAATATGTGAAGAAATAGATGATGAAGAGGACCAAGTGATTGATTTAGAAGGATTTGAGGATACTGATCTCCACATTTCCATTAACGTTGCAAACACTCAGATGGCTCCAAACACAATTAAGCTACAAGGGAAAGTTGGCAACAATTATATGAATGTACTCATTGATTCAGGGAGTACTCATACCTTTTTGGACCCAGAAATTGCAAGAAAAACAGGGTATGAAATTGAGTGCCAATCCCTTACTTGTAACAGTAGTTGACAGTGCAAAATTACAGTGCAACTCCAAGTACAGTAACTTTAAATGGGAGATGTGTGGGCATCAACTCAAAGCAAGTGTGAGATTTCTTAGAATGAGACGTTGTGACATGGTAATGGGAGTAGATTCTCGGAGGAAATTAGGGGATGTCACTTTCAATTCTGATAAACAGACACTGCGGTTTATCAAAGCTAACAAGTTGATCACTCTACAATGAGGTCAAAAGGACGCTTCATTGAAAATGATCACGGGCAAGAAGCTGCAAAAATTTTCCTGATAAATATCATGTCTAGACATGTCAAATTTTCACGTGCAGCAACTGTGTCAAATGCTCCATTTCACGTTGGCTTGTACGGATTTTCGAAGCTTTAGTATTGGCCATAGGGAAAATAAAAACGGGAATATATTTGGGAAATAAAAGTTGAAAGCCTATGTTGACGGGAGACCTAAGATTTGAGGTCCAGCTGAGGTGAATTACATAGAGATCCCTAGATCCCTGTTACTTCCAAACAGATTGAAAATAGATACAATAAAAAATTTAGGTAGGTTAGTCAAAACAAGGCAATAATACAATTGCGAAGAAAAGGAAAAAAGGAAAAGAAAAAGACTGAATAACACATTGCACTGTATGTACTCAACTAATTAACATATATACCTATTTCCAAGAATTTTTAGAATTTGGCATAAATTTCATCTTGAATATGCTCTATTCCATAGGAACAAATTTTGATTTTCTCAAAATAATTCGTATTAATGAGACAAATTACTTTTTAAGAAATCCAAGTAAATGATATGCAGTTTCTATATATTCAAATTCTCATAATTAAAAGAAGACGGAAAGGAATCGTCATAAATTATTTACCTGATCTAACTATCCGGTCTGTTTTCCCTACTAAGCTTGGGCACAACCTGGATCTGCATCTGGATCTGAAGATTTGGGAGACTTCCCCTGATAGGGTGGAGCTAGTCGAGAGTTACTTTCTGCCAAAAAGTAAAAATAAAAATAATAATTTAGGGGAAATACGTACTTGCCTGAACTGCTCAACTGCTACGAATGCAATGAACTTTTAGTTTCAAGAGATGTGCGAGATGATAGCCAAAGATGAGAGAGAGTGTATGTATGAGTTTAGAATTCCTTCATCATCACATTTGATTTGCATTATTGAAGTAAACTGTTCATCAGTGGTCCCACCAGTCTATTTTATTCAACTTAATTGGTTGTAGCTTATGTTGCTGTTCGATGGTTGTCCAAAAATATTATGGAAATTTAATAGTTACGTTAATTAGGGAACCTTCCAGGATATTGCATATTAGGTTGACGCCGAGGACTTTTGCATACAAACAATAGTTGTATTAACTGTCAACTTAAAGAGAAATTTTGGCAATTACTCACTATTGCGAATATCGAGACCTATACCTTTTAAAAATAGAACACAATTGGATATAGTTGGTGACCTGGTTGTAATATGATTGGTGGAAGAATATGCAGCCTTTGCGCAATCTTTTCAAAAGAGATGCCTGCGTAATTAGTATTTTAGTTCCATAGTTACTGTGTAATTCATTTAGAATTGTGTTGGTGTGGAACTCTTGCTACTTTGTGACTGTGATTCCACCATTAACTCTACTGGCTGAATTTATAGGTGACCGTTAGTCAGCTATTGAAAATTACAAGTTACTCCCCTTAATTTATCAAAAATTACAAATCAGCAACCGGTTTCCCTTCCATGTTCTTCCTCCAAGCGCTGGTTTCTCCCTCAGTTAGAGAAATGGAATGGAGAAGAAAAAAGAAGAGAAAATGAACAAATGAAAATACAATTTCTGATACCGATTTGATCTTCCGTATTATAATTTAGGGAAATAGTTATCTTTGTTCATTTAATGAATTATCCTCATCGGTTCCACGATTAAACTTACTCAGTGCCTCTTTAGTGACACAAGAAAGTGACGAATTAAGACGAGGCAACAAGATCACCGTGTTATTCCCTAACAAAATTAAGACCATTATGAACAAGACACATTCCTCATGAGTTAATTGCATCAAAAATTCTGTGATATACCTACTTAGCACTCAAAATCCTGTGATTTGAAAATTTTCAAAGAGAACTCTGTGATTGTAATAAATTAGCACTAATTTAGCATTTCAAACCCTACATCCATGATTGTAGGATTTTGAGTGCTAATTTTAATACAATCACAGAGTTTCCAGTGCTAATTTATATAATAACAAGATTTTTTTTAAACTGCATTCCTCATACCCTTTTTTATAGAGGAAACGTATATGTCAAGATGCAACTAAAACATGTATGAGTAAAAAGGTAAAACTTTTGATTACACGACGGAGGAAATCTTTTATACCAATTTTCAAAAAAAAGATTTTCCACTTTTTTGCGTCCCAATATGCAGGGACGGAGCTAGGATTTAATGTTATGGGGGGCGAAAATTCAAAATATAAATAACGAAGGGCAAAATTTTTAATTAGGGGCCGAAAAGCTAGAATATCACAAAATTAAAGGGTAAAAATATTAATATATTAAAACTATATATATAAAAATGAAAAAATTCCAAAATTTAGGGGGGGCGGGGGCCACCAATTCCCCCCCCCCCCTGGCTCCGTCAATGCCAGTATGTATTTAATTATTAGCATATCTCCCGTACAGTGCACAATATTGATGTATAATATAACTTATATTATTAAGTATGAAATTTGTAAACTAAAATAATTTTAAAATAAATAATTAAATCATATAGAATAAAAAATAATTAATAAAATACAATTTTTTTATAAATAATAAATGAATTATTGTTAAAATATTTATTTATTATAGTTTTATTTATTTATTAAGTAGAGATGTCGTAAAAGGAATAATTTCAGAGGGAGTATATAATTATCATCAAAGTCACAATAAAATAATAATAATAATAATAATAATAATAATAATAATAATAATAATAATAATAATAATAATAATAATAAGTATATGTAGAATCTTCACTACATCACGATTTATAAATTCATGAGGACAGTAAATAAATAAGACTCATGTTAATATCATATTTTAATTAAAAAGGTTAAAAATATGTGAAAAATAAAAAACAAACAATTTATATAGATGTTAAATAAAGTTCTCCTTTTATAACTACTTATGGACACTATGCACAATAATATATACTAGTAACGCACTCGTTATGCATGCAAGTAAAATGATTATTATTATTTAAATATATATATTAAATTGAATTATTCATGTTAATATTTATTAGCAATTATCTTTGAGATAATTATTATTTATGATAATAAATGAATAAAAATATAATAAAATAATATCATATATATATTAGTGTAAAATAGAAATTTAAAACAAAGAGTCCAATATGGACAAGAGCATAAGTCTGTAAAACGAAAATGTAACCAGATTACAGAATATGGCAACTCAACATAAAGTTCCACGATTTTACAGCATTAACCAGGATCACAAAACAGACAACCAAAAAACAGAACAAACCCAGAATTCGAGTAACATTTGGAAAGCCAAGTCACATATCCTTAATTCTTTTGTTGTCGACACAGGAAATACCCAAAGCCATGACTCGGCCAAACATCTTTGTCTTCTTATTGGTTGTCTGGCAACGACTGTGTCCAAATTTAGAGGAACTACTGAGGATTTTCTTTTTCAAGATGATTATTGTTGTTTTCCTAATTACTTCTGATAAGACTCATACCGTTGCAGTTACATCTTTCTCGGTCCTGTAAAATATATAAAATCATGGCAGTAGAAAAAACAGAGGGAATTTACCCGCAGATGTCCTGGCAATTTTTATATGACAACACAAAATTCATTAGATGCAAAAGAGTCGCAAACCATATAATACAATCCCTTGTCATAGCTATTTTGTAAACCTCAACACAATTCATACTGAGGGATGCTGATTTACACAATTTTTCCCTCAAGAAGCAACGGTAAATCGGTAATTATACCACCCTGAAAATTAATACTAGTGCTAGATTAATATTAGGTTGAAATACTAAATTTTATTCCCTATAAACACATGAGCAGTATTTAACTTAGTTAAACGAAAACACGATGAGTACTCACTTGATCCAGGTTTTTCAACTTTGTTAGATGCTGGGTCAATTGAAAATACTTTATGAAGATAGACAAATTTTTCTCTACATATGGTTTCCCTCCATCAACACATCAAAACACCATACATGTTGCAAAACTGACCGTTACCTGAAAGCTACCAACGTGCATTGGTACCTGTGGGCTGTAACCAACATTCGTTTTCTGAACATTCAAACCTTGGGAGGATTTTCTATGTAAATAATTTAGAACATGATGAAAAATGTAGATCTACATTTTGTTAGGCACATTTAAGATATTCTCATAGTTTTATAAGTTGATCTTACTTGAAGCCAAGGTACTAGTATCATGGCCTTTGTTACATAGGTACCTTAGTGATTCTGGTTCTTTATAATTTGTATCTGAACTGTTCTTTATATATCCTTTATGAAAATCCTAGGTTTAATCACTTAGGTAGTGAAGTACTCTGCTCAACTCGTGTTTTTCACAGTTGAAGTGGGGGAACCACTATAAATTTCCTTGTTTTTATTTACTCTTAAAGCTTATTAATGCTGAATTTAGAGTTATTTATACCATACCCTGTGTTAGTTAAAATGGGCAAAAAAAAAAAATCCTGAGTTATGAAAATTTAACACAGGAACCCTGTATTTTCAAAATATTTACATGTCGAACCCAAAAAAATTTATGATGTTGGTAGAACACTATTTTTCTCTATTTATTTGAAACGAAATAACTAATTTAACCTTTTATATTATGATATACATCATATTAAATCTCTCTACATTGTTTAATATTTTTTTTATGCACCGAAACCCGTTACAAAATAAAAATTACATGAAGAACCACATAAACAAGTATAAAAATATATATAGAGAGATGTGAGATGATCTATATCATAATATAAAAGATTAAATTAGTTATTTCGTATCCAATAAATAGAGAAAATTAGTGTTCTATCAATACTAAATTTTCAGGGTTCGGCATGTAAATATTTTAAAAACACAGGTTCCTGTATTAATTTTCATAACACAAAATTTTTTGTGTCCATTTCATCTAACACAAGGGCAATAGCTAAATAACTCCCTGAAGTAGATGCATAGTACTCAATTCAACCCCTTTTTCAGTAAGGAACTTCACGCACAATGTGAGTCATCCCAGCTTTGTGGCCCAGAAAAGCAGTCAACCTGCAAGGTTTGAGAAAAATCATAATAGTAAATTCTTATATACTTTGAGAAAAGAAAATATAAAACCATATCAAAACCTTAAGCCAATCATCCTTACCAGTTGCCGTGCTTACCAACAAATTCCGAATAACATGCCATATACGAGATTTCTAATAAAAGTAGAATGCACTGACATATCAACACCTTTTTTTTTGTTTTGAAAAAAACAAAAGAACAAACAACTGGTTAATATTTTTCGTGATGCAAGAAATAACAATATCAGGAAGTGCACAGTCCCCATAACTAACATTCTGACTCAAACGAGCAAGATTATGTGCCGCCGTATTACCCTCTCGGCGAACGAAAGCGATGAAGTACTCACGAACACCATTCAATAGCACTTTGATGTCAGCCACCAAGGTCCCCGTATCTGACCAATCCGTCTCCGCCGCGTTGAGCTTTTGAACCAAATTGAGGCAGTCACTTTCCAAAATCACGCGTTGATAACCCAATTCCTTTATCACCTTCGCTGCTTCGATCATTGCCTTAGCCTCCACCGCTTCAGGGTCCAAGATTCCAAAGTGATAGTTGCTTCTCCAAAAAACTACTTCTCCATGATTGTCTCGTATGATAATCCCAAATCCAATACATCCATCATTCTCAAAAATAGCTCCATCCACATTAACTTTGACAAATCCCTCTCCAGGTTTACACCATTTGCTTTCCAAATGATCAAATTCCCTCCGACAAACTGCTAATGAGCCACCACCATGAGTCATGTGAAAATTATTAGCAAATCCCACTAACATTCCTCGATCGAGGCCTGCACCATCAGCCCAATTCATGTTCCGGTTTCGCCAAAGAGACCAAACGAAGGTGGCGAACCTATCCCCTTCTCCCCTAGGCAATTTGTCCAGTACGAACCGACACCAACACTCCGCCGAACCTTGCCAACAAGATATAATGGACCACGGAAAGAAAGAAAGGGCCCAAGATTGCCTTGCAAATGTGCAGCGAAGAAATGCGTGTTCCGAGTCTTCCTCCCATTCCCCACACCAAGTGCACGCCGTCGCACCTCTGCTACGCCTTTTTACTAAACTAGCAGGGTGCACGTGCGTTGCACGTGTATGCCGGTTTGTATTTGTTAATCATACAAATTTTTATTTTTTTATTCTTTTTGATATATTTTGTTTTTTAAATATAATTATCTTTCTGTTTCATTATCTTTGATCTTTCAAAGATGTGTGGTTTGTGTTCATGGTATTCCGTGTGTTTATAATTACACAATGTATTGTTCCCCCTTTTTTTTTTTCCAGTAGCACGTGTTCATTACATACGTCAACTTTTTTGTTTTCATTATTATGAATTAAAGAATATGTGTTTATTGATCGTTTATTTCCTTTGTGGTATTACCAATTGATTCTCTTTAGTAGCATTGTTTTCCAGGAGCTTGTGCAAATTAATGTTGCA
>JBBMKE010000001.1:12915751-12928526 GCA_037834125.1 Lippia alba | reverse complement strand
TCGTGTGGTTGGAATTAAGACCCAGTTATTTGAAATAGAGGAATTAATATATTAATAAAAAACTATAGCAAAATATTCATAGCATATAATAAAGATTGAGAGAGATAATATATTGAAATGTAATAAAAACGTTAGTGATAGGGCTTGTGTCGTTATCCGTTTATGTGGATTGAAAAAATAAAAAATCCGCTGTCCATGCAGACATAGCCCATAGGACAAATTTACTCACAAAAACATGAATCATGACTGAGCTGTTATACGCTGTCGTTTTCTTCTAAAAGCAAGTAGAGTATGTACGTCAACCCATGCCCAATCAAAGCTAAGTCGTGGAGCCTCTCCATTGGTCCCAATCTTGTTCTTTGTCTTTTAAGTATTTATCTCGTCTTTCTTCAATATGATTTTTTAAATAAACACTCATTAAATAAAAGATAATTAAAAGATGTGATAAAACGAGGAAATAACTTAAATGGTAAACATTTATACCTATGAGTTGATAGGGCCGATAGGCTATGAATTTGGATTCTATCAAAAAAAATGTTGGAGAACAAGTATGGATCTTTTTATAAAAAGAAAAAAAAAAGATAAATAGCGATATTTACAAATAAATTAGTTAAATTTGGGGTCGGTTGATTATGAATAAAATTGTAGCTAAGGCAATGTTACAACCATATAAGATTTTGCTAATTTAAAATGTAAATATAAATCCGATGTAACTAGATAAAACTGATATTAGTTTAGATGAGCTCTTTCATTTATTCAATTAAAATGTGGTGATACGTGGTGTTAGATGATTGGATGATTATATATTGAGCTTGTCTTTTTGCGTCTTGTGATTGGCAGAGCATACACGTATATGACGGATATTACAATAGGTTGTCTCTGTCATTTAATTCGTCCTACGTGTGGGAATATGATTAGGTGGGCTGAGGTTTTTTTTTATAAGAAAATCTTTTTGGACACATACTTCTAAATAATAAATAAATTCAAATTCAAATTCAAATTATTATTCTAAAAATATATATTTTTTAACTATTTAGGACAACCTTTTAAAGAGTTGAAAGTTTTAATTTACTTATGTTTTACTTAACTGCATTTTACTTTGAGTAATTCTCAAGAATAATGGGATTTAAGTATCGCAAAATGTATTTTATATTTAACAATCTACTTGTGACATAAAAATTGAGCTAAAATACATACAATGGTCGTGTTTTCAAAACATGCATATAATATAAAGAAGAAAATTTATTATATATTAAGAGTTAGTCAACCTAATGAGATATGAGAATAAATTTATTTTTTTTAATTGAAATTTAGAGTTCAAGCTCTAATTTTACCAATAGAGCTATTGAATCGAAAGGATTCTGTTATCTCTTTACTAACCTATACATTAATCGGATTTTGGGAAGAAAAGAAGAAAATTGAACCGAAAATCGATTAAACTTTCACTTTATATATGGTTTGAATTGCAGAAGTCAATAAAGAGAAACAAACAATTAGGCCGGTTACGCGAGCGATTTGCAATTTGTAAACGTGTATTTGGTAGTTGAGATTTAATGCATATTTTGTACAAGTAATTCTTTAATCAATACCTTTTACTATCTTCTTATTATCGAACAAGTCAACTTATTGCTATTCAGTATTTAAAACTTCAGTTTTTTCAAACAAATTTGAACATTTCGTGTGTTAGATTGTGTGATTAAAATGTGGAATTCCCAAATTCTCAATATTCGATTTTAGATGTTAACAAAAAATATATATATAATAATTAACTATGATGGGACAAAATAAATAATTGAAGTGACCACATACATCTTATCAAATAATTACACTTGTAACGCAAGAGTAGAGAGATATAGGATTTGGTTCTTTTCGTTGTCGTCCTAAAAATTCGCTAAGTCTCATGAGTAACCCCTACGTGGACGCAAATAGAACTAAACTTGTTGCTTTCTCAACGTTATACACATAACCGAAAAAATAAAACTTTTATGGAATAAACATCTTATCTAAAACTATATGATTAATGTATCGAGCATCTATAATATAATGACTGCAATTTTCCTTTTTAACAATATAATATAATATTTTAAAGAATGTCTATATGCCAATATTTATTTTGTCAATTGTAACACGTAAAATTCGATAAGACGTATATTAGTTTTTTTTTTTTTTGGTTGGAGATGAGGATATATTAGTGTAACAACAACATTCCTTTGAAAATTACCAAATTATATATCCAATTAAAAAAGGATTTTACATAAACATATATTGACCTCGAACAAACAATTAATACCTCCATTCCACCTTTACTAACTCCTCCCCACTTGCTATTAAACCCCCAAATAAAATAATACATGATTCAGATTTGGAAACATACCAAGTTAAAGCGTATAATAATTGACAAACCCCGTATTAATTTGAGTACAAAATACGTTAGGAATATATCAAAATGTAGACACAATTTAATTAAAGACAATGCCCACAAGTCAAGATCCAATAAATCATATTTAAAAAATTAAAATAAATAAACTCTTCATGTAATTATTTAGAACAAAAGACGTAGGGCACAAGAAACACCGTTTCCCGTTATTTTTGCTGACAAAAACAATTTATAAAGAAAAAAACAAAACCTTTTCGGACAGAAATCTGGGACCGCACTCAAACCTCTTCATAGTGACGCCAGCATTCCTCAAAATTTTTTTATAAATATATTTCATTTTCACGTTCAATCAATCACTCACTTCATAATTCATTCTCTATAAATTCCTCGCAATTCCCACATTTTCCAGGTCTTGATCAGCTCATTTCCATCTACAAATCTTCATCGAAATTGAAGAAATAAAGGTTTTTTCTTTGGATTTTGTGTACAATATAATTCTTGTTGAATTTCATTCATGGCGGAGGAGTTTCAAGAATCTGAGGTTATATTCGAGGAGAACTTTGCCAGCAAGAAATGCGGCGAAGTGGGGGAAATTCAGTCTAGGAAAGTGAGAAGGAGAAAGGATCAGGCCGCAGTGCCGGTGAACATACCGGTGGAGAATGCGTCGCGGAAGTCGTGGCTCCACCGGTACATGGACCCGGATTTGGACGGCGACGACGGGGAGATGGTGCCGCCGCATGTCATCATAGGGCGGCGCGTGGCCGGAAAGATGACGTCATTCTCCGTTTGCACCGGGTATGGGAGGACGCTGAAAGGGAGAGATTTGAGTGAAGTGAGGAATTCGATTCTCAGGATGACGGGATTTCTGGAAACGTAGCTTACAATCTCATTTTTTTTCCTTTGTTTTAGGTGCTTGTAGTAGGAATAAAATTGTATAATGGTGTAAGAGAAAATTAAAGAAAGTAATTTTTATTTATTCTTGATTGATTTTCCTGAAAATTAGAAGGAAATTTAATGGGAAATATGAAGATTGAAGGGTTAATATTAAATCTTGTTCTAGGCGGACATGTGTGTTGTTGATTGTTTTGTAATTATTTGTTTTGTGAATGTAGCATGTGAATTACAGGGTTGGATTAGTATTAATTATGGATAATGTATTGTTTGGTACATGTGAATATACTCATTTTAGTACATGTTTGGATAATAACTATGTAATAATATTAATTAATTGTCGGTAAATTGAGAGCTAACAATATGAATGACAAAACATACATACATACATACATAAGTATATTTTTAAATTTATAAAGATGATGATGTTACTTTGTGCTAGTTAAAATATAAGCTTCATCGGTTTGGAATGTTGTTTTACGACTTACGTGTATGGCATAAAACCCACAAAAGTTTCAGTTGAGATAACCGAATTAATTGTTAATTTCCTGGAGAAAAAACTGACTTTTTTTCTCCCTGTTTTATAGTTTATTTATTTGTACCCACCTATAAAAATTAAAAAATGTCTGAAAAAATAGAAAGGGGGCTGAGGTGGAACATTTCCCTTCCATGAATTTCTAAAACAAGAAAATTAAATAGAAAGAGATTATGATAGTTTTAGACTTTTAGGTGCTTGTAGTAATAATAAAATAGTTGACCAAAAAAAAGTAATAATAAAATTGTATTTATGCTGTAAGAGAAAATTAAAGAAAATAATTATTATTTATTCCTGATTAATTTTCCTGAAAATTCGAAGGAAATTAATGGGAACTGGGAAGTATGACCGATTGAAGGGTTAATATTAAATCTTGTTCTTGGCGGACATGTGTGTTGTTAATTGTTTCTTAATTATTTGTTTCGTGGATAGCGTATATACTAATTACAGGGTTGGATTAGTATTAATTATGAATAGTGTATCGTTTGGTACATATGAATATAATCATTTTAATACATGTTTGGACAAAATTGGATAGTGTAATGGGCCTACTAACTATCTAAGAATCTTGAATAATTGGCTGTAAATTGAGAGTAACAATATAAACGGCAAAAATACCTACTTACATATGTTTTAATTTATAAAAATTACGGTGTTACTTTGTATTAGTTAAATTATACGCTAATTAATTGGTTTGAAATATAATGTTACGTGTATGTATGACATAAAATCCACAAAAGTTTCAGTTGAGATAACCGAATTAATTGTTAATTTCCAGGAGAAAAAACTGACTTTTTCCCCATGTTTTATAATTTATTTATTTTGTACCTAATTATAAAAATTAAAAAATGTTGACAAAATAGAAAGGGGGCTAATGTGGAACATTTCCCTTCCATAAATTTCTAAAACAAGAAAATAAAATAAAAAGACATTACTTTAATTTAAGCTTCAATGATTATTTAATCATGTCAGTAGGAAGGGAGAAACCTTATTAAATATAATTGACCTAAAAAGAAATTAAAAAAACGCCAATACATATATGTGTGTGGCTGGTTGTTAGGGGTTCAAATTGAGCTAGTCATATTAAATCCAGAAAAAATACAATTTTTTTATTTCCACAAACACTATAAGTTTTCAATGGATATAAGCATAAATGAAACAAGAAAAAAAAGAAACAGGTGGCATACATTGGTGGAATTAAATAATTGATAAATATAATTAATGAGTTGGATTTATCAGTAATGCTAAGTTGAAACCCGCAAGTATAAACTTCTTCAATCATTCGAAAGTTAACTAAGAAAAAGCATCAAAATAGCTTTGCACTTCCGACAGCGATGCAAAACTGCAATAATATGTCATTTTGTGAAGAGATTGCTTTGTCCTTTCCGGAGATATTTATATTAATCCGTCCCACGTAAACTAAATACTAAATTATTTATTATTCATTTCTATAGGTATATCTTCATCTCATTCAATAGAAAATTATGTATTCCATGCTCTAAATTGATCGATAATTAATTTGACTTTGTTTGTATTTATACAAATGTACGTTCATTGAATCTGCAATAAGTAAGACAAAGTGTCTTATTTATGGATGAATCTTGGACTTTTTGACTTCATGAACTTGGATTTGAAATGTGAAAATTCATTCAATTAATCTAAAAATAATAATTTATATTTTCAAATCAAATCATAATAAAATTCAAATTTGATATGATAATGAATTAACAATCAATTTTGTTGGACCATTAATTAATTAAAATTTAAAATTCTCAAATTTTCAGTGTCAACGGTTTGTATACCCGAAAATATACACGCACTAACAAATATGTGATTACTTACGGGTAAATTTAGAATCATTCGTGTGGGTTAAATTTTTTGGATTATTAGCACTTTGCACCCCCAAAATATCTAATTTGTCATTTCCACCTTTTATTTCAATTGAAAATTGCTTCTAATCATGCATGAAAATTTTGCCAAAAATCCAAAACTTGCACGGCAACTATGCTTAATCTACATTTCAAGTTAAGCAGCTTTCGATATCAATACGATTCACAATTTAGGGAAAGTTAATATATTATAAATAATTCCAAGAACAACATATAACAATCACATTTACGGTATTATTGTTTAACAAATTTCCCATAATGGGCAGTGCAGGCACAGACGCAGGCTTGCATTTTTACGGACATCTGCGATATTAAAACACAAATAATGACTAGGATTACAAGAAAAGTTGGAGGGAATCAGGAAGAGCGATACGGAAATACTTTCGGAGTCAAGAACCACGATACGAGAATGTTTTCTCCACATTTAGTGTGAGAAAAAGAAATCCGCCCACTGCAACGCAGAGAGCCACGAGCATGATGCCCACCATCGTGTGCATTGATGCAGACGTGCTGATGAAGAACACTACTGCAACCGAGACGCTTTGCCATAGCTTAAGCTGTGCAAATGCTCCTTCCTGCAAAACCACAACATAATAATGGGATACATCAAGAACTCCACTAATAGAACACAAGAAAAAAGAGATGCGGATAATTACACTAGCACACACACATAACACAAACTTCCCCTTGAACTTCGGAAATTACAAAAACTTCCCCTGTCAAAAAATTTACACAAAACACACGTAGATTGATACCATTTTGATGATTTCATGTCTAATTGTATGAATGTACTATTTTTCACTTGACACTTACTGATCATTATCTGATTATAATAGCATATGTTACGCCAAATCGTGACAGTATGCCTGGGGAAGTTTCAAACCTCAAGGGAAGTTTTTGTAATTCGGCCAAACCTCGGGGTATGTTGGTGTAACTATCGCAAAATAATGATAAATCAAATTCTATAACGTGCAATTTGTAGCTCCTGGTGGAGGCAGCCCAATAAAATGAAAATTTTGCTTCTTATAAGTTTAAGAGTTTTTTCTTGGCCTCGTAGGTCTAAAATGACATACATAGCGAGAGAAAGTAGTACCAGATCATGTTTAAACAGAATGCCAAGCAACGCGCTCAGTTGTGTGTTGAGAACACCATCGCCAATACCCCACAAAGCGCCTACAAGAAGGGGGAGGAACGTGCCGAGGAATCCACCAGCAACACTATTGAAGATAAAGGGAAAATAAACAAGAAAGTTCTAATTTGAACGTCAGTACATAAATCATAATATACATGTGATATTTTGATTCATCTAGCCTAAGAAATCTGATGGAGCAGCGTTAACCTGTAGTTGAGCAGAATCCAAATCAGTACGAAGAGCTGGATTAGAGCTCCGCCCAAGACTATTATCGTGATCGATGACAGACCTGATGTAAGCCGACCAGCTGCTAGAGAACTCTGAGAAAAGGAATCCGTCCAGTTAATCCAAGCCCGTGTTACGGCCAAAAACAAATTTATTTATCAGCAAGTAAATCTACAGAGATTTTATGATGATTTCTGAAGTTCCACTTACAATAGCATCAAAAATTCCATAAACAGCCATTGCACCACCAACGCCCCATTCCCCAAGCGCAGGCTTCACGATTTCTTTCGTGTATTCAGCCCTGAAATGAGAAGGAAAACCAAAAAAGTAAGCAATCTTACAAAGCATGATGATTTGCTTAACAAAAGGAAATAGAAAGTGTTTCTTCTTCGTTACCACACGAATGCTTGTTGTAATCCCGAATATGCAATAAGTGGGATGACCAAGAGGACTCGTACATCCAAATATAGATTCATGATAGACTTTACCGAAGAACCAACTGAAGAAGGAAATGTGTCGGGCGAATGTTGCAGCCTTTTTTCTTCACCGTTTCTCTTACTCAAGAAGCACATGAGGATTGTACCTACAGTCATGCTAAAGAGAAATATTACGAAAAGCAAAGTTGTGCCACTCGTACTTCCTCCCTGCATCAAACATAAAAAAAAATTCTAGCAATAAGAAATATCAAGGGATAGAATATAGATGAATACTAAGGTGTCGTTATATACTGAGTCGACTTACCGTTTCATCTCTTAACACAGCAAGAGTAATAAGATTGCCGACGAGCTGCAGATTTATACACCAATCTTCTTGTTAAACATTCCATGCCATAAACATATTTAAACAACAAGAGATTAAATCTAAAGTTTAATCATTGAAGAAAACAAACCTGGTGACATGCAACCATTCCCCAAAAAATTCCATTAAATTGCCCGATTATTGTTCCTTCGTGCAAGTTGAAGTCATTCGCGTGACTGTTAGCAGCAGAAGTGAGATATGTCCCCTGACACAAAAATGAAGAAGTTTTAGCTCGAAATGAAACGAGGTCGAAATTACTCGGTAAGGAATCATAGAAAGATTTCTTAAAAAATGTATCCAACCTGTCCAACCCATATTACTGAAGCTGAAAATCCCAGGTATACAGAAGCTGGCACCATAGTATACCTGGAAACCAGTCAAAATCACAGTAAAAAAAAATGTATATAATTCCACACATTTTAGAACTTCTCCTTAGATTATGATAAGTTTTATATTTTGAAAATCCCAGAAAATAAACACAAAATTCTACATTGTCAACAACTAATTTACCAGATACAAAAAGTCGACAGAAGTCAACTACATGATCATTCAATAAAAAATCAGTGGTATATATATATATATGTATACAGTATGCATATACCAAGAAGGCTTCAAATTTGCAGCTGTAAAGAGCCAATAACCAGTTGTACCAAGAACCAGAGCATTCTTGGATCCCAGCTTCCTCACCATCAGCGAAGCAACCACCGAAAAAATCGCGAATGATACATACAATATCCCCAGAGATATAGTACCCAAGTCCCCTTCCTACAAGACAATGGAGATATAATTTCATCTTTTTAAAAAGCCAAAAAAAAAAAAAGATGAATGAGAAGTTTACAGTGTTGATTGTGCTCTCCAGATTCTGAACAGCGCCATAAGCAAGGAAAATAAGGAGGAAAGCCCAGCACAAGATGTATATATCTCTTTTATGGTTCAACTGCTGAGGTTGTGGGGCGCTTCCGTCAACAATAAGCGGCGATTCCTCGTCGGTAGCCATGGAAGAAGAAGAAAACTGTTTTCGGTATAATTCACTCATACAAGAAGATGACACGAGAAACAGTTAACTATTTTATGATTGTGGGTACTACAAATATTCTTTTTTGATCAAGGTACCTAACAAAGATTCTGAACCTGAAGAAAAGACATTTTCAGGCGGCTGTATGAGAGAGACATAAGTGACACTACCCTCCGTACTTAAATTATCATTTCATGTGTAAATGCATGGCTCATTAGGTAACAATTTAAAATATTTAAGTTAAGATAACAGGAATAAATTGTTTTTTTCTCTTAAATAAATTACGTCATTACATGTTTTGACAATTTAAAGATGTCTTCAAAACTGTTAAAATTTTCTAATTTTCAAGAATCAAGAAAAACTACTTTGTTGACATGGAACAATAAATTATAGATCAAAATCTGAAGAAAAAAATGATGGAATGGAAGCATGTCAAGGGGATTTTCTATTCAATGAGCAACAAAAGTTCCAAATAAATTTACAAAATGGCGATGTTTATGAATCATGGAGGAAGCCACATCTTGAGACTTCAACAGAGACAATACAATTATAGATTATTGAATTAGTTTCTGTAACATCCTGATTATGAAGCAATGCTTAAGCTTTTGTCTTGGAACATCTTGAGGGTCTGGTCTCTTTGGCCGGCACGTACGCAAATTCCGTCAGATCAATATTGCGTGTCGAGCTTCATGGAGGAGATAGATAAAAGAGATTAGATGTCAAAAATGAAAATTACAGTGCAATTTACAAAGAAAAGCTGAACTTCTTGACATGATTTACCGTTTCATGGAATTGTTCTTTATATCTTTGAGAGGAGCACGAAGGCCACTAGCACGAGAGCCGGATGAGTTGTATCTAAATGATGATATCACTGAGACAAACTTGTTTATAGATTTCTCTGCAATGTCAGAATATCGGTCCAAATGGCTAATATTGCAGCCAAACTTTCCTTCTTCAGCTACCGTCTCTTCTTCTAAGTCGGAACTGTACGTACCTGAACCTCGGAAATAGGCTAGAATGGTGAAAAAATGAAGAGGTTAATGTTATTTTCAAGAATTCAATTTTTTCTTTGTTAACATTTATAACAGAAAGGTTTTTACCTGATGCCCGGTTATTATCATTTGCATTTTCCTCAATTGGACTGTCACTTTGAGAAATCTTTCTTTTCTTGATTGTGCAGTCTAACAAATTATTACTTGAAGGGGTACCGAACTCTTCAGGTTCAGACACACTGTTGTCCTTCTCCGAAATTTCTTCAAAGTAAGAACTTCTGACTCTGTGTTTCCAATTATCTACTGTTGTTTTGCTGTCACCGGCATCTAAATCAAACCTGTGTGACCGTACAGAATAATCACCTGATGCATTTCTATTCTCACAATTTGCAGTTTCCTTGATCTTTGGCTGGAAATAAGGACTCTTTACAATCTCTCTATTCTCTTTTCTGCATGTTCCCTCTAGAGATACATGATTTGAAAAGACATTGTTATCGACATTCTTATCCACATTGTTCTTATTCTCCGTACCGTTTTCCTCCCTGGACTTCTTCATAAAATACGAACTCCTCACTATGCAGGTTTTATTTCCAGATGCCGCCTTTCCATTTGTTTGAACTGAGTCAATATCCTTGTGCAATGAGATACATGGCTTACATATCGAATCTCTAGCACTCATAAACTTCAAATCATCAGTTTCAGCATCATGTTTTACCTAAACATGGGAAATACCAAAACAGATTGTAAACATGGTGAATTGTAAGGTAATTCAAGAAGGCAAGCCAATGAGTTATTTATCTTATCGGAACTCACCTCAGGTAAATCAACACGGGGACTCAAACTTTCATTGTTCTCATTTGGATGCTTAGGTGTCACCCGCGGAGCCCTGAATTTCCTTTTCGCCTCAATAGAAGCAAAGCCTTTAACATGTTAAGCGAAATATAGAATTTAATTTTATCATATGGCTATTTAATTTAAAGAAATGCTATAAGATTAAATCCGGTATAATAGGATACAAAAATAGTTCGTAAGAAGATTTTTCTGCGCAGGCAATTCAAGCTTTTTCCTTTCACCGTCAGGCTTGAAATTTTTGAGCTGGTAAGTTCCACTAATCACCACCTTTTCAGCAACACAAGATTCTCCCTACTTGTCAAATGAAAACAATTAAACGAAGAGCTCCATATGTGGATAATACACATAGATCACTGGAAACTGAACAAATACCTGGATTGGCATTTTAGTAAAAGGATCAATGTCCCCTTGTGCTATACCTTTAGCAACATTCTGGGGCAATGATGTAATCCTGGTTAAGGTATCCTTTCCAATAAACTAAAGGATAAAAGGCATGTGCTTGTGCTGATTAATCTAAAAAAGTTATCTATAGCAAAAGGATATGGACCTAAGAAGTCTGAATCTTGACCAATAATATCAACAGGCTCAGATAGATGTACAATATCCTCAGAGATGGGGTTGTAAACCCGTTGATGCCTGAAAGTCAAAATTGCCTTCTTGAAAGATTCTTCATAAACTGGAGTTACCTCAACGCTGTTGTACTTTAAGTGTTTGATTACCTGCATTAAGGTAAAAAGATCTAATTACAGTGAGAATCAGCTGATATTATAAATTACCAAGATGTACATAACAAACTAATATTACGTTTTCATGACATTTAAACTTCTTCATCAGGGTGTGAGCTTTCTTCAGGCCCATTCCAGGCAGAGACTGCAAATAATCACACCCACTTAAAATGCACATCTCAAGCAACATCATTTGTGTGAATCCCACTAAATTCAGTTCTTTGTTGTGTTGAAGCATGTCATTCTTGAATTCAACACCTTGACCAAATTTATCCATTTTGTAGATGATCTGTCGGGCATCGAAATTAAGTGAGTAATAGCAATATGCGTATAAGTAGATACAAAAACACTATCCAAGACTCACTCTGGGACATCCAAATGCAATTAAGTCTGAATCTTCTGTTATAACTGCATCAACCTGTTTGGTGATGGCCAAAAATGTCATTTGTGCATCTGCCTCGTAGGGAGCCACAACATAAGACACTTTTTCCTGCTTTAAGACCTGAATGAGGTCATAGGCAATCGAAGGTGATATATCAACAGCTTTTTGGTAGCATTCATAAGCAGCACTTCGGTTTCCATTTGACTCATGCTCCACCGCACGGGCAAGGTTTTCCCTCCTAGATCTGTAAATTAATAATGCTGTGATCAATAAAGTTTTAACATTTTAATAGGAGTAGCATCTCTGACAGACAGAACTCATACCTTGCTCGTTTGATCTCTTGGTCACTCTTCATTGGTAGAGGACCCCCATCAAACACAAGAATGGGTTTAACACCATAATGCCGTAGCATGTTCACTCTATGCATGCAGTAGTCAATATGCCTGAAACCAGTAAGAAGCCTCGGTGAAACATATTGTTTCGGATTACTATAACGAATGGGCATCAAAATGAACTTGCTTTCATCTCAATCTTAGATGAGTGCCCGTTAAAATGATCAAACAACCAGAAAATATTGCTAACAATTTCAAATTGAATAAGAAAAACTAAAAGTGATTTCAGCTGCAACTGACTTTCAAATAGTTCCAAACCCAGAAATCGGATTTTTAAGACAACAAAACACCAAATGAGCAAAAGTAAACATCCAAAAGTTAGGATCAAAAACGCACATTTCTCCCTCAAATATGAAGAATAGCAGCCAATACTCGAGTTCAAAGAAACAGAAACACACATAAACACGCACAAAAACACACATTAATGAATGAATACAAACAATCATAGAAAATGATGGAGACAATTACACGAACATACTTGGATGTGGGTTGCCCTTTACAGAGCTCAGTGCTGCACGAAAGCGCGCCCTTGTGCAGCCACGAATACGTGTCGACGGCGACGAAACATCC
>JBBMKE010000001.1:12858651-12869680 GCA_037834125.1 Lippia alba | reverse complement strand
ATAATAATAATAATAATAATAATAATAATAATAATAATAATAATAATAATAATAATAATAATAATAATAATAATACTATAAATAAATATTATATTTATATGGTTGATAATGTTGGTGTAAAAGGACATAAAGATCATTCCTTTCTGTTTACGTGAGAATTCCATGTTTTCATACAACTAATTTCTCTTTTTTTACCTTACAAGGATGAGTTTTGAAGACAACAAGTTGAGTAATATGCACTCTCTTTCATGTCAAGCTCGAAACTAGACCGGCATAAATACCACCATCAAGAGCCACTGTACCATCTCTCACGACAAGAACCGTGTCGGCGCATCGGACGGTGCTCATCCGATGTGCCACGATCAACGTGGTCCGGCCGACAGTGATACGGTCCAGTGCGCCCATCACTAGATGCTCTGACTCCGCATCCAATGCGCTCGTGGCCTCATCGAGCAGGAGTATCTTCGGGTCCTTCAAGATCACCCTGGCGATGGCGATGCGTTGTTTCTGGCCCCCCGACAGTTGGACCCCCTTTTCGCCCACGCGGGTGTCGTAGCCCTGCGGTAGGGCCGATATGAAGGCATGCGCGTGTGCTGATTTTGCTGCGGCGATGATCTCCTCTTCGGTTGTGCTGTTACCACCGTATAAGATGTTTTCGCGGATTGTTTGGTTGAAGAGTGTGGGTTCTTGGCTTACCAACCCCATCTGCTGCCTCCACCAGCTGAGGTTGAGTGTTCTGATCTCGGTACCGTCTACGGATATGCGGCCGGAGTCGGGATCGTAGAACCTCTGGAGTAGGCTTATTACTGTTGATTTGCCGCTCCCGCTTTCTCCCACAAGAGCAGTTGTCTGGGAAAGGGCATTTTAGTGTAAATTTGTGAAACTAGTGTACTGGTGTAGCTGCAATAGGGGGTGTATCTGTAATTACCTAGGGGTTGTGTATGTAATTAGTCAAACTATAGGGGGGTGCAAGTTTGTTTTACTGATGTGGACAATCTTAGGGGTGTTGGTGTAATTTTCTGTAAAAGATAAAATGGTGGTGATTATACCTTTCCTGATGGCATACTGAAGTTCAGGCCCTTGAGGATTTGTACGTCGGGCCGGGTAGGGTATTTGAAGCTGACATCCTGGAATTCGATATCACCTTTTATTGTCGCAAGTTTTTTACCATCAGAACTACTCGAGTCGATCAGGGATTTCCTGTCGAGAACCTCGAATATAGAAGCAGCCGACTCGTTAAATCTATTAAAATCTGAAAGGAGACTGCTGCTCTGTGAAATCCCAAAAGATGACAATTGCAGTGCAAAGAAAACCTGCATCCAGATTCTGTACTTTCAGACATGCTCAACTTAACTTACCATAGTAAATGAAAAGTGAAGTTACCTTAAAGACTTCAGTAAATGTTGCCTGCCCGTGATTTGTAAGAACAGCTCCAACGTAGAAAGAGAAAGCATATACAGAAAACAACACGAAATTAGCGAAGCCTAAACCCGTACCACCAACAATTCCAACCCATAGCCCTCGTTGAGTGGACTCTTTGCATTTCCTGTCGTATATTTCCATCACTTCGTTTTCAGCAGAGAACGAGGCAACAGTTCTAATTCCCTTAACAGCATCGTTCGCAACCTGACTTGCTTCCTCAAATATAACCTGCACAAGAACATTTGAAAATATTAAGGAAATTTTTACAAGAAAAATACTAATGCATCATACAATCGTTCGATCAAAAACCTTATTATTTCCATCATTAACAAGCTTAATCCGGAAGTACCCTTCTATGAGCATAAGTGGCACAACAACTACGACGGTTAATGCTAGCTTCCAGTTTGTTGCGAAAGCTATCAATAGGCCAGCCATAGCAGTTGCGATATTCTGAACAGCTAAGGCTAATGTGTCACCAACAAGATTCCGAATGACTGAAGCGTCACTAGACAGCCTCGAACCCACCACGCCACTGAATTCAAACAAGTATGGAACTTACAAAAAAGAATAACTAATCTTAGATTTATTACAGAAAACACCCCTCTACTATATAGAAATTACAGTTACCTTGAGTTAGCAGGGTGGTCGAACCAACTGATCTCTTGATGGACCACTTTTTCGAAAAGTAAGGAGCGGATGCGTTTTACCAATTTTCCCCCCGAGACTCCGAACATATAATTCTGAACAGGAGCAGCAACCAAAATCACTCCACCAAGCAATATAAACATCAATGCCCAATAAATGGAATCTTTCTTCAGTTCATTTTGAGGTTCGGAGAATATTCCAAAGACCGTCGCCATCCAGAGTCCAAATACCGGGAAAACCACACCATGTATGATTGCAGCGAGGGATCCAATCAGCAAAGCCAGTAACTCAGGTGTATTTAAGCAGGCAAGACGTTTAATGAAAAAAAATCCAACATTCTTGACATCAGTTTTGTCTCTTTGATCAACTCCTTCATTATCTTTAGTTTTAGTTTCACGGTGCATGATAAATGAAGATGACAGTTTCTTGTCCAAAGGCATAATTGACTTATCTGTTTTCAAAGATAAGTCTAATTTTGCTGATTGTGCATTTCCCTCTTGCATGCAGAGAAGGTGGTGATATGCCCCTTCATGTCTTTGCATCAAATCATTGTGTGTCCCTATATGAGTCGGAAAATATTTTTTATGTCGCGATAAATATTAGTAAGAAATTAGTATTTCATGATTACTGTTTTACCTTGCTCTATTATTTTCCCACCATGTACCACTGCTATAACGTGTGCGTTTTTAACTGTGGATAAACGGTGGGCAACAAGAATAGTAGTTCGATCAGGCATAACTTTCTCAAGAGCACATTGTAGGCTGTGCTCGGATGCTGTATCCAGAGCACTTGTTGCTTCATCCAGAAGAAGAATTCTTGGATTTCTCAGAATCGCTCTGGCAATAGCGATTCTCTGCTTCTGTCCTCCAGATAGCTGCATCCCGTTTTCGCCTACCATTGTTTCAAGCCCCTGCAAGAAGAAAAATAAAGAAAACAGCCTTTTATCAGCTGTTGCAAGAAATGAACAGAATGTTGTGCAAATTAAGAAAATGTTACATTTGGTAGCTTGTCAATGAATTTAGCACAGTTAGCAAGCTTTATTGCAGTTTGAATCTCTTCATCGGTGGAGTCCGGTTTTCCATACAGTATATTTTCCTTCACTGTGGTCGAAAACAAGACAGGCTCCTGGCTCACGAGCCCGATTCTCTGTCTTATCCATTTCAGTTGATACTTCTTCAAATCGATACCATCTATAACAATTTTTCCAGCATCAGGATCATAGAATCTCTCCAATAAACTGATTAATGTGGACTTTCCACTTCCACTCTGCCCTACTAATGCCAGTGTTTTGCCTTTCTCGACATGCAACGAAAATCCAGCAAAAATCTGAACATCAGGTCTGGAAGGATATTGGAAGTATACATCCTGGAATTCAATTTCACCTTCAAGATCTTCCAACACAATCCCGTTTGTGCTGCATGCATCGATTAGCGGTTTGCGGTTGATGGTCTCAAACATCTTGTATGCTGCAGCTTGCCCTGCTGAGAATGCACTCAGGCATGGAGAAGTTTGAGCCATTGACCTGATTTCGAAAAGTTTATAGAAAAACTGTTTAAAACATTGTTCGGCATCAAAATGTTGTTCAAAACATTGTTCGGCATCAATAAAAAAATATATATAATTTAGTATAGACTTGAGAAGAGTGGGGGCAACGGGAGGAGAAGCCCCTGCATGTCATGCTCCTTGATGTGAAAATGCATTCACTTGATCATTTTTATAGTTTCACATCAATTACATTTTCGTTCATTTCTTTTTCCTTCTTTGGGATGATTACAGTAACTTACCCCGAGGTTTTGACGAATTGCACAAACTTCCCCTTGGTGTTTGAACAATTACAAAAACTTCCCTTGTGGAAGAATTTTACTTTACATCCAGATTAATGAATTCTGATGAAGTCAGCTCTACTTTTTAATGAATCCTTGACACTTACTAATAAATATTTGAATTTAAGTTCATTGTCGTTAGCATGCATTGAGCCAAATCTTGGGGTCATGTTAAAGGAAGTTTTTGTAATATCTGAAACCTCGGGGGAGGTTTGTGTAATTCACAATTTTGGTCTTCTTTCCATACAAGTCAATAGTAAAAGGTTCTGATTTGGAAAAGGTAAGACTTACGATCCAGCAACCATGATAGCAATAATGACATTGACCACATCTCCTCCACTGTACCCTTTGTACATAATCAGCTTTGATCCATACCAGATTGCAAAGCCATAGATTGTGAATGTAATCAACAGCATCAAACCGAGCCCGACTCCGGAGGCCAGCCCCTGTCGCGCACTCGCTTTATAAACAATCCGCAGCTTCTGCTTGTACTTTTCAACCGCTTTTGTCTCTCCACAGAACGAAGCCACCTATAATAGAAATTGTAAAACAACATCAAGCACTTATTAATTTATGTAAAAGCCCACAACATCAAGAATTTCCCACTTACTGTTCTGATAGCTCCAAGAGTTTGCTCGACTACATTTGCAGCTTCTGCATGAGCTGCTTGTCCATTCGCAGACTTCTTCGATACTAACAACGCTAAGAATCCTCCTACAACGATAACTGCTGGAAAACATGACAGCAAGACTATTGACAGAAGCCAGCCTCTGGCAAATGCAACAACGAAGCCTGTAATGAAGGTCGATGCGAATTCAATGATCTTTCCAACCTGTAATGATCAGAAACCAGGTTCTCAAACAGGACGAGGTTGTCACAAAATCAATCACATTTCTTAATATAACTGAAATCTAAGATAATATGGCGTTTACACTTTACCTTTACTCCCATGGCCTCTTGAATGAGCACGGTATCCCCGGAAAAGCTGCTCATCACCTCTCCTGTTCCGATTTCCATATCAAAAAACGCGATTTCTTGCCTTAAAAGCGCTTTCAAGTACAAAGCCCGTATTCGAGTCGACTGCCTCTCCCCAGTCACCATCCAACAACAAACCTCTGCATTACAAACAGCCCTTCACCTTAGCTACCATATTTAACCAAACAAATTAGTAAACAAACACCATTTTTCGCGCAGAGAAACGAAAACTTTACGTAGAAATCCAGCAATCCCTCCACCAATCGCCACGAACAAAATCTTAAGAGCCACCTGCCGAAAAACCCAACGACGATCAGGTCAAAAGAAAAACTCAATTTACAGAGACACAGAGAAAGAGTGCATGCCTTGGAAACCTGATGGAGGAGCTGTTGTTGATTTTGCTGGCCCAAAGAATCCACAAGCTGTGAAAACGCAAGTGTGCTAATGGGTTGTGAAGCTCCATTGGCAATGGCTCCAATGCTCCCAACAATCATCAAACCAACATCTACACTATCTGCATATGAGAAAAGCTTCAGAAATCCAACTTTCTGTTGTTTGACATCTTCTTTCGATTCCTTCATTTCTTCTGAGTTTGTGATCATATCTAAACAAGAATAATAATTAATGTGAAGGATGAAGATATCAAGTTATAAATGTGGGCCAACTTGATGAGACCTTGACAAGTCTGGCGAATGTCGTTTTATGCTTGTTGAATCCATGTAATGTGTAAGGATTTCGGATTAGTGACAATTGACGGATTGTGTTTAAATTGTCACCATTCTAAGTAATGACCAAGAAAATCGTGAATTACATTTACTACCCCTTGGGATTTACTGAAATTATAGATCAATTTATTGTATTTATGGAATGGATATATGACTTTCTTGATGGATTTTGCAATGTTCATTAGAAATGAAGGAAAACCAACCGACAGTTGACTCAAGTGGATAGGAGTTTGGGTTCAGATCTGGAATTCGAAACTTGTTGATGTAAAAAACTACCTTGGGAGAAGTCGCGAAATAAGCGTCTTCAACTACCTTGGCAGATTAATCTTTCACTCAATTAGATGGAGGAACACTTTAATAAATAAAAAATTAGAAATGGGGGAATTGTGTAAATACTCCTTTGGGAATTCTTCTTTTATTATTATTATTGGATTTATTGTTAATCTCCGTGGTCAAAAATGAATACAGTAAAAGATTTCAATAAATCCCACAGTTTTACTAATTACTAATATTGCTATAGTAATTATTTATTAATCTCTATGGCCGAAAATATATTAGCAATTAGCTTCTAATGGAATTACTAGATTAGGATTAGTGATAAGATTGTGTTTAAATCGTCACAAGTCTGACCAAGAAAATGGTGAATTAAATTAATGTCCTTAAGATATAATGAAATTATAAATTAATCTATTTTATTTAGGAAATTACGATATAAATATTGTACTAAAATTTTTGTGTTTATTAATTCTAGTAATTACAAGACAAATAGTACAAATAACTTAAGATTTTAAAGTAAAGAGTGGTCAATTCAAATAATTTATTTAAAACTTTATTTTTTTAAATGTAATTTTCAATTTTTCAACTTATTCGTCCGGTAGACATTAATTGTGGTTTTTATTAATTTTCAGTTAGATCTTTTCTTCAAACATTAATTGGACTTAAATAATATTAGTTCGTATCTTTTAACTCATTTATGAGTCAAATGTTAGCTTCTAATAGAATTGTTAGATTAGGATTAGCGATACGATTGTGTTTAAATCGTCACAAGTCTGACCAAGAAAAACGTAAATTGAGTTAATGTCCTTAAGATTAATGAAATTATACATTAATCTATTTTATTTAGGAAATCACGATATAGATGCTTCCGCTAAGAATTCCTGTTTACACTAGATAGTACAAATAACTTTAAAAAAAATTAAGAATGGTCGGTACAAATAATTTATTTAGAAATTATTTTATTATTTTTTAGACACACATTTAAATAAAATTTTAACTTGAAATATTATTCTGAAAATAACTCATTAATTGCTTGAATGTACATTATTCTGGAAAATGATCCATGAACTACTTGAATCAATCTCTTATTTAAATAATAAACTTATTAACTATTTAAGCAAATTCTTATTAAAAATTTATTTAAGAATTTCAAATGAAAAGTGATCTTGTTAGCAATTTATTTAAGAATTTAAAATAAAAGGTGAACTTCTGACTTTTTAATTATTTTCTCTTTTCATTTATAGACATGTTATCTCTAAAAAAAAATTTTCTCACTTGTTACCCTTTTTCATATTCTTTATTTTTGGGCAAATATTTCTCTCTTTCTTTCCGAGAAGTGTTGTTTTTCATTTATCTCTTAATAGACTTTTTTCTCATCTCACCCCAATTTTCCCTAATATATTATTTTATTCTTTCCTCATACTTTTTAATTCCTATTTTATATTATTTTTCATTAACCTAATATTTTCTTTTCTCATTTTGTTCATTTATTTATAATTATATTAAAAATAAATATTAATATAAAAATTTTAATTAAAATATTTACATAATAATATTTTTTTTATTTACACATGCGTGTGCGCAGCTACTAATATATATAATGCATGTATTCTCCCAGAATGTCCACTCAATTATGCATGCAAGAGCATAAAGCTTATCCCCAAATTAGTAGATATGATGCATGCGAGAGCATAAAGTTTATCCCTAAATTAGTAGATATGATCTTTCCTGGATATGACGGTGAAAACCACATGATCCAATTTTTACGGCGAAATCAGACTTTGCAGCTGAAGGTTTTAATTACTTTCAACTTTGATGAAATCGTGACCGGAGTTCATGATTTGGGGTGAGTAGATTTGGATACCGGATCTGAAGACGAAGTTGAATGATACTTCAAAAAGATGAGTTTGACGACTTGATGTTTCAGATTTGATTTGATGACTTGAAATCGGAGATTTGACTTGATTTTGACTAAACCGAAAACGAATTGAGATTTAAAGACCGAAGAGGAACTTGAGGAAGACAACCAAAGGCTATCAGACGTCGTCACTTGTGATGCGTTCCTTGTTGTGGCTTTTCGTGTCTTTGCATGAGTCGTCACTTGCAATGCATTTCTTGTCGTCGTCTTTGATGTTTTTGTGTCTCAGACGTCTGCACTTGTGTTCTTTGTTATTGTCTTTGCTATCTTGAATGAATTGCCCAAATCCCTTTTTGTAAGAAAATTTTGTGATATTTATTTCTTAAATCTTTTGCAAAGAGATACTATTAAATAAAATTAATTGATTATTTATATCTTAAAATACTTAATTTGATAAAATAATATTAAATTTAGTCTTAATTTAAAAGGATAATATATTGTTCTATTAAATATTCATATTTTGAAATTTTGAAAAAAAAAGAAGAAGAAAACCGTGCTGCCCTGCAAACAATAGACTCTGATAATATGTCAAATGTGACTGATTGGCGTGCAAAGAGGGCAAAAATTTTGCTACGTTTGTAACATTTAATCGTTGTCACATTATGTTCTGTTGTAAGTTGTAACATTCTCCCTCTGTCCCTATCCTGAAGCAGTGCAGATGTTGTGGTGAAGTCTATTGCAGTTACAAACTTTATTGTAAATTATTATTATATTATTATGATTATTTATTTTTTTATTTTTTCCATTCTCAATTATACAGTAGTTACGATAGTAATATAATTTAAATTTTCACAGAAATTATTTTAGCATATTAACAATAATATATAATCTTTGTAATACTGCAGTCTGCATGTTGAGAAAAATAGGAGGAAAGCAGTCAACTTAACTATAGGCAATTTGGCAGATGCGGGCGTCCCTTATGTGTGTATTCATTAGCCTCGTGTAATATATTAAATTCATTCTTTCCATCTGTAACAAATATGCTTCCACATACTCAGATAAAAACGACCTTACCCATGACTACTGTCTTTACTGCCTTTAATGCCATGCCTGTCAAGTTAGTTTAATAGTTTACATTTAAACTCCAAAGCAAATATTAAAAAATTATAATTTTGATATTATTTAGTTAAATAATTATATTTATATCTTTTTATAAATTTAATAATTACATTACCCACAACAACAACCAAAAAAAAGATATTATTAAATTCATGAGAGGGTGTAAATATAATTATTAAATTCATGAAGGTATGTAAAATGTAGTTATCAAATTCATGAGGAGGTGTAAATGTAATTATTTGACTGAGTGGCATTAAATTAGAAGTTTTTATATTCAAAGGGGATCCATATATAATAATTATAGTCAAATGATATATCCCTAAAACATTATTTATTGTATTATATTGAATGTTACAATACTAGTCTTGTTATATCAGATGTTTTTAATCAGACAATGTGTCTAAATGTCTAATGCAATATACTGATGATACGCTGTACGACATTTGGTTAATTTTGTAGTTGTTGTTGAAGTATCTTTCCCAGGTTAGTAATTGATATAAATTTTTCATTAAAAAGGGGATAATCCGTACTTTATAATTCAATCTGATCCAATTTAATGGCATGGACGATTGCTACAATTACAAAAGCTAATAAAACAACTGGAAATGTGTTGGGATTGTTGGGTTTGGCAATTGGCTTCATCTTCTTATAGTTTGTAAAGGATTTCGCCATGCAATTACAAAAATAGGTGTTTCCCAGGTTTGCAGATTTCGCATCCAAAAGCATATGCCAAATCATGACATGACAATGCCAGTTTTACTTACCAATCCTATACCATACAAAAACCAAGAAATTACAGAGATGATTCTTGTTGCCAACATGAAGTCTGGGAACAAAGCAAACTGAACAAGTATTTGCTCTTTTACCACTAGTATAGCAAACAAACAACCAAAGAATGATCGTCCGTCTTCGATCCGTCAATAAACAAACGAATAACAACAGCGAGAACGAACGGACAACATTACATGTCGGGAAATGCATATCAAATTTCCAACTCTTACACGAATAAAGCAACAACATGAAAGAAAGATACCTAGAGCGGAAATTGTCGATTAATAAACTTCAGCTGCAGTATAGTTTGTAGGGACTCTTTGGCGTCTCTCCACATATGCTGTAGGGAACCAGCCCGCCCTGCCTCGGCATTCCCCTTCTGACCATCCAGTTGGACTCACCTGAGAAAATGTAGCAAGTATTTAATTAGTAAAAATAAATAAATAAATAAATAAGAAGCATTCCTTATAATTTCTGAATTTGTTGACAAAATGATTTTAACTAGTGCATTGCTGCATCCATGAATGATGTTAAAAAAGAAAAACATAATATAAAATAGGGATATTTGCAAACTTCCCTGAGGTATGAGCAATCACAACTTCTTCCCAATTAAAGGAATTTACATCCTATTTATGTGAATCTTTAGTATGATATCTATTTTTTATGAAATACCCTATTTTGCCCTTGACACTTATTAGTGCGTATATTTGACTTTAAGATGCTAGGGGATGTTTTTGTAATGGGGAAGTCTCTGTAATTAGGCTAATTCTGAGGATATGCTATAGTGTGATTATCGGTATAAAATAAGATATTTAACCTTCCGAACAACGACATAATCCCCAACTGTCAGGCTTAGTTCCTTCTCTGATGAAGCATCAAAACCATGCACAGCCTGCAAAAATATATCTTCTGATCAGATTAAATAATCAGGAACATAGGACCTTAATCCACTCACGAATGGTAAGAAACATGGCAAACATCATTACTCATAAAATGCTGTATTTGACTCCTTGTGCATTCATGGAAGTTCCAATAGAATCGCATATAAGTAAAGCAAAATCTTTCCATAATCGCATTTGCTAGACCTTGAGAGTTTTAAACTTTAAAGGCAATCTTATTTCTTATGTTCTCCACATAGTACAAAAGAAAATTTTAATCATGTAATATTTCAATTGCAACTTACCTCCGCCAGAAAGTACTTTGTTTTGTCTGAAGTGTGCTTGAGAGGAGCCATTGGAGGAGCAGCCTCTTTCCTTTGTTTCTCTGAGACCAACTAAATACCAAATACAATCACCCCTTATCAGCAGAGACAACATAAAACAGACTTCAAAAGAAATTTGAAAAGGCAAATACACACCTCAGATTCAATGTTTCCAAGAATAGTAGCAATTCGCTCATGATATGTCCTTTCACCT
>JBBMKE010000001.1:12838544-12857863 GCA_037834125.1 Lippia alba | reverse complement strand
ATGGCGAGCATCTTCCAGAGGAGTGCCAAGGACCATTGCTCTCAAGGGTTCCAACACCTAGAAACAAAATGAAAATATGGTAAATAACATGGTTTTCAGTAGAAAAGTAAAGATGGAAATGTGATTTCTCTGCGATGAGATAGCAATTAATATGATTGAACATTCCACATTCAGTATTTATTAGAGAACAATCAAAACTAAGTATCGTAAGTGTACAGCCTATAGCTCTTGGAGACTCACGAAAAAAATTTGTTGATGTAACAAGAAATAACTGCCTATTTGCAGAAAAACCAAATACAAGAACAAATAACAAGGGAAAAAGGAAAAAGGAAAAAGGAAAAAGGAAAAAGGAAAAAAAATGAAATATGCACGTAGCAGAATCCTGCTAGATACACCTGAACCTTAAGTTAGTCTGCTGGTTGGCTGCTCAGTATTCAATACTTTATTCAGCATACTTCAACGTTAGCCTTTTCAACCAACAGTATGACACAATAATCCAAGGCAAAATTCTTACGCAAATTAGCCATGGTATTAGTCATTCATGCAGATTAGCTCCTCAAAATTGGAAAAGGGTGGGTTTTATCGTTTATAACTTACTATACAAGTGAGCTACAGGATTAATGATTAATCATCTAATTTTAGCTCCTCACAACTTTGAGGCATGCAAAGAGTGAGTTTGCAGAAGCAAATAAAACCATCAGTATAGCACTCGAGCTGCTTTTTAAAATATAAATGAAAATCGATTGCAGAAAATTTAAAGCACTCCAACTCGATCTCAACAAATCCTAAAGCAATCAGATAATTAGCAAAGAAACCTAGCATGTCATCGGGAAAAATCAATGGTATGTAGAAAAGCCCAACAATAAAGACTATGGGTGACAATCATGTTTATAGATGAAGCTATAGACCAACCTGTGTAAACAATAATCTATTGAATTCTTCTTGCTCCTTCTCCACGTGTTTACGAGCATCACCATATACAGATGCAGTCTTGGCAAGAATCTCATCACTAGCATTCTCAACCCCATATCTGGAACAATCTTCTGACAACTTGGTTCCTGACTACCATAATACAAATAGCATTAGCTTGAGTATAATGTACCCTTCCATATAGAATGCATGATTAGCATAGGTGACATTTAAAAAACCAATCTACTGGAAAGTATTTGAGGACACACAGGGACAATAACAGAATCAATATACACTCACCAGCTTCTATATGCTTATATCCTACAGCTGTGAAAGCTTCAGCGGCTTTGATAACGTCTTTCTGAAAATCCTGCAAATACAAAGCTCATCCATTGTTATATGGAAAAACACAACAAGGAGAAGAAAATGAAGTAGCTGTTGTGGGACCCAAGGGAGTGAATTAACTTCCTAAATGAGTTGCAATTAATTCACCAAATAACAAAAGACTCATCTACATGTAAGGTTGCAACAGTCAGTTTTGAATGGGGTTGTTACAGGAAAAGGTTAAAAATGATCTAGATAGTAATATGGGATGAAACCTGAAACTAGAAACAAGGATGTTTAGATAGTAATATATCATATCTGGATAATTGCAGTGAAGCTCAATCTACTTAAACTAAGACCTTAAGTTGGAAAGAACTCAAATTTGTTTTCTTAATAAAAATGTCAGAAATAGGATGCCACATTAATAACTGGTATCAGAACACCAAATAACAAATCTGACTGAAGGCTATCTGGTACTCACTGGCTACACTTCTATCGAAATAGAACAATCAAGGAAAACATACAGCAGAACATAGATTGCCAAATCAAAGTCAGAGCTGCATCAGCGAAATAAATTTGTGAAAACACAATCTTAAGTTAAAATTACTTCCCCATCACAATCCTCCCCGTGATTCACTCCAACCTAAAGCCCAAATCTTACCACACAGAAACAATGAAGCACATCAAGTGATGATTTCAAACCATTCACTTCAAGACTGACAGTGCCTCTGCAACACATCAATCACATACTCGTACAATACGCGAATGCAAGTGGAAAATTCACTAGAAAACTAAACCAACACTCTCAAAATGGACATCGAACGACAAAATTACCCTCCCATTCCGAGTGGATCTGTACAGTTTCTCCAATTGTTGATGCATCTGCATCTCAACCTCATCAATAACCATAACCTCCGAATGCTCATATCCGCTCCCGCCGAATTGCTTTATCACCGCCTGCAAACCCAAAGAGAAACCACAATCAATTGAAACGCATTGAAATCTTAAAAACAGAACTCAGAAGTGAATAATTCCCCCAACCTGCTGCTGCTTGGCGACCTGTTCCCTGAGCTTGCTGGCTTGCTTCCTCAGAGCATCCATGGCGGATTTCCCACTGTAATTTCCTCAGAAGACTTTTCTCAGAGCGCAATCGCAGTGGATCTCGAGTATGGAAATGCGTTACTCTTTCACTCTTTCATCAGAATTTATCTTATTTGCCTTTTTAACTTTATATCAACTTCAATGAGGTTTTGGCATTCTCCCCTTTTTTTAGTGTTTACCTTTCTTTTTGCGAGGTTAGTACAAACTGTAGGAATTCTGTATTTATTGAACCGGAGAGGAGCGATGCTTTATTTCCCTAATCCGTATTTAAGGAAATTATTGTTAATTATCATTCTATTCTCTTGCTTTTTCTTTTTTTTTTCGGAGACTTGTTGCCTTAAGGAAATTATTGACTATCCAGATTTTGTTTAGTTGTTATTTATTTTGGTGAATTAATGCTTTCCTTATTTTAAGGAAATCCTTCCTCTCTCTCTAAGCCAACCTTATTTTCTTTCCTTTTTTTAATTGTTCAAAAATAAAAAGGAAAAAAATTAGTACATATCTTTGAGCCTTGAGACACATTATCGACAAGGATTAATTGGCTCTTAATGGATTCTCAGCCCAAACTCTTCATGGATCTCTCAGGCCCATTATCTCACAATAAGGCCTTTTCTAGACTTTAATGGACCACAAACAATGGACCTTACAACCTTAATAACAAACTAAATTTCCTTAAAATATTGAGAGCGACACTAGTAGAAATTAATGTTCTCAGGCCCAAGTAATGGCCCAGCTCGTTACAACATATAAACGGCTCTAGAAGAGCAGCAACCCGTTTCAAGCCTGCTCGCAAGACGGGGTTGACTAGCTGGTCAACCAGCCCAACAAGCAAGCCCACCGGGGTGTAGCCCTAGCTATTCTCCCTCATCTTGGGGAGTGGTTGCAGCGGGTAGAAATGTCGGGAGGGGGATTGATTTCAAAAAGAGTCACCCTCCCCAAGAAGAAGCCCCCAATGTTCAAAATTTTCTCAACTGCTAACCCTATAACCATCTGCTCCAATTTACACCTAACTAGCTGCTCACTCGATAACCACCTGCTCCAGTTTGCACTTCTCAACTCCTCAATGCTATATAAAGACCCCCTCACTCTCTTCTCGCACTTTACGCATACTATCAGCTTTATTCTTGCGAAGTTATTAGCAAGTAGTTCTACCACATGCTCTACGATCTGCTTCACCAGCCAGCAACTTTCATATTTATTTTCACAATTGTTTTTCATTGTATTTTCATTTACCTTGTAATCATTTTCTATTATTAATACAATTTTTCCTTCTTTATTTCTTAATCTAGTGGTGTTAAAATCGACAAGCATCTAAATCAATCAATCACAAGGCCCATCTCCACAAATGTGAGATTTTGAAATTTGATCTAAGTTAAATTAAAAATATATATATTTAATTCAAATTCAGCTAGACCAAATTCAACTAATTAAAAGGTCCATTACATTATACTTATCATTTGATTTGTCACTTTTCCTATATTTTTCACCAAACATAAGATAAATATAAACATGTATTATTTGTCTTCCTTCATTCAACACAAGGGTCTAGGAAATCTCTTTTCTTGTGCCGTAAGAGTATTAATTTTGGATCTTGTTCGGCAAAAATTACTAGTATTGGTTTTGGTTTTCCAGATGTATCAGACATTTTCTCAATTTATTATGTACAATAAACTAGTGCACAAACAAAAAATAAAACTTATTTGTCATTTATACGGAAAAAAAAAAACCTCTGATTTTTAAGAACTCAACGGGCCCTTTTCCCTCGAATCAAACAAACAAAGAAGGAAATCCGGTTGAGTTCCGATACTTCCATGTATGTAACTCAATTCATCCGATCCTCGTTACATTGATTTGATTGAATGATACTCGATTAAAATTATTCATAAAAAACATACAAATTTTCTCAAATCTCGGGTAAGTACATGCACTAGTCCAAAAACAAGTCCTATCAAGTTTTAACCACTAAAATACATCGAGTTATATTCATCCAGCCCCCTGTGTCATCCCAAATGCTCATAAAAAACCTCGTGTTTGAAAAATTATCGTAGAAAACCTTGTGTTTTTTAAAATGTGCACAGAAAAACCTTATAGTGAGAGATTGTAGTCTACGCGCTTAGCATGCGAGTTTTTCTTAGAAAAATTTGTTTCTGTATTTATATGCTTAGTCTTTTAGTTCTTACATTTTCAATTTTGACCCCAAAATTTATAAAATCTTTCAAATAGGTCCAAAAATGTTTAATATGTTAATAATTGATGTATTCTTCTTATATACTTTTAATAAAGTTTTATTTTATTTTCAAGATTATGTATAATCGCGAAATTTAATTCTTCATAATATGTTTCTAAATTTATTTATTTCTTTTTTAATTATTTTTAATAATTTATAAGTTGTTTTGTATATTACCTATATTGTTTATTAAGCGATAGAGGCAAATAATAACCGCTTAATATATATCTAAGACTCTTGAACTTCGACTATTTTTTTTCTTTTTATTAGTTTATTATTTTCATCCGTTTTGTTCTCTTGCATTCTTTTCTTTTCTTCTTCTTATTATTTTTTTTACCATTCCAACATCTTCATTAATTCTTTTTTCTCTCACCCTTCTTAAATTTTTTATATATAATGTTATCTTTTTCTCCTTATATGTTATGTTGTTTTATTCATCATAATTTAATAATTATATTAAAATTGATTATAGAATGTATATTAATTTAAATATATTTAAATAATATAATATTTTTATTTGCATACGCAACAAATGTGCTACAATTACTAGTTCATATTAAGCATATGCTATTTGGTATAGAGTTTTTCATGCATATTTCTATAAACATAAGGTTTATTATGTGTGTTTTGATAAGCATAGGGTTTTTCATGCTAACTTTTATTTTGAAAAGAGTTTTTTTCCCGCGCATATGGCTCACACCAACCGTGAGGGTTTTTTGTACCTATTTTTATAAAAAATAAAGATTTTTATGTTAATTTTTGAAACGTAGGATTTCTTATAAACATTTTGGATAACACAGGGCTGGATGAATATAACTCAAAATACATCACCATGTTGTAATACCAAGAACTTAATGACACTTAAATCGTAATTAGTGAAAGGTAAGCAATAAACAATTAAAATAAATGAGTTGTTTAATCCCAAACCGTACATGTGCCGGTACTAGGAACATAGGAGGGGATGCAAAAAGCCATAAAAAATTGAATGTCCATATTAATAAATTGTGCCGACGTTAAGTTCATGTGATGGGCGACTGTTAGAAAAACTGGTGCATTGACTCTCGGGGGCACCATTAATAAGCCACGTTACGTACCTTCAAATTAATTTGGCCAAAGAAAGAGATTGAAAAAGTGCGAAAATGAGGAAATACATGGCGTTATTTGCACCACTTCCTTTACCTATAATTTATAAATATTGCAGCAATTTATACCTTTTTGACCTTTGGAAATTGGAATTGCCTGTATGTTTTTATATTTCGTGGCGATTTGCGAGGCCTCCTGCAACAATCAATTTCATTTTTTAATGAGTCTTAAGAGTTTGATTTCAAAATCATGACTTATGTTAAGGATAAGGTGACCCCTCGTTTTACCAAGATTGCATTTATCTTTTATAATTTATTAGAATTCAAAATAAAATGGAAGATGATTTTTTATGGATAAGTTTTTCTTTTTTTTAACCCGCATTATCCTCATGAGAAAGGACCTCATCGAAAAGAAACTCAATATTGGTGTTCGATTTGTTGGAAAATATAGTTTAGTAAATATCATGGCTCCTACGAGCAAAAGTAAGGATTTATATAATATTAATAAATGTTGTAATTTAACTATTCCAGTTAAATTTTAATTAGGGCCTCGTACTTTAGTTTTTAGACGTTATTGATTTTGATAAGAAAATTTTTACGCATAAATAATGAATGTGAATAAAAGGATATATCATTTTTTAAGTGATGCATCGTAAAGTAGACACTCACTAGTCTGTTTTAGTTTGTTAATATAAGCAATTAGGAATAATTCAAATTAAAGCGTAAATTTTTCAAATTCAAAATGTTTAACATAATTTGAGGATGATTCGAAATCGTAACCTACCAATCATCATATATTAATCTTTTTTTAAGATTAATGCTAGTTTTCCAACTAATTCTAATAAGATTCGAGCCCGTGACCTACAAATTCATACATGCAAATGTTTACCACTACGTCATCTATTCGTCTCGCCGTGGAAATATATTGATGAATTTTAGTTAAGAAATTAATTTATTTGAGTGAAGTGAACATGGAATGTTTTGGATTTTATCTT
This sequence comes from Lippia alba, assembly GCA_037834125.1. Classification (NCBI taxonomy): domain Eukaryota; kingdom Viridiplantae; phylum Streptophyta; class Magnoliopsida; order Lamiales; family Verbenaceae; genus Lippia; species Lippia alba. The sequence goes on along the minus strand of JBBMKE010000001.1, from coordinate 12,851,225 downwards.
ATACTATTAATATTTATCATGAAAATTTATATGTTCACCCATTATTATTCATTAATCTATGAAAACAAAATTAAATAAACATTAATCTAAATTCATACATACAAAAATAGATGCAAATGTACACATGTGGAACCAAGACCCTAAGATTTACCAATCACTTTTTATCTAAATTCTTTTTATCTTCCTGATAATTAAGATCACAAACAATCAAATATTTCGAATATTCATCATCGGAGTTAACATAGTATGATAATATACATATAACACTCTCAAATTTATACGTGGTTCCGGCACTATATGTCTCTATAAATGGGAAATAATAATCTTAAGTATTTTTCTAAATTTATTTAAACTAAGAAATTGATATTCTTGGAAAATAATTTATCATGAAAAAGGAAAATCAAGCAAAATTTAATATTATATACAAGAAAAACCAAAAAATAAATAAAAATTGAGGCTGTTGGGGGAAGGAAACGAATCATCAGGTTGAGCCCAGAGCGAGAGCGATATTAATGGGGACAGAGAACCCCAAAACCCAACCAATCCCCACCACCAAATCTCTCTCAGCCCCCATTCCTATTTTGAACCAAATCCACATACACATTTCCCCTCACATCCAAACAAATTCAGCAAACCCATACTACTGAGAGAGAAAGAAAGTTAGGTGGCAGAGAATCACGAATTTCAGCAGACAAAAACACTCTCCAAATCTTGTCTAACAACTTGATCCGTAGGAGTATAATCAAAGATCATGCCGTCAGGTGCCAAGAAGCGAAAAGCTGCCAAGAAAAAGAAGGAAAATCAGCCATCTAACAACAACTCCAATCCATCCTCTGTTTCTACTGTGTCACATGGTACTGATTACTGAACTCTTGGTTTGTATGGTTTAATGGTTAAACAAAAGGTTATTTGCTTGATTATGAATCAATCTGTACCGACCCACATGTCGAGAAGTTGTTTGTTTGATGTTTGTGAGGTTTACTGATGATTTCTGCATCATTTGGATTTGTGGGCATGCTTTATTTGTTTAATGTTTTTGATAAAGTTGTGAGCTTTTTGCTCGAGATTGTGATTATCAGTGGTTTATGTTAAACGTCGTGGATTAATGATAAAGAGATGCAGATTAGGTATTTAGGCCCCTTTTATTTGTTGTCTGTGTGTTGGGATTTTAAAACAATTGAAGTTGGTGGTTTCAAATTTTGGAAGGTTGATTCATGTCTTTTATGGGTGTTCTTGATTCTTGCTTGGATTTTATTTTTTCATTTTCTTGAATTTATTCAAAATAGGTGATGAGAAAGGGAGTGATGTTGGGGAGTTGAGTTCACCTGCATCTCAGGACAACCATAGCCACCGAAGCCATTTCACCGAAGGAGAGGAAGAAGAGAACGAGAAGGATCTTAACCGTTCGAATCCTCCTCCCGTTGAAGGATCGAGATCCAACGGTAGTAAAGCTAAGGTTGAGAGGGAATTTAAGATTGAGGGTGAAACTGACAAGAAAGATGGAAGCTTTGAACACGAGGAGGCTTCAAGAAAATCGTACGATGGAGGATCGTCTGGGAGTTCTAGTGGTAATACAAGCGGTTCGGATGATGATACTCGTGGTAACAAGAATGTTCAAGGGGCAGGGGATAATGTTTCAAGTGCTGAACCTGTGAAAAAGGAAAATGGGGAGAAGAAGTCGAGATTTTTCCAAGATAAAGTGAGTACATCGGTGGCTTTTATGGATGCACCGTTAAAGGAGGAAGCGATCATTCAATCTGATGGGAAAATTTCAGCAATATTGGAACCAAAGAAAGATGTGGAACAAGGAAATGATGATAGATTAACATTGCCGCATAATGCAGATAGAACTACTGCTGATAATGGAGTTGCACACGAGAGAGATTCTGGAGTTACTCAGGTGTTGTGTTGCTTTTAATATTATATATGAAAGTAATATTTATTATTTTCCGGAAAAAAGCTGTTTTATGATGAAGTTAATTTACTATATCTCTTTTGTAAATATTCGTGCAGCCTTTGTTGGCTCCTTCTCAAGCTCCAGTGCAGAAAACATCCTGGAAGAGTTGTTGTGGATTGTTTGAATTGTTTTCAGGGTCTAATACCTAATTTCAGGTTAATTATCCTTCTCTCGGAGCTTATTATGCACTCGAGTCCTTGTTTTGAGTCTAAGGTCATTCAACAAACTCGCATTCCTTCTGAGGTTTGAGCAATGTCTGTGCTAATTTGTGATTTGACAAGCAAACTGGTTTTTGTCATTCGTTTAACACTGAGTACTTTCTTGCAAGATGCACTAATCATTTGTACTGAATATGCTATGAAATAATCTAAATTAAGTATGCATTATATCTACCTAAGATCAATCATAGGAATTGGCTTCGAATGTGTTGCTTAATCATAGTATCATGTTGGTGCAGATTGTGCTGAAGCAGACGTAACTGTTTCGAAGGTCATCTTTGATTCAAGGAACACTGGAAGATTTGAACAGAGATGCTTGTGATTATTCTTCTTTTAAATTATAATATTATGAACGCAGGCACGAATGCAGCAGTCGATGTACTTAAGGTTTGCATAGATTTAGTATTACTTATAAAACAGGCAAAGTTTTGATTTTTCGGTGCCTCCATGGCTATAGACTTGAGAGTTTCTTGTTTACTATCTATGTTAATGGTGGTTGTTGGTCCATAACGTTCAAAACTGTGAATTTTCAATATTCACTAGTTCTTCTGTCCCTTCATATTTCATTTATCTTTTTCTTGAATTTGGCTTGAATCTGAATTATTAGTTAGTACATGTGTCGTCATTTTCATATTTGCCAAAATAAGGAAACAATCAGTTAAAAATTTAAAATGATCTCAACACACAAATTCTCTGTGTACAGAATAAATATGAAGATGAAAATGACAACTGAAAATAAAAATGACGGGAAAAAATCAAACACAGTAATGACAGACATAAATATCAGAGAATGTGATGTTCTTGATCCTCAGTCTCTCCTCCTTGTTGCAGCTCCATGTATGGCAGCTATGTATATGAGCTGAGTAACAGAAAGGATTATGATGAAAGCTTCCATTGTTTTCTGCACAAGAAAAGAAACAACAAAATGTTATCATTTCCATTTTTACATTAAATCGTTTTCAGCATTCTCTCTCGTTCTCTCCAACTTACCAGACGGGCATTTCTGGCGGACAGTTCGATCTCTCTCCATGCGAAGCTGAAAAACACAATCCACACGCTCATGCCCAAAACCGAGAAGTATATTCAGAAAACAAAACTAAGAAACTTTTATTAAGTTGAATCCGAGGGGGTATTTGTAATTATCCAAATAAGTAAAGCATAAGTTACCCCATAGCTAAGAGCGTCAGACTCCATGCAATGGTTGCAGCAGAAGCAGCAGCTGGCAAACTATCAGCATCCCAATTACGGGCGTGATTCGCCCCTGAAATAATCGACGCGACTCCAACAACACCTGCAATCAAAGCGTACACCACGAAGAATCCAGTCGCAGCATTCCCCATTGGGAAATATATGGGTGAGAAATGAGGTGGAAGATCAAATCCGGGGCCTGTCATGCAACAAAGAAAAGAAAACTCAAATCATACACCTATATTAGAAACATATGATTATGATCATGCATGGTTGAAGGGATGTACCGATTACGAAGCCATGGTTGATGGCTTTGTTCATGGCCCAGCCTCCGATCCCCAGAACTATGGCGAACATACAGAAGTTGAGGAGCAAAAGCAGCCCGGCGACAGGCCTCATCTGTTCTCCGGCCATTGTGGGTTTTTCTATAAGATTGGGTATGAAGTTCTTGAATCTTGAAGATCTTTTGAGGTTTGTGGGGATTGAAAGGGGGGTTTATATGCATGATAGGTGCAGAGGCTTTTGGTTCTTTTCTTGTAAGGCTGTATGTTCCAAAGGTTTTTCAGTGGGGTTGTAAAGATGATGATGCTTTGTGTTCAAGGCAGGGAAGCAAAATATCCGTTGTCTTTCATGGCCGCCAATTTGATTCTGACGTATGTATTTCGTATACAATAATTAAGGATAACAGAAAGTTTCATATTCTGTTCTGATGTTATTAATCATTTTCAAGCATATCCTTTGCCTCTCTCACAAGTCTTCAATAGAAATTTCCAGCAATTATTGAAAGAATGAGTAGACTTTTACTGATAATTATAATTATTATGAATATGATACACAACATTTGCAATGGACGTATAATTCCACTTGCTTGGGTAGCCACCTGCAGTTGATTGTAAATTGTCAGAGTATATTTACAGAAATCATTCCTCCTAAAGTATATCCTATATCAAATTAGATAAATTCTACCTTGTGGAAATCTTAGAATTTGTTTATCTACCGACAGAAGGATGAAACTTTACGGTCAATCATCCCTAAAATTAAAGAACTTACATTAGATCTCAAACAAATTTGGACTAGGGATTCGAGTTAAATACTGATGGTAGTATTTTTCAAATTTCTTGTTCAATAGTGGTTAGAGATGATAGAGGCGAATGGATTTTCAGCTTCTCGTGCAACTTGGATAATATTTTTGATTAACATGGAGAGTGGTTGGGAGTTGAGGAAAAGCCCAAGGCCCGCGTGGAGGAGACATTTCGAGCGAATTTGGGTGGAATGCTTGGATTATTGTGTCCTATCAATGAGATCTCAAGATCTCTATTGATGAACACCCTTGGAATAGTCTTGGGAGGCGAGCATTACTCATATGTAAAGTCCGAATGATGATATGAAAACTCTTTCAGAGGGAGATCACACTCTTATTTGAGAACTCTTTGTACCCAAAAAAAAAATGTTAAACCCTAAATCTAGTACAAGCCAAACCAAGTTCAAATACAAGTCCGCAAGATACATATTGTCATAATTCAAGTTCAAAAACATGTCGGTTATCACAATGTAAATAACAATTCCACATATCCGAGTCAATTACACCATATTATCAAATTCTTTCTAAATTTAAAAGATGAGATTGTGTAAGGAAGCATTCTCGAACGATTGTTTTTGCCACTGCAGCATTCTTCGTTGTTCCCATTACTCATGCACCATTTACATTGAAGCCACTAAACTAATCAGTTCAATTGAATTTGAAAAGGAATATGAAGTTCAACAACTATAGCTTGAACTTCACAAAGGTGGTTCACATTTAGAGAACCTGTACAATTTCCACCTCCCATGCCAGAAAATTAGAATTAATAAGAATCTCAATATTTAGGCCAAATAATGTCAAGCGTATGTATCACTGCATAGCAACAAGAGTCAAGAAGCATGGAATAGGGGATAACATCCATTACTAAATATGCAAAATCCATTCAAGCTGAATTTCCTGAATCTCTAGGTTCTCATTCATCCTCCTGGCTGCGGAGACGAGCAAGCTTGTTGGTGACAACAACATCAAGCTGAGAGGCGCGCTCTACAATTTCCTTCCTCTTCTTCGTAGACACGTTGTGAGCAATCTCGGCACAGTATGTCCTAAGGAATAATTTTACACAACTGAGAGTTAATATTAAGGTTATCAAACTTAGTAAAGAGCTACTGGGACAGACGGACAGAGATATTGTAATACCTGTTGTGCATCATGAGCAGCTCGAGTTCCTTGACATTGTGCACAAGAAACTTCTTGAAACCATTCGGTAGATAGTGGCGGGTTTTCTTGTCAGACCCATACCCAATGTTGGGCATCAACACAGATCCCTTGAACTTCCTTCTGACACGGGAATCAATACCCTTAGGCCGGCGCCAGTTTTCCTGTCATGAATTCAATTGATAGATATAGTAAGTTTTCAATTATTATTCAAGAAATCAATTTCATAATCAAATGTCAAGTAATAATGCAAACACCAAGTGAAAATATGTAAGCAGGATTATAGTAACAGAAAGCTTATAGAAAGTAAAGCAATCCGTGTCGCAAGGCCTGTTCTCAAGTTCATTTATGCCCTAAAAAACGAAATGTCCAGAAACAAGATATTATCCAGGACATCAGATACCACGGGCAAAGTCCAACTTATCAGATACAAACTAAAAGTAAATTTAAGGAAATGTATGTCATCTGTGACAGCAATCTCAGCCGAAAGATGGTGAATTGTTTGTGATAATCACAGGAAATCAGCAAACATTTAATAGCTTCATCATTGATTGCTGCAGGATCAAATGTTCATGCATAAAAACTTTGCAAACATATACTGGAAAAAAGAATACTGTACACATAAAAATAGAAATAAGCAAGAGAGATCAGATGGTGATGCATGATTCGATTTCATCATCGAATTACAGAAAATGTGGTTGGGTAAGTATCATCACGCCACCTCTTGCAAATCTCATCCAAAACATCAACACCAAAAATATAACAAAAATTAGCTAGTAATCCGAGGAATCAGATAGAAATATGTCAATCACCACATTACATCTACGCATAGATGCAAATTAAGACTGGGGCGACAAACTACTATCATCACATTCCCCATTGCAAATCACATTTCTACGAACCTAATCCAAAATCATCGAATCCAGAACACATTCCAAACAGTATATATCAATTTTCAGAGGAATCAGATACAAAAATGTCAATCACCACATTACATCTACGCATAGATGCAAATTAAGCCTGGGGCGACAAAATAACTATCATCATATTCCCCTTCAACAAACACCACACCGGAATCCATACGCACTTGATGAAACTTTCGAAACACAGAAAAATGAATACCTTAACAGAAATGAATCGATCGCTCTGGGTCCTCTTGAATTTCTTCACCCTCTTCTTGATGATTTTCTTGTCGAGCAAGGGGACCGCCATCTTTGCTGACCCTTCTGCAAATTGCGAACAACGAATGAGATTATATACACAACAAAGGAGTTATAAAGAAGGTGGAGAATTAGGGTTTTGCTCACGAGTGTGAATTAGGGTTTTGTGTTCAGGTCCGCCGCCCCTGGAATACGATTTCTGTTGTGCTTTTGTGGTTTATATAGGAGGCTTGGTTTTCGATTAGGGTTTTGACTTAGGTTGATGAAATAGTCAAACTTTATTTTAGGGTGCACTTAAGCTCTATGATCGAATATTTTAATGGCGTTTTTTATATTGTTGATTTTATTTTTATTTCTAATATATCATCTAAAATAATTTAATTGAAACTCAACTTGACTAAAACAGTATTTATCGTATAATAATCATGAGGTGATGTAACTTAATGGTTCGATACTATACTAATTTAACTAGATATTTCGAGTTTAAATACTAGAACATAACTATGATTAGTAGAGTGAGCTTTATACTTAAATTACCGAATGATGTAATTTAATGATTCGATACTATATTAATTTAATTAGATGTTTCATGTTCAAATACTGAAAACGTAACTATGATTAATAGGATGAGCTTTATACTTAAGTGGTTCGACTCCACTGATTAATTATATATGATATATTATCTGATTGTCACTTTTATACGTGAAAAGCTAATAATAAAAGGTTGCAACATGTTCTTACATTGTCATCCCGATTTCATATGATGCATTAATTTTCATAAAAAGAAAATACTCATTAAAGAAATTGTGAAAATATCATTATAATTCCTAAAAAAGAATTAAGATATTGAGCATTACAAAGTTACACACTAGTATGGCATTTGCCCCTAAAGCTAGCTACATGCTGATGCTCAAACCATGTTGAAATTAATAAACAAGGAATACCAAAAAACATGAAGACTGTACAAATATTTCATAAGCTTGTATAAATTTCATGTTTATCTATGAGTACAAGTCTGTATAAGGCATCATCTGGACGTTACTCTGTAAACTCCAATAGACAGACCTTACTGATAGGACTAACATTCAAACAACTATAAATCGAAGAACGAAACTCGTAAGAATTGGGATCGGCGGGGTTGACATCGATCCAGTCTTTGTTAACCTTCTCAACGTAGGAATTGCAGCGATTAACAGCTTCAAACTGAAGCTTGTTTGTCTGCTTCACCAGCTTCTGGAGGAAACTCATGGAGAAAACCACATCAAGATCTTCTTCCCACGTCGTAGTAACTTTGGAGAGCCGAGTTCCGATATTTGCTTTGCATGCACAGACAAGACCGACTAGTGCGTGGTCGTTCTCCCAGTTTTCACTTATCTTGCAAACCTGCAAGCAGAAAAAGCATTCTAGCAAGTTAAAATAAAAAGGCCAAAAGGATTAAGTTATGATGATTTCATCTCCAATATTTTACTACTACCCGATTTTCACCTTGAAGCTTACAGATCAATAGTTGATTTTAAGACATGACTGTAATTGCATGTGTTGTGCCAAATCTTAGATGTCAAGTGAAGTTTTTATAATTCGTTAAACTTCAAGGGGAAGCTTTTGTAATTAGGTCAAACCATATGGGCATTTCGATGTAATTCACCCAACAAAATAACAACATAATACCTATTATATTTTACAGAAGTTTGATTTACTCTCCAAGATAAAAATTTCTGGCTCGATCTCTGATGCCACATCATTTAATATAACCGGCTCACCTCAATGTACTCCACGGCCGTTTCACTTAGCTTGTCCAATAATGAATTTTGGGATGAAAGTAGGCTAATGATCCCTCCCGATCCAATTGGTCTTTGGAGGAATTCCCATGGTGATTTCATCAGTATCTTATGCTTGCCATCTCCGTCAACTGAGCTACTAACAACAGGAAGCATCTCTTCTTCTAAAAACCAGACCTGTTAATATAGATTCAAACCAACAAATGCATGAGCTCAACATTTGAGAGTGTACATGTAAATTATTTGTGATAAAAAGAAAATTAGCATGTATTCAACCTTCTCTGGATCAAATGCAAAGTAGTCATGATCTGAGAACAATTCTTGCAGGGAACTGACCGAGCCAGAAGAACCAACCAATACCAAAGGTACAGCTGACCGATCTTCAATCTGTTATCAGCAAATGATTCAGGTGATACGACAATAGCAGTTGCACCAAAAGTATTAAAGAAAAGGAAATTAAAAGGAAGCATGTGTGAATATTACCTTACCAAACCTCACATCATCATCCAGTAATGCTTTAACAAGATCGGTGTCAGTTTCCTCCAATAATAGAACTATTCCAACTTTGCCATTACAAGTCAAAAGGCAACCTTCCTTTTGCAGTTTCAGATATGGATCGGATAGCTTTGTATTTGCAGCAGAACTGGAATGATCAGATACTCTAATAGTGTTTAATTGTGGCACAGAACTCAAAATATTGATCGACTTCTCCCTGATTTAAGGATAAAAAAGATAGATTCACAACCATTTATACATAGGCTAAAGTTTCGTTTCCTCGAAAAATAATTGGCTACACAGTATCAGAAAAAAAATAAAAATTTTAATGCTTAGAAGAATTGTACCTTGTATAGGGAGTCTTGCTGTTTTGCAGAGCCTGTTGAAGCAATTTTGAATTAACAGTTACTATTTGATTTGCAAGCAAGCTTCTTTGGTCTTTCTCTCCATATCTAAAACCATCAAAAACATGTTGCTGTTCCATTTCACATAGTTTCTTTTTGGCTGCTATCAATCGTCTCTGAAACCTTTTTCTTTCTTTCCATTCCTGATGCAGGCAAAAGATGTGATCAGAGATTAAGCGAACAGAGAAATAAGACAAACGAAAGTAAGTTAAAAATCTCTGCTATATAACTTAAAAGGAAGTTGTTCAAAAATAGAGATAATTAGACTGGCATACCCATATGTTTGGCCTAATTACAAATAATTTCGCATGAGATTTGAGAAATTACGAAAATGTTCCCCGTCATACCCTAAGATTTGGCATTACACATGCAACTATAGTCATGTATCTAAAAACAAATAGTGATCAAGTGGACCACGAAGTAGGGTATTCATGAAATCAAAAAATATATTCAGAGAGAGATGACAAAATCAAAATTCATTTATCAAGATGTAATATAAATTCTTTGACAGGGTTTTGTAATTTCTCAAACCACAGGGGAAGTTTGTGTAATTATCCCAAATCTCAGGGTACGTTAGTGTATTATCCCTAAAAACTATGAAGATTCCTTCTAGTACTGGTGATGAGATGCATAACTCATTAAATAGAAAAGGTGAAAAACCTAAATTTAGCAAATAGCAAAGCAGAAAACAGTATGTCTCACAAGCTCACGTCTTTCTTTCTTGGTTCTCTCATCAGAGCGAATATTTAACTCCAGGAGCCCCTTCGGAGGGGTAATCAACATTTCTCTTTTTTCCAGATCAACGGTTGGAACAATAGCTTCAACAAATGGAACCCAAACTAGTGGACCAGATTCACCTGCCTCAGTTTTTGACTTCCCATTCTGGTCAGTAATATTTCTCAACGAGTCAAGCTTAACATGCAGAAGATCGCTTGCTCCACTGTTGAAAACATTCACAACAGTTCCCACCGGTTCACCCGATTCCTAGAACATTCAGTTCAGTCAAATATGCAATGGGAAAAAAACCTAAGATCTGAAGCTTATTGGGTGTTTTGTAAGCTTATGCGTAATAGTTTATAAGTTCTTCAAGCTTATCATATAGTTTTAGAGCTTCTATACTCCTACATCTTATTTTAAACATAAGCTGTTAAAGTTATCCTATAAAATGAGGCATGATGGCTAATAAGATGTTTTGGTAGCTCATATGGTAGTGGTGTTTGGTAAACATGAGATTTATAATTCTTTTCAGATAAAAATGTTTCAAATAAAACAATAAATTGATTTTAACAAAACAGTTAATTTATGAGATAATAAAAGCATATTATTAAAAGAAAATTAGTGATATCCATGTCATTTAGTGTTTGGAATTAGACAACTTATAAGCTAATTCGCAGAAACGTTTGGAGGACCATATTTTATTTAGTAGCTCAGAAGCTCCAAACAACTTACCTTTTGAGTTTATAAGCCCCTCTACTACAAAAAGAAATACCAAAACACTTGGGAGAAACTTTATATAAGCTCTCAAATAACTTGTAAGTTGTTTTCAGACCTTATAAGACCTCTTAAATTCATAGAAATTCAAAGAAACTCATGATTAGGTTATTGATAAAGGAGATACAATGAAACCACAAACCTTAATAATAACTCTCATGCCAATGAGGTCATGTGTGTAGAACTCGCCTTCATCTAATACTGGCCTATCTTCATCTCTCACCAATATAGCAGAACCAACAAGTTTTTGTGCCTGAGCAACGACAGCTATCTTAAAGCTTTAATACACTCATGTGAATTCACAATCATGCTCAAAGAACAATCAATTAAATTCTCAACAAACCTGTTCAGCTGTCTCAATGTTATTAAATCTTACAATCCAACTTTGTCCAGGATGCCCTCGACCCTCCACCAATTCAATCTCTTGTAGTGTATCGGCTCCCGACATTTGTTGCTTCAACCATCTTGGCCCTGGCTAGAGAGCATAATAAGCCACATTTAGACAACGTATTTCGGTGCAGTATGGCAGCTCTACTTACTCACTTTCAATTCTTTTTAATCCTTATACATATTTTCCTAATTAGGTTTAGGAATTTAACCGGGATGTTACTCCTCTACCTTGGAAAATCGCAGGTCCGGAAAATCTGTGTTCGGTCTTACCCGAACCTCCCCTTGGAAACCGTGAATACCAAAAATGTAACCAGTTTCAACAAAGCCTGGAGTAGATGAAGTCGTCTCTACTAGCTCTTGGGTAGCTGAAAATGCAGGAATAATAAGATATACCCTTGGGGGGTAAAAATAACAAAATTGGTAGTTTCATGGCATAAATTAGACATTGAAACTTCTCAACAAAAACACCACTGAACCAAATCCACACAATTACAAAATTGAAGCTCCACACAACATAAACCCAGGATACATGTAAAATCTACAGGAATTCATGTAAACGGAATAGACATTTAAACAAACACGATGAAAGAAAACTATGTTCGAATTAGTAAGAGCTACGATTTAGAGATATTACCAGTAGAGTTAACAGCGAAGCGAGATGGTCGGCATGTACGCAGATGAGACAGTGTTAATTTGCCGGAAAATGATAATTTGTGACCGGGATTACTCTGTTTTCTCGTCAGAAGCTGAAATTTTGGGGAATACAGAGAATGGGAGAGGGAATTCGAAGAAGAACAGAGAATCGAACAACTCTCCATGGTGACTCTTGAGTGATGAGAGATATTTTGGCGCAGAGATGTATGTTATATGAACTTGATGATAAAATCAATGTCCAACACTTGATGCATGGAGTACAAGTTGGAGTGCTTAATTAATAGAACTTGTTATTAACTTATTATTTGTAAATGAGTTGAAATAAATAACATGCATTGATTCGAAGAAAATTAATGAGTGATTTTCCTTTCTAAAATTTTCAAATTTTATAATTTTAACTTATGCTTATGTTTCTAAATCGTAATTGATGTGGCACAATTTTATTCAAAATTACCACTTTAGGGCGTTTTGATTGAATTTTTATTTGGGGTAATTATTAAATGATACCAAATAAGATAAAAATATTATCTAACCCCCTAGTTTGAAAAAAGTATATTTTAGATCACCAATACACATCTTATTTTTTGTAAACCCCCTAAAGTCTTAAAAAGTCTATTTTGTCCTTTTTTTTACTAAAATCACACTATTTTTACTTCTTCCAATCCAATATTCCTTTAATCATCTCTCTTTTTTTTCTTTTTCTTTTTTCT
>JBBMKE010000001.1:12786578-12797124 GCA_037834125.1 Lippia alba | reverse complement strand
CCCCCGCCCCCCCTAAATTTTGAAAAATTTGATTTTCCCCCCGTAAGTTTTGAAAAATTTTTATTTATCACCTAAATTTTTTAAAAAAATTTTATTTTTGTCCCCTTAAATTTTAAAAAATTTTGTTTACTATTTATATATTTTAAAAAATTTTATAATTTTGCCCCCCTAATTATAGATTTTTCCCTTTTATTATAAAATAAATTACGATTTCACTGCTCTTGAAAAATAATATTGATATTACGAATTTTTCGCCCCATTGCAAATCCTGGCTCCGTCCCTGTCCTCCACGATCTCCTCATTCGTCACCTTCTCCCCCCTTCAGCGCATCATCCGCATAACTTTCATCTTCCACACAATCCAATTCCTGATGCGGAGCACTCAATTCCAGAGACATCACATCCAACGGAGACGCATAGAAAAGCCCTAAGGAGATCACTAAGGAGAGTAGACTCGAACCTATTGCTCGTGTGATCGACGGAATATTGTATGCACAATTTGACCCCAAACACAAGGTCAGCTTTTTCACCGGACCACCGACAGAAGTCGATTTCTTCAGCAATATCGGCGGCGGCCGCCGTGGTGGGCAAAGCGACGGCGGAGAATTGCAGAGAAGTAGCCTCATCATCTTTCACTCCTCTGTTTCTGACCGTTGGGAGGAAAGGAGGATTATCGAGGATTTCTCTGCTGTTTCTGTGTTTCATAACCTACAGAGCTGTCAAATTCCAACTAAACTCGTGCACCCCACCCAACTCCTTTATGTAAACGGAACCAAATCCCTTAATGGGCCTAGTCAAGAATTATAAGGGTGAAAGCTCAAAAGAGCGTTGAGCCTAAAAGAGGAAGGAAATATAAAATAAGGAAATGAAATCTGGCCCGAATTACGGCCCACTTCTTAATATCAAGTTTCCTTTAATATAATCAAGATAATATTTAGGGCTAATCTCAATTCTCATCTCAAACAAACTAGGTTTTGCACTTTCCCTCATATTCTTTGGATTTTAATAATTTTTTTAATATTTAAAAAATATCACACTTAATTCCTTTGAACATATTTTTACTTTCGATTTATCCTCCATCAAGGCGATCCAAGATTCAAAACCATGTGTTCGTCAATCCAAGAAGAACAAAATCCATACTCCACTCGACCCTATTAGACTTTGTTCTTTGACTGATGATTTCTGCTCCGTTGTCTGATTTTGATTATTTGTTTTCTTAAAGTTTGTTAAAATAGATTAAGTGCTAAAATTTTAAAAGAATATGTGAGTGGAAAAAAATCAAATTTCCTTTATTTTTATCAAATTTCTAATAAAATATATTATTTCCTTAAATAAGGATCTTATATTCTTACCTTACATATACCAAATCCATGGTTTTGTTAAACCCTACAAATGAATAAAGCCAAAAAAAAAAAAAAGGAATATTTTCGAAGCTTAAACTCCATAGAGAGAGAAAGATGTACAAATTGTAGAGAGAGAAAGGGGAAGGGTTTCGTGAATTGCAGAGGAGCCTCACAGATGAATATCTTCTTCTAATGCTCTTCTACAGTTGATAGATACATATAAATTCGCAGTTGCTGTGTGTATTTCCTTCTGTGTGTGTTTTACGGTGTTTATTTTCATCTATTATACACGAGCAGAGGGGGAGTGAATTGAATTGAAGAGAGAGTAAGGGCAAAGCGTGGCTTTGCGAGGCATTTGGGTGTTAGATCTGTTACAGGATGAGTACGAGCAGGGGAAACGGCGCCGGCAATGGCGGCGGAGTACAAACCATACCGGCGGGGTCGCGGAAGATGGTGCAGAGCTTGAAGGAGATTGTTAAGTGTCCCGACGCGGAGATCTATGCCGCTCTCAAGGAGTGCAATATGGACCCCAACGAGGCCGTTAATCGTCTACTATCTCAAGGTTTTTACTGTTTTTTGAGAAGCACTGAAAAACCCTAATCTTTTTTGTTTTTAGTGTTTTGTGGGTTAGGGTTTTACTTTTCTGCAGTATGTCCAAGCGGAGTTTCTGATACACATTGGCCAACCATATGCATGCTTTTGTCATAAGCTAACTTTGTTTTTCCGTTTACTTACTAACAAACTGAAGAACACGAGTTTGGCAGTGGGTATTCTTTCGTAATCTTTATTCCATATTTGAGTAGTTTGCTTTTTACCAATCCGTCAACTTATTTGAGAAATTACCCAAAAAGAATTAAAATGTATTACTAATACTGACAAAAGAAGAAACTTTAAGCGGTTGCTTTTCTGTACTTCAGTTTCTGTTTTCTCGCTAAGCGTTTGTATCTTTGTAATCTCTTGTTGCTTCTATTTTTGAATAATGTATTGGCCATTGGGCTGTTTCTACTGCGTGATGATGAACTGAATTGCATATTTGTGGAAGATTTTAATGGATCCTGTGGAGGGTCTGCCCAATTGCCTTGTCTGCCTTGTCTGGATTTGGTTTCACTGCAGGATTTAGTTTTAGTTTCTGAAAATTTCATATGTAAACCAACAATATGACTGACTGTTGAATATTTAATTGTGCAAATGATTTGTAGTTTAGTTACTAAATATTTACCTGATGTGTTTGCCTTTGTTTAGATCCTTTCCATGAGGTGAAGAGTAAACGAGAAAAGAAAAAAGAGGTACGTGATTTATTACTTACAATCCGAAGGTACTGTTGCATGTGATTTAGTTTCAGAACCTGGCTGAAACATGATGTTCTTTGTTATTTCTATCTTCACAGGGTAAAGATACCACTGAAAATTCCAGGTCTCGTGGTGCTAATACTAATTCAAGTCGAGGTGGCAGGACTGGTGCTGACCGATACCTTGGGCGTGGTGGTTCAACGCCATATTATTCATCGGGTACTTTTAGCTTCAGTATTTAGTGGATATTTTCATAATAGAGGTTTTTCTGAAAGACATAGCAAGTGTTTGCACTTACTTTTTTCTTTGGCAGAATTGCCTGGGAAATCATCATATAAGAAAGAGAATGGATCAACTCCTTATGCAAGTTCGTTGCCGTCAGGAAATAATAGAAGCAGAGGACCAGCAGCAATCAGGTCTGTCACCTTAAATTGCAGTCACGTGTCATTTAAGCTCTTCAAATGTGATTATGAAATGCATTCAAATATATGCTTGTTTTGCAGAAAAGTATAAATAAGATTCATCAATTCATATGCTTTTGCACTTTGCTTTATGATTTTCATACCTTGCTTATCTTTCAATTTGGATTGGTGCTTCTGGTTTTTAAATTGAAAGTGTTTTCGACAGGTCTCTTGATGTATCCTAAGTTCCCTATATAATTATCTTCCAATTATAAAAAAACAATTTCAGTATGAGAATGAGTAGTTGAATTTCAATATAGTCTCTTTTGCTGTTATTGACATGTTCTTTACATTAAAGGCTCATTTTTTTGTCCTGCATGGTTTGTTTGTTTATAGCAATGGCGCCTCTGCTGAGAATAAAGGGCCATCATTGGGCACAAATGAGACCATGCTCTCTGGTGTTCAGCCAACTTCTGGATATCAATCTGCCTGGGTTGGTGCTCCTGGTCAGGTGTCCATGGCTGACATTGTAAAGATGGGCAGACCGCAGAATAAAGTTCCAAATGCACCTTCAGCAAGTGGATCAAATCATAATTTAAGATTTCCTGAGGATCATTCATCCAAAGATCCAGGATCAGCTCAGCATTTACCAGTGGTTGGGGAATGGCCTTCCATAGAGAAGCCAGCTTCCATACAAGTGATTTCCAGCCCGGAGTATGCTGTCAACTCTAATCAGCATCTAGAGCCATCCAGTATTTCGTCTGACAACATTAATCAACATCATGATGCAGATGAGATTCAAGAAACAGATGATGATAAAATAGAAAATGCTGGAGCTACTACTAATGATGTGGGTTCTGATTCTATATCGAATAGGAAGATTCTGGAAGATGATTCAAGAGATGCATCTCTCTTTGAGAATGATATGTATAATAACATGGGTTCATACCAGCATCAGACTCATGATTTCCCTGAAGGTGCCTGTTACAATTCTCTTTTTAATACGATAATATTTGTATAATATTTATGTTCCCAATATAACACTTCCACACCCTTGGAAAGTATGTTAGGGTATGTTGTCTTCTGTATTATGTTGTGGTGAAACAGTACCCAAAATTGAAATATAGTGAATCAGTGCTTCCTAAAATTAGTCCCAACTACTTGGTCCTGTGTAGTTTTTTCTAGCTATTATTTGCAAACCGCAAGAAGTGGATGTTAATGCTTAGTCTTAACCTGGGCCTGGAAAGAAGATGAATGGCTCTATAATGTCATTCTCAACAACATTATAGATCTACTTCGCTAGTATAACTATTTCTTAGTTTTGCATTTTCATCTGTGGCTACACCGAGTTTAACTCCTTTGTATGTTGCAGTTGAAGAAAGTGGTGCCTCAATTTCGTCAGTCACCAGAAATTTGCAACAACTAAGTGTAGAGAATGATGATAGAGGATTGCCATCTGAGCGACATGCGCCTGCTGTGGTGATTCCAGATCATTTGCAAGTTCAAAATGTAGATTGCTCGCACTTGAGCTTTGGTAGTTTTGGATCTGGCATGAATGTTGCAAAGTCTTCTGCTACCATGACATCTGTGCCTGCTCAAACTAACTTGGAAGAGTCACATAGTGAGGCTGATATTCCACCAGTTGGCCATCCAAACTCTAGGTGTGGTAATTAGTTCAATTGCATAAATTTTTTATATTTTTTATGTTCTACATTTTTGGGTTTTCTTCCATTTTAACTTAAATACTCTGCATCTCTATTTCAACTCTTGTTGCAGAGATTCTGAATATTATGTAGAAGAGTCTCTTAGAAATGCTCCTGATCATGGATTGTTCCATAGAACTGATGAAGAAGAGTTGAAGTCTGATAATGCTGAAGTAGCTCATGAAAATCAATATTCTTTTCCTTCTTCCAACCCTGGATATGGCTTCGATGATGCTCAACACTTGAGTGCTGCTTTTAGTCACACAAGTACCCAGATGCAAAATCTAGCTCCTTTTTCCAATGTTATGGTACAGTATTCCCTGCCTTTTGTTTTGGATTGAAGAGATAAATTTGATTTATGAGGCAATCTATCTAAAGTAAGTATTAGCGGAAGTATTCCATTTTCTAGGCCTGGATAGGGAATTTGATGAATGAGCTTTTTCTGTTTGAACAACTAATAGAATTGGTTAGCTGGAAAGATTATGGTAGTGGCGTTCATTGAATCTAAAATATGATATGATTGCTTATGGATTTTTTGTTACAATGAAGTAATTGATATTCTCCTATACTTGATCTTTGTGTGATGTTAACACATTGTTGTATGTGCCAATCACATTATTATTTAAGCCAATATTTGTTATTGACCTTTTGACTTTAAAATTTGGTTTGCAATTATGCGTTTTCTAATCCAATTTTAGTTTAGCATGTGTTAATGCGTCAAAATTATGAGTTTGAAGTTTTTACTCGGCTTCCTCAGTTGCTGAAATGTATTCTTCTTTTGGCCAACAGCAGTCATACACAAATTCGCTGCCCAGCACCCTGTCGCCTGCTAATGTTCACCCGAGTAGAGAATCGGAACTTCAATACTCTCCATTTCCTGTTACACAATCAATGTCCGCTAGAAATTCTGTCCCTTCAATTGGCAGCTCTGCAATTGCTATGTCTGAGGTACGTTTGTTAACTAAGTTCTAGAACTCACTTAGTTCTCATCATTTATCACTTGCTAGTTCAACATTTTTGCAATATGTTTTTGGTTCTAGTAATTTTATGGGAAAATGTAAAAGAAAAGAAAATTACAAGTATTTGGTGCGAAAAAGGGGGAGAAAACAAGGAGAAGCTTACATCACATTTTCACAACTCATTTTATTCTAATTCACCACTCAATTTACTCATATCACCCAATGTAGGAGAGAATTATTTTGTTCGCCAATTTTCTTAACGACCAAACAATTTTGGATTTTGGTTTCTTTTTCCTTAGTATTCTCTTTTCTTGGCAAAGTCCTAGAGTTGTTGGTCCTGTTGGGTTTTGTCATAAGTTCTGCGTGTTTTTCTATCTCCTTGTAAAACAAAAAAGATCCATTTAGTTAAGTTGTGTAGTGTAATTAATGTTGAATCTGACTAAATTTAACATTGTGCTATTTGGTGGACTTTTCAGGCTTTGAAAACAGCTGGTTTCTCATCAACACAGCCTACTCCGCAGACCCTTCCCGAAACAAATGTTGCCACGGGACCTCCTCTTCCACAGCAACTTGCTGTTCATCATCCATATTCTCAGCCCACTCTTCCTTTGGGACCATTCACGAACATGATTGGCTATCCTTTCTTGCCTCAGAGCTACACATATATGCCTTCTGCCTTCCAACAAGCATTTGCTGGTAACAACACGTACCATCAATCTCTAGCAGCTTTACTTCCTCAGTATAAAAATAATTTTTCTGCCAGTAGCTTGCCTCAATCTGCTGCTGTTCCTTCTGGATATGGTGGCGGCTTTGGAAATACCACCACGATCCCTGGAAATTTCCCATTGAATCCACCTGCCGCCCCTCCATCTGGGACATCTTTAAATTATGATGATGTTTTAAGATCTCAGTACAAGGATACTAGTCACTTGGCGTCCCTTCAGCAGGTATGTTGCTTGCGCCCCTATTTGGCTTAGTTACATCTGCACCCCGACGTTTGGTACCTCTGAGTTCTATAAAACTATGTATACCACTCCACGCAAATGTTTAAAAGTACAACGCCACTTTATATTAGGCAGTGATTTCTATAATTTTCCAACCTTCCCGTAATGATTTTGTTCTGTCTTAATAGTGCAAGGAGTGGTTCTTAAACTCGCAGATGTCAAATGTAATACTGCAAATTTGCGCGGGGTTTCTTATAGACGTATTCGACCTTAACTTTTAATATTTGGAACTTCTCAAAATAAAAAAAGAGATTGTTGGTATATAGCTTAACCAGCAAATATATATTAGAGCACTGATCATGACCTATCCTTATCTCCCTCTCTCTCACGCACAAAAATGCGACCATTGTCTCATCTCATAACGTCCTTGTTGTAATTCACATTTCTACAGAACGAGAGCTCGCCAATGTGGCTTCACGGCCCGAATTCGCGAACAATGGCCACTGTCCCAGCCAACAACTACTACAATTATCAGGGACAAAACCAGCAAACAGCAGGTGGATTCCGGCAGCCTCAGCAGCAGCCATCACAGAATTTCGGGCAACAAGTTGGCTACCCGAATTTCTATCACTCGCAGGTGCTCGAGCAGCAGCAGAACAACCAGAGAGATGCTCAGCCACAGCAGCCGCCGCCTAAACACTCCCAACTTTGGCATAACAGCTACTAATCTTTCCCTCACCTCCTGAGTGTGAAAAGGCAAGTGAAGTGGCCTTCAAAAGTCGTGTTTGAATATGACGAAGAATGGTTTTTTACATGATTTTCACAAATGGATTTTGATTGGCCACCCACTGCCCTGTCTCTGCCTCGAGGTTGTATTTTTACCTATTTATCCCTCAGTCAGTTGATGTAACGTAGGAACACCACTGCTAATTTTGCGTTAGTAGAACACACGTTTCTTTCTTTCTTTGTTTTTTTCTTTCTTTTCCTCCTTATTTTAGTATAGTGTTTTCTATTGGTTTTTAATTTAAGTAAATTGTTGAGAGTTTCATTGTATCGAATTTTGTTGTCATTTCTGTTGCGATCCTAAATTGATTTGTAATCTCTTTTGCTAAGCTAATTAACTTGTTAAAAATCATGATTTTATACTAAAACATTTAAATGAAGGTGTGAAAAATTAATTAATCTACTCAACATTCGCTTGAGGTTTGTCATTATAAGATCCAAAGCTGCATGATTTAATTCTTTTAAATTATTAACAAAAAATGTAAACTTATGAAAGAGTGTTTGAGAGAGGAGGTTAGTTTAATAAAAAATCTCGAATTCGAATATGAGAATGCACCTATTACTTAATGGAGAGAGCTTACAACTCAGTTGAGTTGATTCATGAAAATGGACTATACAAATCCAAAAAAAAAAAAGAAAAAATTGCTAGATTATGTATAATGAAAATAAGTATCCCACGTGTAATCATGCCGATAACTTCACCTTTTCTACAAATATTTATTAAGGCTAATGTAAGATTTCGATGTGGTATAAATATGAGTGGCCTTTGGCATGTATGTAATGTACATAATAAAACAGCGCAGAAAGTAAGTAAAGCTCCAACACGCACTCCCACTCAACTTCTCCGCGAATTCTCTCAACGATTTCCATTTCTCTGGTAATTTCCATGCCTTTCTCTCTCTCTCTCTTCCAACTCTGCTGATTTTGCAGTTGCTACTTCGCCGGGATTCCTGAATTTTAGTTTGAGTTCGAGCTGTTAAATTCTTGACTTGGAGCTGAATTTCGCGTGATATGCTTTATTTCCTCTATAGCTTTTTTAGTTCGCAAGCTTCGTGAGTAAGTTATTCGTTCCTTTCGTGTGGGTTTTCTGTATGAGTTCCTTTTTATTGAAATATTGTGACTGCATCAGAAGTGTGTTATTATTTTCTTATTTTCTGTCATTGTATCTACATGTTGATGTCGGAAGTATCGCAAATGGAAACGAATTTAAGAGCCGTGCAAATTTTAGGTGTGTAGATCTCTGATTTTGGTAGTAAATGTTGGCTTATTGTAGATTTGATTACTTGGGCTCAAGATTATTCGAGTTAAAGATAACAGCAAGTGGTGGGAATTTTGTTTGAGCTGCTTTCTCTAGTGGATGCTCTTGAAGCAGAAAGATGGTTTCTTGAAACTCAACAAATAGGTTTGTGAAAGTTCCTTCTTTAGTCTTCATTATTGCCTAAACCGGCACCTTTAGGTAAAGATATTCGAAGCCTATGAAAGTGGTTCTTCCAGTTTGAGATATATGAAGGATAATATGAGTGGAAATAATGAGGATTGCCCCTCCCAAAGCAGTAGAGCTAAGAAGCCCGAAAGCCATAGAGGTAACGGCAATAAGGATGCCATGCCGGGCAGTCAACTGTGGACCGATGGACTCATTTGTGCTTTTGAATTCATCCGAGGGCATAAAAAACCTTTATCAAGTTGCCGGTCATCTCATCAAATCGATGAGGCTAAATTAAGGAAAGAGTCTCAAAAGCAAAGTGGTAACCCCCTTATGGAATCTTCTGCTCTTGTTGAATTGGGGAGTCACCGATCTGAATGGCGACACGTGGATAGCCAAAGCTCTCATTTGTACAGCTCCCATCCGACTGAAAGATGTGATGGAAGTTGTTGGGTTCCTATTGGCTGGGCAAGAATAGCAGAACTTGTCAAAGAAGTGCAAGTTGATGCAGAATGGTCGACTCAACAGTTTGACTTTGTGGATGACGAGGATGATCTCACAGTTGCTGACTTAGCCGCGCCATACTGGGAACGTCCTGCTGGGCCCAGATGGTGGTGCCATCTTGCTGCAGGCCATCCTAATGTCGAGCCATGGCTTAATGGTGCTCAATGGTTGCATCCTGCCATTAGAACTGCTTTGATAAACGAAAGCAGATTGATAAGTGATCGGATGAAACATCTATTATATGAGGTGTGTCTTTGATATCCATTTTCTGCCCTTCAATGCGTTTACGTTGGAAACTCTTATTGAATGAAGTCGAATAGTCTGGAGACATGCTTTGTAATTTTCAACATTTGGCAATACAATTACACCTTCTGCTATGCTTTATACGTGCATCACAGGTTCCGGTGAGGGCTGCTGGAGGTTTGCTGTTTGAGCTTTTGGGGCAGTCTGCTGGTGATCCTTTTGTTGAAGAAGATGACATACCTGTTGTTCTACGGTCGTGGCAAGCTCAGAACTTCCTTTTAACTGTTCTACACGTGAAAGGATCTGCTTCAAGAATCAATGTTTTGGGCATTACAGAAGTCCAGGTTTTTTTTGTAGACTAACAGATCTCTGATCCCAGTGGATAACATCTTTTTCGTAAATAAATGTCACACGTGATTATGCTTGTATATTTTCTTACATCAGTTGCATTTTACCATTTAGGAACAACTTCTTGCTGGTGGTTACAATACCCCAAGGACAGTACATGAGATTATAGCACATTTAGCTACCCGCCTGGCACGGTGGGATGACAGGTGAGACTAGGATGATATTGGCGCCTATTTATAGTTGCTAATTATGTTCAGGTAATGCCACAGATAATCTAGGCAAAATCTTAAGGTCGACTTTTATTGTTTTCTTCCTTCAGATAGTTATTGACTCAAGGTATACTATCTTCATCTCTTTCTTGTGTGTTTGTGCTATGTCTGCATTAGTTCCATCCCGCCTCAGAGAGAGTGCTAATTATCAATGTATTATACTTTTAAGTCAAGAAAGGAAGTTAAGTCAAGGTTCAAGCTGTCTGCAGTATCAAGCACCATTTGAATCCAACAGCCAACATCAAATTTATCCAGCAGACTAGTTTCATAACATTGTTTTTACTTGGCTGTTTATTTCTTTAGGTTATTTCGGAAGTCTATTTTTGGGGCAGCAGATG
>JBBMKE010000001.1:12744054-12762321 GCA_037834125.1 Lippia alba | reverse complement strand
TGGGAGTTAGCTAAGGAGTTACTGCGCTTCCGACGAGCTTCTATGTTTGCTGAAATTATTTATTTGGACCCCTAGGTGGTTTGAATAATTGAATGATAATTCAACTTTACATTGTTGGTAAAGTGTCCCTTCTGATGCTGAAAAGGGTCAAAAGAAAGGAAAAAGGGGTGATTATTGTGTGTAAAAACCAATCACTTTTGGTAGGTGGAAATGACATAACTCACACGTTTGCAGTGAATGTTAGCAGGGGAGATTAAATTCTATGTACCTTCAATTGTTTGCTGGTAATGTGATAGGATAGTGTCTGTATTTGTGTGTGTGAATGTGTGTTCTTGATAAAATATCAATGGGTTTACTTGATGTAAGATGTCACATTGTTTGAGAAACCCTAATTATTGTCCGGAGTAGATGATCGTCTACAAGGGCATTCTAGTACATTGTAAATTTTTATTCAAGATTTATATCATTTGATGATGCCCTGTCAATCGATAGAAACATGTGAAGTGTATGGCTAAAGCAAAAACGAAAGTTTTGTCAGGGAATTGGAGCAGGCTAGCACGAGACAAAAAATCTTCTTTCTAAATGGTTTCATTTGAAACTGTTATATGTCCAAAGTTCAATATGATTTCAAACAATTCGAAAAACCTCAACTTTTGTACAAAAGGTCCTCAGGTCAATTTTTTTTTTTTTTTTTTGACTCATCACAAGTATTTGGCTGCTGGAAATATACCTGTGCGACACCCTAATCTCCAACTTCATAAAATTACATAAACTACCCCTTTTTCGATTTTGATATTACACATACCTCCCTTAACTTTTTTTTATCTTTCAATTATCCGCTCCTGTTTATCGGTATAACTTATTTTCCTATTGTGATTATTTAGTTGTTCGAACAATTGAACAATAATTCAATTAGTTTACGTTATTGGTAAAGTATCCCATTTTCTGACGTCGAAAAGGACAAAAGAAAGGAGTGATTAATGTGTGTGCAAGAACCAATCAATTTTGGTAGGTGGAACCGTGGAAATGAGCCAGTTTCAAGCTGGATATGCCATAATTCACTTTCTAGTCTGCAGTGAATGTTAGCATGGGAGATTATTGCTGGTAATATGACAGGATAGTCTGTGTATGTGTGTGTGAGTGTGTGTGAGTGATAAAATATTTTATTTGAGATGGGAAATGCTACCTTTCATATTAATGATAATGAGTAAAGTGAAAAAAGTGAGGAAGTTAGATTTTTTTTTTTTAACACACATCCCAAGTGATCAGAAGAATTCAAAATCGGGTGATTTTCCTTAAACGAAGAATACTTTTACTATTTGAATTAACTCTTGTTTGGGGGTGAAGAAGTTGGATCACAAGATATATTCATTTTCCGTGTCCGAATTGTTCAATTGAATAGAAAATTTCATGCAAATGTATAAACTAAATATTTCCGATTTACTTGAAAGTTGGAAAGTTTTAAATTGGTCATTTGCTAACCTAACAATTATACTTACGATCTTTATAGTGTATGGAGACATATAAAATTATTTTACTATTTATTATATTATATATTAATTTTTGTTGGATTATTGCAGCCTACACATTTCATATAAACTTTTTTTAAAAATATATATATCCATATATCCATAATCCATATTATATCAAATTCGTATCACCTATATATATTTATTGTTGCATATCATAATTTTAGATGGACATAATGACAGTTTATTAACAGTTTAGTATATCATCTTTAAGTTATGTAACAAATATACATACATATATATGGGGTAAATTATGGGAACTTCCCTGTTCTTTGGTACGTTTTTCACTTTTTCCCTTAATTTTTAAATTTGTGTGATTTCCTTCCTAATTTGTGTAAAACGTATCACCATCTTCCTTTTGGACGGAATCTTGGAGAATATTTCGTTAAATTTTTTTAACAAAATTTTGGCGTGATTTCTAAGGGCAAATCTATTCAATTCAAATATCAAATGTGTCAATATTATACATCAAATCACAAATCTCAATGTACGGAACACAATAGTGGCCTTGAAACCAAAATCTGACAACCGGAGAAAGAGGAATTACCAGTCAAAGATATCGCACAGAAGATAAAGTTTTGTAGGTGAGTTCCAACGGCTTCCGACGATCACAAGGATCGAATGGGATATGAGTTTTGTTCGTTTTGGAGAGATGAACACTATGGTGGCTGTCTTAGCTCTTGGATCATCGTGATGGAAGAGAAATAGACGGTTAAAGTTGATATGTTTTTATTCGAATGAAATATTTCAAGAATATTCTGCCGGAATCGTGCAAAATGAGTAATGTGCAAAAAATTTGAAAGGCGAGGAGGGAAGTCACGCAAAATCAAAGATTAAGGGAAAAAGTGAAAAACGTGCCAAAGGATAGGGGGTTTCCGTAATTCAGCCAAAAGATAATATAAAGACATGAAGAACTCTGTCAAATTTTACAAAAGTTACTTCAAGCGGACATGTGTCTTTTCAACTTGTGACTTTATTTAATGAAATAGCGCACATGCTGTATGATTCGGGTCGAAATCGGTATCAGCGGTGAGGTCGACTTCGGGGCTCGAACCAATCAAGAATTTATATTGTAGGGAATGCCTTGGTCGAAAACCTGTACTTAAAGAGGAAAGCAAACGTGAGCTTAAGGCCAACTGGGGGAATGGGGGTTGTGTCCCAGTTTGACACTCCGACGCTCAAGTCAGATAATAGTACAAGATAGTTCTGAAAGTATAGAGGTCGAAGGAATAGTGTGCTTACCAATGCCTTGAACTTGGGGTATTTATAGGCCTTAGGAAGTGTGGGACACCTGTTTATGCAGTGTGGGTGCATTAAATGCAACGGCCGCCACTAGGGAACAGTACGCCCTTGTACAATCCACTTTGGCAGGCCTTTTCCAGAGGCTGTCTATGATGATAGTGACTCTTAACAATGACCCTTGGCGTGCGCGTGGAATGGACGAGGTCGAATATCCATGGATTCGATATCTCAGAGGTCGTTTCACGTGACTCCTTGTCTTTAGGATCAGCTGGTGGGGGGAGGTCGATATGGGCCCTCGAGGGGGTTATCCACCTCGTCGCCCAACTTTGGCGGTTGGAATTTGCTCACACATACAGGTCCTTGTTGGAGTCGATCCCTTCGGGGGTCGAGTGACCCTTCGCCTGTTCTGGTGACATGTCTCGGATGGCAAGTGCTTGCCACATGTCAAGAATTTGTGATCGCCACGTCACTGTATAATTCAATCAATAATTTATGCCTATTAAATGTATATAACACTTGAAGTGGGCATGCGTCTTTTTACTTGTGATTTGATCTAACGAAATAGGGCACGTGCTGTATAATTCAATCAATAATTTATGCCTATTAAATGTATGGCGGTGAAGGACTTGTTTGGTCCCCATAAATAACCGTACATAGAGGATTAAAAGACCAAAAAAGCTGATATTTCTGTACGGATATATTTAAAAGTATTATTTTATTGTCGTGTCATACATTGTGTCTAATACTCGTTTTCTGAAAAATTTAAGAAAAAAATTGTATTGATATATCTATATCCGTGCATTATAAGTTTCTACTCTCTTAAACCTTATGTAATAATCTTGTTCAAAATTGATTGTGATGGGGCACTAACCAGGAAAGTTAGAATTAGGAGAACTAGCTTGTGACGAGCGTGGGGGAGCTCACAGTATGAGCTCGCTCCTTAGAATCCTATGAATTGAGAGTATTGCCTTCTGGGAGAGCTCGGGTATGACGAATTGTATTCGGAGCTCGTTCGATATGTTTGCTTCTTGTACTCTGCTAACGGAAGGACACGCAGTAGTCCCAAATAGCAACGTGATTTGAGAACCCCCTTTCCTTGCATGATTTCAAATAATAAGAAGTTCACGTCGACACAGTTAAACCAATGTTATCTCGCTTAATGAAATTACAAACAAGTAAAGATTGATATATTTATGCATGTGTGTAAGTCAGGAAATGTGCAAGATTTGTACAAGTTTCAGCTTCTATATGGTTTGGATGTTGTTTTCTAGTCTATCAATTCAGAACTTAAATATACATTATTAATAGCTTGCAATTTGGTCCCCATTCGAAGTGTCTAAAGAATGGTGATGTCGTTACTGCCATTGTGTCCTTTTTAGGTAGAGATTTAGTAGTCATTCATAAATGGTGTGGGACTGGTTATGGAATTATCACTCAGAAACAGTATAACCTTCTTGTGTTCTTGCATTTGAAGAAGGAGCGCGCGAAGCTTCTGGAGAAGTATTCAAAGGTTGAAGAGCTTAAAAACAAGTTCCGGAACTGTACGGCGTTAGTGAACGAAAAATATGATTGGTATCCTGTCATTTTCCCTTACGTTTGTTCTGAATTCTTATTTGTATTAGAGTGTTAATATTATTAGTTTCAAGCTGGATCCTGAGGTTATGTAAATGTTATTTTTTGATAATGAAGAACCTTAACTTATTCTTTAATGTTTTACTGATTGTAAAATCAATTTCCTTTATCCAGCGTTGGCGGAACTTCAACTGCAGGCTGATGCATGGAAAGATGAGAAAGAAAAAGAATCTGGTGTGCGTATGGATCTTGAGAATGAGGTGTCTGCTCTAAAAGAAGAAGTTCGAACGCTGAAGCCGAATGACAACTCTGCGTCCCAAAAAGCGGATAAGCGGCTGCACGAATGTCTGAATGTTGCTCAGAAAGAGATTAAACAACTGAAGGAGCTTGTCACCAAGGAGAAGCGTCGAGCAGATGATTTGAATCAAAAGTTGGAAGAGGCTAGGAATAGAGCTAAAAAGATAGAGGAGTCTCGCAAACATATATGCTCTAGAAAATCCGTTGCTATTCAAACCAGTGAGTATGATACTGGCAGAAGTGGAGAACTGTCGAGTGATGTTAGTATGGGATTGTTAAAGAACGATGCTCAATTGTCAAAACTGATGGAAAAGATGCTCTTGGAGAAAGATCTGAGAAAGAGTGATATTGTTTCTGAATCTGATACAGTTAAACTGCTAAAGAAACAGTTGAAGCTAGAAAAGATGTTTGTGAAGCATGCCAAGAAAGTTTCAAAGGTGGAAGTTGCTCGGAACAACTTGCTGCATCAAGAACTATTTCGCCTAAAACAGGAGTGTCATGGATTCCAACAGCATTTGAACATACTAGATAAGACCTTCATTTGTGGTGGAGAAGGTATGCGCCAGTTGGAAAAGGTTAGTCCCGATTTGCTCTCAAGTATTAACACCCCATTACAACAATCAGGAATGTCAAGTCTTTTTCGTTTTATATAAGAAAGTTTTGCTAATTTATGATCCTTTTATTCTGAAACAGTTGCTCCATATGGAGGAATCAGGTATAGATTCTGGGCTGGATCCTCCATATAGAGGTTCCAACCACAAAATGTTACAGAGTTCTGCGATAATTTCCTGTTCGGCATCTTTTTCTGATCGACCCTTGGTGGGATCACAGGAAAGAGGTACTTTGTCTGTCACAACCTCAGCTAAATCGGTGGAAGATATGTCAAACCTCAATTCAACTATATCAAAGTTGTTGGATAAGGCTCAGATAAAGTAAAATGAACATGCTGTTGCCAAAACTGATAAAGCTGTGAGAAGTCCAATTAAGGATAGTGCCAATGAAGGAAAGTTGGCAACCATGAAAGGAAGCGGATTTCCAATGCGGTTATGCCCATTGAAAAATTTCATCAAGAGGCACCGGAGAAAATGCGTTTGCTGCATGATATACTGAATGTCCATAATGATGACCGTAAGGAAAATCTGAAAGAGAATCCTTGTGGAAGGCTCATTAGACCTTGCAAGAGGAGAAAGACTTCTTGTGATGGGAGGATAGTGGTTCATAATTTGCAAGAGTTTGGGGAGCCAAAAAGCACTCGTGATTTGGAATTGGATCACTCTGAATCCTGTATGCATGCTTCACCACGAGGATCTAATGTAGCAAAAATTGATGGGCATTCGAAGAATGAAAAGAATTATATGTTGGACGATAACCAGTGCATTCCTCAAGATTATGATGAAATGGATGCTTGTGACTTTATGAAGTTGCTAGACCTGGATAATGCTGATGAAGAAAGTTCTTATCGCGGAGCTATTGCCATGCCTCTATATCCCATCCTGCCTGATGTTGAATTCCCTGGAGATGAGAACCTCCAAGTAGTGCATCCTCAGAGACTTGTCAATAAAAGTTCCCACGAGGCGTTTTCAAGTGCAAGGGATGATCTGGTGTCAGCTTCTAGTATTCATGCTATTGACACAGATTGGACTGATTTGGTATTGGATGGTATTGGGTCGACGTTTCAGAGAGAGGACGATTCTGTTGGTTTCATAAAACATACAGATTCTGTGCAAGCAATACTCATTTTAACGAGATCCTCGTTTCATGTAAAAGCTTTGGAATTGGAGAACTATCTCATCCTGGAAACATTGAAAGTAATATACCATCTGGGGATAAAAGAGTTGCTTCTCCTGGAGCTACTCTCAAGTATTTTGTTGTATCCTCAGACAACAAGGATAACGACAGTATCATGAGGATCCTTCATTCTATTGCAGTTATAAGCCACAATTTTCTCTCCTGCATTCAGCAGAGATATTTATTCGAGGTATTCTACATGTTCTTTTGAAACTTGAAGATCTTTCTATGAAGTAAGTGAAGTGTTTAGATTTCGGTTTATTACCTTGTTTGATGTTTTATGCATGGATTCAACAGTACAATTGCTATAAGGAATCTTTTTCTCAAACATGTCATGACTACAACTAGAACCCGATTGACTCTTGAGATACCGTAGTGAGGAACTTCTTTTCTTGACCTTTCTTGCATAAAGTAGTTCGGAGAATTCTCGTGTTTCGGGCTTGTATAATGCTTGTGCTTACTACATTCTGGGGTAGTACTAAGGAATATTGCTTGAGGTGGTCGCAAGATTGATCTTTGATTTCCAAATCTCGTTCTCTTGTTTAGGTCTCACATTTTGTCAGAAGTTGAATGGTATAGTATTCTATGCTTAGAATTTCCTTTCAAGCTTCACAGACTGTCAAAAGTTGAATGGCGTAATATTCGATGTACTTTTATTTTGAGACGGAAGGAAGTTAATATTAATCCTGTGCTCTTTGAACTGTATTTACAGGGAGAAGGTCTGCATTTTCTTCTCTCTAGTACTGCACGGAATTTCTGAAATTGGAACAGAAAACCCGATGAATGTCTCTCGTGATGCTTCAACGGCTCTGCACATTCAAACAGGTTTGTTGAAACATT
This sequence comes from Lippia alba, assembly GCA_037834125.1. Taxonomy (NCBI): domain Eukaryota; kingdom Viridiplantae; phylum Streptophyta; class Magnoliopsida; order Lamiales; family Verbenaceae; genus Lippia; species Lippia alba. The sequence goes on along the minus strand of JBBMKE010000001.1, from coordinate 12,755,053 downwards.
TTGTTACTAAACTTCATCAATTCTGTTGTTGCAGTTTCCCTCTTTAGGTTTTTATTAAGGAAAATATTATATTCTTCTACAGCACTATCTGGACCAGATTTGAGGAGGATGTTTATGCAGTCATGTCATCTGTCTGAACTGCTTGCTGTCTCTGAAGATTTTCTTCTTCATAGAAAAGTCTTCGTCCAAGCTGATATATGTGCTGGACATGAAGCCATTCCTAGCTTCAAAACAAACCTGGATACTAGTGGTAATACAATGCTGTCTGAAATGGTCGCTCCGGCTCACCTATTGGTTGCAGGAGGAAGCCTGTTAGCATCTGTATGCTCAGCATTTGACCGTACTGATTTTGTTTGCGAAACATCGTGCAATATTATCACAATGCAGTTCGATCCTGCTGTATTGTTGGTGGTTCTTCATGCTTTTGCCCATATATGTGGCGCTAGATATTTTTCTCTCCCACAGTACTCTGTAGCAATGACTGTAGTGAAATCTGTGGCTGTGTTGCTGGAGAAGCACAGCTATTCAACACCGTTCTCTCCATCAATAGCTGCAAATCCGTCTAAAATTAGCGCATGTAGCACCAATTGTCCGTTTTCAGAGGGGGCAGTTCCAATAGAGGATGTTGCGTCACTGCTTTTTGGAAAACCTTCAGAAGCATGGCCAATCCGAATCTTGCGAACGAGATTCACTTGAATTAGTAATTCCTAGAGTACAGTCCGATGAAGAGAGAACTGAAAGAGTGTCAGGCTTGAGAAACACTATCTCATTGAATTCAAAATCTGATGAGAACTTATCTGCCTTCATTGATACTCTTTCCTTGATTGAGCTCGTAGCTTCATTCATGGTATGAATCTCCCTTCTGTTTTTTTATGATAAAGAAACATTTTCTCAGATTTTTAGGTTCTTTCGTTTTTTCCTCAACTTTCTGTGTATCATGTATCTAAGATGCTGCATGTTGCAACCTGATCTCCTATTCGCTTTGGATGTTTGGTTTTAAACGCTCGTTCATTGCATGTTGCACCCCTGATTTTCTCTCTGTGTATATGCAGAGCTGGGACTGGACATTTAACCACATTGTAGATCAAGTTTGTGAATATTTGGAGTCGCATCTCATGGAAGGTTTTGCGGCTGTTGTAACGACACTTCTTGGTCAACTTGGGAGGTAAATGCCCTAAACGTAATTGTAATCATATTCACATTAATACGAGAATACTAGTGACTGCTTATTGAGCGTCCGTTATTATTATTATTTATATAGGATGCATAAATTTCATAAACATCACAGTAATCTTTTTCTTGTCAGAACATTTACATGGCTGTCATCTGTGATGCAGGCTTGGAGTTAGTTCTAGTGGATACGACGATCCTCGAGTTAAGAAACTAAGAGAACGGTTTTCTGCCCTTTTGTGCCCCATCACTTTTTCAAAATTAACCCTTCCTGTTCAATTTGCCATTATAAATGCGTTGTTTCACCTTACTCCTATCAAATTCAAAGAGATTCTTGAAGATAAAGTTGAAATCCCAACAGTCTGGAGTCGATCCGTCCCTGCTAGTTTTATAAGGGAGTGGTTTTCTCTCTTGAGCAATGAGCAACAATCCCTCCTCAGGCTTCAACAAGCTGAATGTTAGAAGCAATTCCAGCCCCCAAGGTAGACGTTTTGGTTCAGATTAAGCCAGGAACAGTTTTGTTGTGCAATTTGGGGCAATTTTTGTTTTGTGGACACTTTTTTTGGCATGTCCCATTTTTACTATGAATTTTGTACATAGTGATTCCAGGTTGGGAGGGCGGGGGGCAAGATCCAGGTGCTAAGCTCTATTTTGTAACTTTTTTTGGTAACTGAATCTAAAAGTGAGATTTTGGTTTCATGGTCTCAAATTGTTTTCAACCTTATGGAATGTTTGCCAGTTAGCATTCGATTTAAAGGGTGAGTTGTTTCCAAATATTACTTGATATGTTGTGCTCTATAGATTGTTTCAGATGTTAGACTACTTCTGACGATAGAGGTTGGTCCATATGGTTAAAGGTTAGTTCTCGAAGGCAAAAATTACATTTCAAATCCTTTTGGCCCGTTTGGGGGGATGATAAAAAAAAAAGAAAAAAAAAGTTAAATTGTTTCAATTGGGTCTAAAATGTAATTTTCCCAGCGTATCCCTAATTGAGTTGAAGATTAGAAAACGGTGTGCTTGTAATTATGTTTGGATATTAAATAATTGAAAGTCTCCATCATTAATAATTGACTCCACCACCATCCCATGAAGAAAGTTGGCTTTACTTCCTTATTGGTATTTTTAGAAATTGTTTTAAGGTTGGGTTATTCAATCTTTTGGATAAAAAATTGTTTTAAGGTTAGTTGAATCTTGGATGATTGATTACGGCTTTGGCTTTAGACCATGTACGAATTGCATGTTTGAATTTTAATAAATACAACATATTCCTTTATATATTTCCATATAATATGTGAATTTATCGACTTTGATGGTTTATTAATTCCAAAAATTAATGTTAATTTTGATGTTAGGTATGCATGTGAAGGTTTCAATTAAAAAGATAAGGGTAAATTACGGCAACCTCCCTTTTCTTTGGCACATTTTGCACTTTTCCATTTAATCTTTGATTTTGTACGACTTTCCCCCTCACCCCTGTAAAACGTGTCATTGTCCCCCTTTTGGACGGAATCTTGGGAAATATTCCGTTAAACTTTTTCAACAAAATTTTGGCGTGATTTATAAGGGTAAATCTATTCAAATCAAATGTTAAATGTGTTAATATTATACATAAAATCAAAGATCTCGAAATAAGGAATACAATGGTCGCTTTGAAACCAAAAGCCGACAATTGGAGAAAGAGGAATTATCGGTCAAAGATGGTGCACAGATGACAAAGCTTCGTAAGCGAATTCCGGCGGCCTCCGACGATCAATAATGATCGTGTCGTTTTCCGGTGTGCTGACTAGGTCGACTCGGAATTGACTTTGACCACTCGAATTTGTATTATGGGGAAGCTCGAGATGAGATTGACCTACAAGATGGTAGCAAACGTGAACTAGAGGCCGAACAGGGACGGGTAGGGTTTTTTCCTATGTCGGCACTCTGACGCTCAAGTCAGTTATCGAGTTTTAAGTACGTCGAATGAGCAGGCTTGGGTGCAGTTAGTGTGCTTTAAATGCGCTTGAGAATGCCATAAATGAGGGGGTATTTATACCTGAAGGAGAGAGAAAGTCTCACTGTTCTGGTGTCAGAGCATTAAATGCTGCTCTACTGTCCTGTACGGTGTGTCAGGAACATTTATTGTTTGGCGTGCTACGCGGGTCCCATATAACAGGTCGACGTGGCCGACCTTTCCAGTAAAAATGACCGACCGCAACATAGTAGGCCGGGGTGTCCGACCTATATTATTGATCGGGACATCATCGACTATGGGGCGATACTGATGGTGGTCAACTTGGCCGCCTTGAGGACGGCTTGACAGCGTTGACTATTATGGCTTTGACTTATGGCACACGTGGGGTGCTTTTACTGGGTTACCGATTTTACACGTGGCACGCTAAGATCCAACCACGTCAGATACCGTATTCAACAGTCAATACTCCTTACATAAAAAATTAAAAAAAAAAAATTCATATCACATCTATATCGTCGTCTCTGTAGATAATAGAGCATATCTTATCATATCATACCTAAAATCCGATTTTACACAAACAAAAAACCATGGATATAAATATTGTCTGAGTGACCCAAAAAGTCAACATTAATCCAGATATCAAGGGATTTAAGAGGAGAATTATAAATAGGGTAACTGAATCATCATTAATCATTTATTGCAAAGTGACAACAAAACAAGTAAGCTCAAGAAAGATGTAGAAAATCATTCAGAACAAGTCCAAATCTGGAAAATTCAATAACCAGATCAAATTTTGCATGAACATGTCACCATATTATACGTGTAAGATTATTACAGTTTATGCCTACCTAACTGGGATAGAACCTTGTATTTCAATATAAAAAGGCTAAAAAGAAAAGAAATTATTCATTTTAATATTTTCTGGCCACAATGCAGATATACAGTACAGAATAATCTGTCTTAAGTAATTGTAACAAATATTTCTGGAGCAAATCAGGATTCAAGAATCAAGGTCACCGGTAATAAGCATACAAGTATCTAAAGATCGGCAATTTCTCCCAATGAAGAAGACATAACTGTTTCACATTACCCCGTTTCTGTTGAGCTATCTTTGCTGCTCACTGTTCCCCCCGTTTGTTATCACTCGGGTGTTGTACGAATTGCAGTGCCGGCATTTGTGACCAAAAATATGGAACAATGCATTGCTCGTTTTGTTGCAGTCGTTGCACAGTATTTGGACCTGTGAATTATGTTTAAGCCTTAATTATATTTGAAGATTGTATAAGACTATAATGTATGTATACATGAATATTCACATGTTTGTAGGAAAATGCTTGTTTGTTCTAGCCTCTTGAGGAGATATGGTTATTGATGCTCACGAAAAGTTGATGAAGCAAATGCAGAATAATTAGATAACATAAACTTACTTCGTAACGATATTCCTCGGGCATCGCAGTAGCTGCAATCTGTCATAAAGAAATTTCAACATCAAAAGAGTGTCACAGGCTCATTTACATTAAACACATTCAAGATTGGAAGGAAAGAATACACCAAAATATGCCAGTTGTTCTATCTCAGGTTCTCAGATTGCTTCCTAATTCTCTAATTCTAATTTTCGTGAACTGTGTATTGGATATCAATGCATCACAAGGAAATCACACGCTATGTCAGCCAAATGGCTCGAGGAAAAATCATGGTTGCTAACCACAAGTGCAAATAGGTTTCACCACAATGAAACATATGCAAAAGAAGAAACTGCTCTGAGAACTAGATTAATTAAAAGGAAATCACATAATACCTCTTCATCTAATCTTTCCCAAGTTTGAGACATATTTATAGCTGACTTTGAACATATTGGACAGCGATACCTGCAAATCAATAGGAATACAAAATTCAAATTTTACTTTACGGCATCAAAATACGAAAAGAAAAGGGCTAAACTGAATAATGTAAAAAGGAAACAGTGCAAATCTCTAACGTACTGGTTTTGGGTGAACATCTCCTCATAACACTCCATATGTATCGTATGCCCACACTTCATAATTGTTGCTTGTTTGGTTGAGTCAAAAAGAAACTGAATGCAGGAATCCAGACTAGTTACTCCAAGGACATTAAAAAAGACCACATTGAACACCAAAATTTATAGTTTAAAGTACAGCACCTCGTAACAGATGGGACAGTGGCTCTTCATTGAGTCTTCAACGCACACGTGCTGACCTCGAAGAGTTACCGCATAGCAAGATCCTGCACACAATTGGATTGGAAACAATAATGTTCTTAAATCTAACTAAAGAAACGTAACATCTTAAAGAATTTCACAAGAAATCCATGCAACTGCATTCAATTATACCAGCATAACAAACTGAAGAAGTTGATCAACAATACAAGACATCACAAGACCAGGCGGAAAATATTAAACTTACCACACCTTGGGCAGTGAAAGAAATTATCTCGACCACCGACTCTGCGAACCATGATTGCTTCAGAACAGGTATATATACTATGTAAATTTCTCTAAATTGAGATATCAGAGCTCTCTTACCGGCAAATGCCACAGTCATTACAATGAAACTGCTCCTTAGTAATCTGTCATTAAACAAGTAAGAACAACATATGACATTATCCCTGCAAACAGGTCTACAATCATCTATTTCAGTTCCCCCCAATTTAAGCAAGTATTTATTTCGCATCACAAGAATAAAATACAGAGGACAGGTCATTACATCATCATCGTAGAATTTGCATATATCGCAGAAGTATTCGCCAAACTTGACCTCACAATTCGAACATAGATTGGAGACCTACAAAAAAGGAAACAAACCAGAAAACAACAACAAACATTAAAATCAACAACGTATTAACTACAAGCATAGTACACAAGCAGGTGATCGATGATACCTCTTGTTCTGTATCACAAACCGCACAAACAACCTATACATGAAAAAATTCATTCAATACCAAACATAATAGAAAACGAAATTAATAACTATCCACAATAATTCAAACCAAAATAAGATAGATGCGTGTTTACTTGCTTCACAGCATGGCGAACAAGCTCGTGTCTATCCTTCGGATTGCTCAAAGTACTCTACATAATTCCACAAACTCACAAACATAAGAAAATCACACACAATTCGAATCAAAAAAAGAGAAAAAACACACAACAAACACAAAAACAAAACTCACCGTGGCATCGTTATGGCAGTGACGGCAAGCAAAGACCTGATTGCAGCAAGGAGCTCTGAGTTTGCATCTTCTCCTGTAATGCTCGCAGCTAATACACCAAATTCGGAAAACAAATCAGTAAGTAGAAAAACCTACCAATAACGAATACATCAAATTGGAAGATGAACCGAACCCGTAGAGCAATTTCCCGAAATCCTCTCGAGGAGCAGTATTATCATCATGAATTTGGGGTTGTTCAAGATCAACTGTAGCATTGGCGCCTTCCCCCTCCATTGATGGATCCTTCTGCAAAGCAATTATTGGAAGGGTTGACGCTTTTGAGGGTCTGGGCGGCGGATGAAGTGATTTTGCGTGAAATCGTAATCCCTGTGATTTTATTTGCTTTAGTGCTTTCCGATGCGATCTAGAGTCGTGCTTCTTAATTAGACTTTTATTGGGACGACCCTTTTTTTTTAATGAAACGCGATTTAGGTGTAAATAACTTCCGTTGAATTACAAGGATTTGACTTTTGAATTATTATTTAATTTGTTCAAAAAAATAAAAAGATATTATTTAATTTGTAATTAATATTTTTCTTTGTAAAGAATCATTATTTTAACATAATATAACAAAGAAAATTCTGGTGATTTAATAAAATACGACCTATATTTCCATTTTAACAATAGGATACATGATTAAGAAAAATAATACACCCATCACAAATTAAGTCGATCATAAAAGAAATTAATTAGATCCATAAACTTTAAAGTACTTATATATATATATATCACGAAGATTATACACACAAAACGGAAATTATCTTGAGAAGGACAAAAGAATGACTGTTAATAGAAGCAGTGATGTTAGTTTCAACTTTCAACCATGGTGAACTGATCAAATTTGATCACATTATTGCAGATTATTTCTGGTGCCTATCAATAGACATGAATTTGTGGATCAGAATTCAGATCAGCAGCTTGATTCTCAAACGATGACTGCATCCAAATCAAGAACATGAGAAACACTAGTCGAGCACGTAGTTCGGGCAGTGACAAATTTGACCGACCACAACATGAACAAGAAATGAGTACAACAAGTATGAACACAACCTTCGGATACTTGAAATGAAACTAATACCGGTGCCCAATCTTCTGTACTGAAGGTCTCTTGGCCTCGAGAACAAAAATGCTCCCAACCTATGGCTCTAAACTATAGTGCACGAACAAGCAATCTTATTTTGCTTCTCTCCTCGGTTCTTTTCTGAAGTAAGCAAGAATATTTAAACATTAGGCTATATTCAATATTACATGCTAACTGGTGATGCATTAAAGCGAATCTATTAAGACAACTTTAAAATAACATTGATGATACCTCTCTTTCGTTTCACAACAGCAGCTTGTACAACAACGTGCATAGTAACAACTTCACCAGAAAGGTTATCGGCGCGTCCTCTACACTCAGCAAGTGCCTTTTCATTATCCAATACTGTTCCACAATGTATCAATTTCATGTCATTCACTGTCTTCGGTACAACTGATTTATCTATAAATGCAGAGATTAAAATAAGTAGATAACATTGAAATACTTAGCTAACTCTTCATACTAACCATAATTATGTGTTAGGGCTGTTATACAGTCATTCAGTCAAAGTACATAGATAGAATCGCTAACCTTGAGGCCACTCAGAAAGGAGCCTCTGCTTAAGTGTCGAAGTAGTGATGGACAATGAATATGTTCCATGACCAATGTCTGTTCCATCCAAAAATTCTGAACTTAAGTTCGTCTCGTCTCGTCTCCTTCAGCCATAGCCCTCTTCAACTGTACTTATGGAAGCCCAATGCAAGAAAACCAGTCCACTACTAATAAAAGAATTCAATATCACCTGTCCAAAGAGAATTTCAAATAGATGTATAGCCATTTTATGCCTCATAAACAAAAGTAACGATAAATCTCAAAGGCCGGGACAATGCAATCCACCGTAATGGCAAAAAAGAGCTACGAATCTCGAAAATCAAAGACTAGATAAACATATTCCCCACACCTTCGAGAAGAATTTAAGAGAATGCAATAGCAACTGTCCATTTGAATCACCATCCAGTGAACTATGTAACCACTTCATATGATCCAAAAGCCTCTCTTATCAGCTATTACAGAAAAACCTCAAAGATCCCCTGTATGTAGCACAAACCCCATTAAATGCTGCTTCATGTCAAATTCTGCATCTCTATACTTGTTTTACAATCCAGCAGTGTTCAATAGTAAAGTTCACCATTCCTTTTGAACAAAATGCACACCAATTATTTCAGCCGAAAAGAAAAATGAAACCATCAGTTCAACATTCAAATGCAAAATGGAAATAAATCAACGATCAAAATTTCCCAATTTTTAATTCCACGAAACTAAATTAAAACCTAGAGCAATGCACAATAGAAATCGACAAACAAAATCACAGCACAATTCATACATTTACACTAAAAAAAAAGTACCGACTCTCTTCGTCCCAATTGTTATCTTTTGAAACAACGAAAGCAGTTGCAGCTGATAATTACAGAAATTAACAAGTTAGAAGACGATGATAACCTGATCAGGATTCCATACGACGAACGATCGGATATTCGCCGGAAAATAACTCGGAGAGAACGTCGCCGCCGGAGAGAAGTTATCGGAGTTTCAGGCAATCGGCGACATTGTAAATGATAAATTTAACTATGGAATGTTTGGTGAATAGGATATCTATTTCCATAAGTGGTGAAATTTTAATTTTAGGTTACTGTTATGTATGTAGTGCAAAAATTCGGCAAACCGGGAAGAATTCTGGCAACTTGGCCTAACCATCAGGATTCTGATGGTCGTACGTTTGTCGTGCTTTCTTTCAAAAAAAAAAATAATAATAAGTGCCAAAATTTTAATACGAGTACATTGAGTATTTAGCCCCACCGGGAAGAATTTTGGCAATTTGGCCCCCACTTCTTTATAAATTTCAATTTAGTCTCAAATTTTCAAAATTCCTTTAATTATAGTCCCAGAACCTAACTTCCGTTAGTTAACTATGGATTGGTCGCAAGTTTTTACTATGCGCATGCTTGGTCAACATTATCTTGACGGGAAAAGAAAACCTACAACGAGAGAAGGACAAAACAAAAAACAATAAGAGAGAATGATTTTTTAGCCTACAACGAGAGAAGGACAAAACAAAAAACAATAAGAGTTAATGATTTTTTACAATCCGAACTATGGTCCTTTTTACAATTCACCATCCAAACTATTTCGATCCCAAAACGCATCTAAATTATTAATTCGTGATAAACTACCATCCAAACTTTTTTTTAGTGGTTTTGACTTTTTTTAAGTGGTTTTGACTATTTTAACACATGTAAATCTAACATAGGGTTTTCAATGCAAATATTTTGATAACACAGGGTTTTTTGTGTTAATTTTTGAAAACACAGGGTTTTTTATGTTAATTTTGTAACACAAGGTTTTTTTTGTACATTTTTTAAAACACAGGGTTTTCTATGTTAATATTTGTAACACAGGGTTTTTTTTTTGTTCATTTCACCTAACACAGGGGTATGGCGTAAATAACTCTTTCTTTAAATGTGGTATGCTTCTTCTTCAATTGGTCGAAGAAGGATGATCACTAGCAAAAATAGAAAAGGGAATCTTTTTTTTTTTCTTCAAAAAGTTGATTATTGACAACTTATGGAATTAATATCCAGTCTTAATATTAATCATGATGAGGTATGCTCCACTGACACTCGGAAAATATTTCAATTGTAGTAGAATTCACAAGAATAGCAATGATGAGGAGATGTATTACCCTCCAGTTCAGCTGCATTCATTTGAAAACTATGTAAAATCTCATCTTAACCACTTTTATCTTTTTAATTTTTTGTTATGAACATGTATTTAGTATAAGTTTTGATGATTTAATTTATGGTGTAGGTGGTGTTGGACAATGGCATACGCAATGTTACGTTGTCAAGTCCCGGGGGTATGGTCATCGGAATAGAATACAATGGAATTGACAACTTACTGGAATATGATTACAAGGAGAATAACAGAGGGTAATTTTTACGTTCATTATTCATATATGTTTGGAGCATAATGAATACTTGGATGCCGTCTCACATATGCAAACCTTACTGTTAACAAATGTAGGTATTGGGATCTTGTTTGGAGGAAACCAGATCATTCTGGAGATGTTTTTGATAAGTAAGATTTTTTTGTTAAAAGTGAATGATAATAGGTTCATACCCTGATATAAGGTGAAATTACAACTTAATCACCTTAGTTTGAAAACTGTAGTGCAGTCCCTTCTATCTGGAGCGAATGCCTAAAATTTCCAATTTATGGTTTCAGTAGAGCTATGTTTGAAAGTATTATACGTCTATTATAAATGTTAAGGACTAAAACTTTTCTTCTAAAATCAAAAGGATTACCTAGGATAATAATTGAAATCCGCCCAAACAATTTTCGTAAATTGAGGATGAATAAAAATAGTTGCTTGAGAAACGCATTTCAACGAATTCTTGAAAGCAAGAATAATGCAGAAAATGGTAAACCTTTAAAGCAACTTGGGATGTAATACTAGATTCGTGTGAATGCTAGTTACTGAATTATATCATTCATTGAATTAGCTTATTAGGCTGATGTTAATGTAGGCTTGAAGGGACAAGCATTAATGTTATAATCGAAGAAGAGAACCA
>JBBMKE010000001.1:12689325-12706017 GCA_037834125.1 Lippia alba | reverse complement strand
CAGCTGTGGGATTTGAACCCACGCCCTTTCGGACCAGAGCCTAAATCTGGCGCCTTAGACCACTCGGCCAAACTGTCCTATTTGTGATAATTTTTGTTAGTTCTTTTTATTATTTGATATTTAGAACTTATTGTTGGTAATCCCATTTTCTTGCATTGGGGCTTTCAATTGCATTTTCTGACTTCTTATACCATACCTCTTATTGTTGGTAATCCCATTTTCTTGCATTGGGGCTTTCTTATCATAATTGAGGAATAAAAACAATCATGAAGAACCAAAGCTTTCTGTTACGGAAGGAAAATGTGTTTTCTTGAAATTCCATTGACAAACACAAACTATTTAAAGGAATTAGTTCGAGTACAGCATCATAACAATTGTGTTCTTTTCAGTTCTTCCTGATGTTTAGATCATAGAACATTTGTCTGAAGACCGACCATTACTATAAGCACTTCCTCTGTGCCACAAAAAGTATAATTGACTAACTTCATGCAATTTGCAGCAGTTGTAGAAATTCCACTTTCACTCTCGTCGAATCACAAATGACATGACTCCAAACTCCGGACCTAAATATCTAGAGCGTCCAATCAGATCCCATCTTCTGAACTTCCGCTCTGAGAGACTTCAAATACCGAACAGCTTCATCCAGAACCATCAAATTACTCATCTCCTTCGCACCAGGAATGATCCTTCTTAAAGCCTTAACCATTTCCTTCGCTCTCTTACGTTTCTTCTCGTTGTACCGAGTACCACGAAATTTCTTGAAATGGGACCTACTACTCTTTCCTGATAGTGACTCATAATTGGAGCAAGAATCTGGTGAATAGCAGTTATAAATACCACTTGATCGTGCTGTCCTGACCTCATCATCATCATCATCATCAGTTTCACAGTACTCCGTGCTCAAAAGAGCATCAATATCATCCAAATCTTCTCTAAGAGATGAACAGTTGTTTGCTTCAGAATTTTGATCAGTATGGCCTTGAAAGGCATTGGTCTGAGAGTGGAACACGATCTGGCTTCTTTTAGTGGTTTGATCAAAGATGATGAAGTTTCTAGGGCAGGCATCGGACGATTGGAATTCAATGCTGCGCAAGGGCATATGGGGTTTAATAGCCCTAGGATCATTATACACTAAATAGTCCAATTGTTTGGTAAAAGATTGCATTGGCTCGAAAAGGAAGTACGGGTGATCATTACTATGCATGAGTGCAGTGGTTCACAGAAAAGGTTTATTGATCTACAAATCTTCAGCTTTTGAAAGACTTCCCTCTTCAATTCCAAATAATCGAGTAGAAGCTGACCAAACAAGACTACGTAACAGGTTTAAGCAACTAACGGAATTCCAAATAAACCGGGTCGTGTACACCCCTAATCAAGAGCAGTCGAAATACGAAGCACCCCATTGGCAGAAGAGTTTACTTCCGTAGAAAAGATTAGATGAGCTATTTAATAAGTAATAAAAAATTATTTATTTTGAAGGTGTTAGGACCTATTGGATAAAACAAGTTTCTGTAGATAAATTTGAAAAGAATGAAATATATTGTAACTTTCAAAAGTGATTGCTAAATAGTATATCGGTTGCTAGAAAGTGGACACTGACCTTTTTGTCCAAAATGTATCCATAATTACTACCAAGCCATTAGTTTTTGTGGGAGATATTGCTACAATATTTTGGACATAAATGTTAATTTATAAATAACCCAGTGATAAGGGGGTCAAATAAGGTAAATGTGACATCCCTCTTTGCCGATCGACTAACCAGGCACCACATGTTAACTATCATGTGTGTTTAATTGTTTAATTTGCACTTCTTGATGTTTAACGTGTCTTTTATGTATTTAATTCTGTAATTTTATGAGTTGTCTGTCCCCATTTTCACCTCTTTAAGAGTTCAAGATCTTGTTTGCAGTTTTCTCCTTTTAGGGGTGTTTTGATCATTCATCGTTCAATCAATATTTTGACCTAACGACCCCTTTAATGCATTCGGGACATCACAACGAGTCTGTAGACTGTAAGTTTGTCTAATTCTAACGTTGTTAGCCCTTCCTACCGGCTATTCTTGCGTGTTAGGACCTGGGTTAAAACATCCCGATCGGTGGTTGACCTGTCAGACTTTTCCTCTCACTCTCTCTCCTCGATCGGCGCTCTCTCTCTCCCGAAACACACTTTTCACACACTAGAAACACACACAACTCAAACTCCGCCGATACGCGACGGATTTCGACGAATGATAGTATAAATCGAAGAGTTTGACGAGGCGAACACGATTGTACCAGTTTCCTGGCCCGACGATCAATGATGGTGGCGCTACGACGGATTTTCAGTTGTGTTGGAAGAGCAGCGGCGGTTCGCGACTTTTTGGCGGCAAATTGGCCGGTCAAAGCTGATGGCCATCAATCAACGGCGACTTTTCTGGCGAACATGATAGGAGTTTCGAAGTACTCAATATGGAATTTCCAACGGTATGTTCGGATTTCATTTTCATCTAACGGCTTGGATTTAATTTCGATTCTTAACTTCTAGAATTTGAGTGATTAATTTGTATCAATTTTTCTTCAATTAAATTCAGTGGATTTTGTATTTTCAGAAATTAATTGAGTGGTTTTGTTGTGCTTGTTTATATGCGCGCGTTTAAAAAGAAAAGTTCAAATGACTTCCTATATTGAATAATCAAACAATTTATTTGAGAGTTAAATAGTTAATTACTTAATAGAGGGTGCAAAATAGTTATAAAACAAGAAGAAAAATCATCAAAGCACCAATTCTTATAATTTGCATTTATACAAGCAAATTAATTAACCATATAACCAAAACTACACTAAATTTACCAAACCCTAAACATGAACCTAAGTAATATAATAACAAAAATACCAACATTTTTTTGTATAATATCCGGAATATTCGTTGGTTTTTCACAGTTTTCTCGTAAGAACCTAAACTACTCGATCGGGTTGAAAATTGATATGGATTGGAGTGCTAAGAAGCCCATTTCCAATGACTATTTTGCCCCCACCAGCAGGCAACATGAGATTACCCCCAATATCAACCAACCCCAAACTCTTGCAAGCATTCAACTCAAACTTCACCCTTTGGCTTTCATTTGCATACACAAAGACTCTATCGAACCCAACCAATTGCTTGATAGGAGCATCGGCAATGTCACTTGAAGGTGACCAATACACCATCACTACTTCACTCCCATCTCTCTTGCCCACATTCCTCACTTCAACCTCAACACCGACATTGTAACGATCGCACGATCCGACCAGATCGTCGATCAGGACCGCGGGGCAACCGGGCTTGTCTGTCCCTTTGGTGTAGGTCAGGTCGCGGCAGTGCTGAAATTTGTTCAGTCTTACGTTCATTAGTTCGGTGGCACGTATGAGGTTGTATGTGAAGTTCGTGTAGCTCAAACCATGCCCAAATGGGTACACTCGGGACCCATTGAAGAACTTATACGTCCTTCCGGGGTACCCGAGGCTGCCAACTGGCCTCAGGGGCATTGAGGTCATTGGCAATTGGTTAATGTAATCGTTTTCGAACCATGTTAGGGGGAGTTTGCCACCTATATCATCAAAAATGAAGAATAATGAGTAAACCTTAGAAAGATATATATATCAAACATAGATACATAAATATAGTTTAATGCTAAGACATTCGAGCTTAGGTTATACATACCAGGATTGTATTTTCCAAAGACAACATCAGCAATGGCCTTGCCACCTTCCTCTCCGGGATATCCTGCCCATATGATTGATTGGATTTTCGGATTATTCTCCGCAAAGCCTATATCGACACCGCCGGCCGACATTACGACGAGGATCACGGGCCCTTTGGATGACTGTGCAACTTGGTTGATAAGCTGCATTTGGTAACCTGGAAGCAGCAAATCTGTCCTGTCAATGCTCTCTGTCTCGAAGCTTAAATCCAATCCAAAGGCCACGATCGTCGCGTCCGCCTTCTTCGCAGCCCGAACCGCAGGATGTATCAAGCTGTCATTCTTACAGGCAACTCCATCACAACCCATTTCGTACACCACCATTTTTCCGAATTCTTTGAAGCCATCCATTGGCGATACATACTTGCACGGCACACCTAAGAAGAACAAGAAATCAGAATTAACTTCAGTAAATTTTATATAAGCTGTCAAGATTGCAACTTTATTTTGATTTCATATCATCAACCTGCATAATTTCCAATCATGGAACTTGTGGCATTTGCATGGGGGCCAACAACAGCAATGGTGCTGATGTTCATAGCGTTCAAAGGCAGAGTTTCGTCGAGGTTCTTGAGAAGAACTATTCCCTGACGGGCAGCTTCAGTTGCCAATTCAATGTGCTCATTGGAGCAGACGTGGGATTTTTCGAGGCTTTCAAATTCCGGGCTCCCATCGAAGAAGCCAAGCCTCATAAGGACAGTGTAGAGGTTCTTGAGGGCATTGTCGATTGCTTGTTCTTGAACCTTCCCCATTCTAACAGAGCTGTTGGCGAACTTTGTGAAGTAGTTTCCACAGTCCAAGTCCAAACCTGCATAAATTAATGTTGATTAACATATAAATATAAGTAAATGACAGCAGTATATGATTAACTTCAAACAGACAAGATTTAAGAGTAGCTAGATTGATTTGAAAAGGTATGTACACATATATACCAGCTTTTAGGGCTCGAGCAACGGCGTCTTCGGGCTGATCCCCGAGCCATTTGTGATGGTTGATCATCACTTCAATTGAATCACAATCAGAGACTATGTATCTGAAAATAATTGGGAATGAATGTGTGTTATTTCCAAGAAATAATGGAAAAGAAACTGTATTGTATATAGAAGAATTCAGTTATACGTACCCATGAAGATCCCAGTCTCCCCTGACGGTATCTTTCAGAAGCTTGGAATCAGCACAGGTTGGAACGCCATTAACCTTGTTGTAAGAACACATAACGCTGACGGCATCGCCGTCTCTCACGCACATCTCGAACGGTCTCAAGAACGTCTCCTTCATGTCCTGCTCCGTCACCTTCAAACCCAAAGAAAAAAAAAATGGAAAAATCATGAACAGATAACAAAATTTAACATTATAAAAGATTGAGTAAGAAGAAACTAGTGAAAATCTAATAAATTTCCTACTCTGGCATCGAAATGGAAGCGATCGACTCCAAGCCAGTTGTCGATATCGTAAGCAGCATAATGCTTGCAGCATGCAGCAACCTTAAGAGGCCTTGCATTGGGATCATCTTCAGTATGTTCGTGGCCTTCAACATCTTGCAAACCTCGGACGTAGTGAACCGCATATTCTCCGACAACATAAGGATCTTCTCCAGGGGTCTCCAGGGTTCTTCCCCACCTTGGATCCCTTACAACGTTGATGTTTGGACTCCAGAATGTCAAACCAGCATGTCCCATGTTGTACATGGCTCTTGCTTCCGTCGAAACCGCCTAAAAAATAAGATTCATGTTCGATTTTTAAAAAGGGTGGTAAAAAAATTCAAGAAAAACGGACATTTAATGGATCCTGAATATTCAAAAAGTAGTTTGGGAACCAGCAACGATTTTACCTGGCCAATAGTTTTCCAGAGTGTCCGGTTGAAACTAGCTGTGGTCAGAATGACGGTTGGAAAACTAGTCGCGCCAGGGACAACGGCGTCGAAGTAGGTGGCAATGTTGCCTGATTGGCCGACGTTGGAGACACCATGTAAGGCCTCGGACCACCACTCGTACTTAGGGAGCCCAATTCGTGGGACCCCGGATGCGGTGTCCCCGATTTGGCCAGATTTCTCATCGAGTGTCATTCTGTCTATCAAGTCCTTAACTCTGACAGCATATGGTAGGGAGGAGTCACAGTAGGCAAAGTCTTGCATCTCCAATCCGAGGTCGTGAAACCTCATCGGATCACAGACACGGGTGTAGCTGCGATCGAGGTTGAAGCTTGGGTCGTCGTGGATGGAGTTGACGGTGGTTGAAGGACTCTTTCTAGCTAATTTGGGATGTATGTTTCGGGCAAAAGTGGGGTGGGGCAACAATGTCGATAATGTTGAGAATGCTACGAGGAAGATAACTTTGGCTCCCATGGTTATGTTTCTACTCTTTGCAAATGTCTGTGCAGATTGAAGCTGGGATTGGCTCAATTTATAGGGGGAAATGTATGGAGAATTGAGATCATGTTATGTTTAAGGGATGTTTTTGTAATTTTGAAAGATGTATTGAGATAATTTTATGTTTTAACGGATTTAGATTATTGGAACTTGCGGATTACTACATTTCATATATGGTTTGGACATCCAAATTGGGAGCATAATAATATATGCAAGTACACAGATACAATTTTATTAGATTTAATTAGAGAAAATGTCATTTAAAAACAAAAGTCTAGGAAAATGAAAATTGTTGAATTTGTAAAACTTTATTTGAGTAATTGGGTTAAATTAAAGAAACTGAAATTTTGAATCTGCAATGAGTGCCTGATTTAATTAAAAAGAAATTGAAAATTTGAATTTCCGTAGGCAGCTACCGTATTGAAATTCGGCCATTTAACCATTTTGCAGTTTCTTTTCCGAAATGATCAACAACGTATTTGTATGCATTTTGCATTTATGGTTTGATTGATGTACGCTCAATAGAAAAACGGTCAAGTAATGTACTTAGTTGTCTAGTGTTGGTCTATTCAGATTTCTTGTTATATTTTTCTTCTTCATTTACCAACATGCCAAGTGTATTGGTGAGTAGTTGAGATAAAAAAAAATTCAAAATTTTTTTTATAACACAATTATTTGTCTTTGCTAATCTTAACCGTCCATCAATACACTTAACGTATATTGGTGAATGAAACAGGAAAATATAACAAGAAATCTAAACTGAGTTCGAATGGGGAATTTTTGATTCGTCCAAATTCGACCCATTGAGCCGTGTGGCCCAATCTAGGCTATGAATAATTAAAAATCCACTGAAACTATAAACCAATTTTAGAAGCTCACTCAATTGGACTTTCCCCAAACAGCTTACTTAGGTTAGGCCCTCCATAAGCCATTGGTTAAGCAGCAACAGCTTCAGAAACAGAGGTTAAACCATGAGAAAAACAGATTATTGAAGTTAAGCAGGAAAAATGGGAATGGAGAGACTGCGAGAATTGGCACCCATCGTAAAGGAGGCACTGCTGCACACCTCACGACTAGCGACTTTTATGTGCTCACTACCAACACCTACCTCTGCACATTCGCCAAAGTACCCATTCTCATAATCTCTTGAATTTGATCCACCAATTCTCATTCCTGTAAATTTTTTTTATTTTTGCAGCTTGTGGGTCCCAGTATGCTCCCCACATTCAATCACGGTAGCTTCGTGCTGGCTGAGAGGATCACCACCCGGTTAGGGAAGGTCGGGTCGGGGGACTTGGTCTTGATCCGGAGCCCAGGAAGGTCGTCGCCAAAAGGGTCAAGGCTATTGAAGGCGACGTCGTTTCCTACCTGTCGGATCCCAACAAGAGTGATGAACTGAAGACTGCTGTGGTACTAATTTTTTCAGACTCTTGAGCTGAAGTTATATTAGTTCTTGCTGAATTTTGTGTAGGGTTTATGGGCTTTTAGGGTTTTGGGTGAATTCTCTCTATCTGTGTAAAGTATGTAATTTTGGCTGCATTTTATCGATAAATGTAACAATGTTTACCTCTTTGTGCAGGTGTGGCCTCCAGAGGATTTCAAATCTATTGGCAGCAAGCAGATGGCTTTATGAAGAAGCTCTCCCGTTTTTGCGTTTTCTTTATTGGCATTTTGCCAGACACAGCAATTCTCATGCTTATGAGTTATGACCTTTGTCAACAATATTGTTCATTAAATTAAATATCAATCATGTATGAAATGAAAGAAAAAATGTTAGGATGTAAAGGAGAAGAA
This sequence comes from Lippia alba, assembly GCA_037834125.1. Classification (NCBI taxonomy): domain Eukaryota; kingdom Viridiplantae; phylum Streptophyta; class Magnoliopsida; order Lamiales; family Verbenaceae; genus Lippia; species Lippia alba. The sequence continues at coordinate 12,698,137 of JBBMKE010000001.1, read as the reverse complement.
GATGAGCTTTGAGACATCAGCAACTCAAATAGAATCTCATATATTAATCACAGGAAATTCTACACAAGATTTGAATATAATTGCTATGTACAAGAGCAGAAAGCTGTCAGAATTCTATGTTTTGTCTTCTATACTTGCTCGTCATGCATTTTTTATATAGGGCTTGCTCTGGAAACCTGCATTCATCAAGTACTGTTGATTATATTGGAGAAAATCTCAAATATTATTTCAGGAAGCAATTGGAACTATCAAACAAGTGCTAAGTTGGATTAGGACCTGATTGTGCATTGTTGTCGCGATAGTCCAGTACTGTTGATGGCCTGAAACTGAACCATCGGTAATAAAAGCTATAGTTGTTGATTCTTCTGGTTTGTTGATCACAGGTAGAGGTGGTAATTCTCTCATCATAAATAGAACAAAAGCTGAGGGAACTGATGAACCTGGAACAATTTGTGGAATTCGGCATTTTTAGTTTGATTGTTTCTCTGAGATATTTCAAGGTTATTTCCTGATTAAGATGTATATTTACAAATTCAAGAGTATTGAATTGCAGACCTATTAAATAATACACCGCCAGTAGAAGAGAGGTATACGCCCCATAGATTCTTTGTTCATCCCAGTAATAAAACAACTGAAAAACGGCGAGGCAGTTAGTGGACATTATTCAAGTAAACTGAAGAAACTGTGAAAGAAATCCAGCAAGAACAACTTACGGGAATATTTGTAACTATTGCAACTGAAGCACTTGATGTAAAACTTATGACAGAGACAACAGCTAAACTAGCAACCTTCCTCATTTCCGAGGAAGCCTGTTCAGATCTCACTGTTCTCATTTTCAAGAACAGTACGAGTCCTGAAACCAAATTAGCATTACGGTCCCAAAATACGCAAATATATGATCATAGATAGCATACAAAATTTTGATTAATTATAGGTGCTCACCATAGCATGCCAAGGCTCCTCCCAGCAAAAGGACAACTACTGAAATGAGATCTACATATACCTGTTGGATGGTAAAGAAATATTATTAAGAATTAGAAAATTACAGTATAATGATGGAAAGATCAGCGATGAAATACATGCCTGGGCAATTACTTTAGCGTCCAGAGGATTCCTCCCAATCCCAATCCGTATCATCACGGCAGTTGCTATCATTATTGCAAAAACTACCACAGTAACCTGGTGAATGTTTTTTCACCAGACAAAATAAAAATGGTTGATAGAAAATCCAAACATGATTTAAATGCCAAAGCATTGAGTGTATACCAAAACAACAATCTTTTGACGGCTTCCAACACGAACCGACCATGAGGCAAAACATCTTCGACCACTAATCAAGTTAGAATTAGTTTTATCCATCTTTTCCAGCAGCGCTTCTGTGGGGCTACATTGTTCATCTTCGTAATCATCATTTGCCTGATGGCAAATATCAATCCTGCAAACAATCACTATTCAATATGAGGCGTTGTCTTAATCAGTGAGATAAGTAACTTCAAGGTTGACTTCTTCAGGAGCAAACTTACCAAAATGACAAGACTAGAAGAAATGCTGCAACAAAAAGGATTTGGGGAAAGGCTGCAAATGATGGCATCTTTGTTGTAAGCAATACTTATACATTGATCATGGATGTCGAAAATATATAATCACAAGACAGGCTGATAAGTTGCCTACCCATGAAAATGAAACCACAAGAACGAGACCAGCAAATCCAACCCTTACAAGCAGCAATAAGAGTTAACACAAAATAAAGAGTAAAACCTGCCAGTGAAAATTCGAAACCATGAGTTTTAACACAGCCCAAAATGAGAAAGTTGTTTGACTATGGAAAGCTAACAATGCTCACCCATATTCGAGGATCCAATCACTAGATGAAAAACCTGAAATCAAAAATCACTTTTGACAGATTAAGATTCAAATAAATCAAAAGTCAGATAGTGCAAAAACCAATTTCTAAAATCTGAAAACACCCAGTTCCTCCTTACCTTTTGACGAGTCCATCCAAGCTGCGAATTCCTTGAATGAATTCTTATCAACTGATACATTGAAGGGCCGGAAAATTAGTAAATAAGCAGCAAACAGTAAAGCCAACAGTTAATAATTATATGACTCGACTAGTGAGTCGAGTTAAGCTGATATTTCCCACTATTATGGCACAAATAGGCGCTGAATTTGAAATCACTGATGACCTGAAGTACGTAGACAAGCCCAAGAGGTAATTCTGTGACTGATTCGTAACTTTTACTCCCTAGTCCTTCAATCCTGGTATAACTATTTACTTATATTACGCACCAATTACCTGATTCTTGTTTCAATTTCATGTTAATTTAAACAGGGTAAGTATTCATCTCACAAGCACAAGCACCATAATATTCGTGTTCAACACAGAACAAGCAAGATTAGATCATACAAAGTTCGAGACAGAAAGCATGCCCTTTTGCCTAAGTCATAGAAACGCATTAGTAGCAATCGGTGCTGGAAAAATGGCATAGTTATCCATCATTACAGGCCTAGATTGTATGTACACGTCGTAATGTTTAACTGGAAACTTTCACCAAACTAAGGCTATCGTTTAAAATTAACCAGAAAAACCAAGATATCTATCTAATGCAAATATTGTTAATGCAAAATTGTAAATCACGTGAGCCAACATCAGATTATCATCCTAGTAGGATACAAGTCAGCATCAACAGAACTAGAATGGAAAACATGTTTGACAACTATATCAACACTCATCCCAGCTGTACAAGAAAGAAAGAACTCATCTCAGAGCACATCCTAATGAGACAGGCCATTGTAGTGTGACTTCTCCTCCATTCCCAAGGGATTTTGGCAGCTACTTAGGCATGTATTTGACACCCATTAGGCCATTACTTCGCCATATTTTCCTTTAATAATGTCCCATTCCCACCCCCACCCCCCTCCAAAATAATTTTTTTTAAAAAAAAATCTTCACCAATAAAGCATTTCAGATAGCATGGCTTCACAAACCCCAAGAATGGAGAACTCATCTCCCTACCCCACCCCACCCCCACTCCCCAATATTTCACCATTTCCAACAGATTTCAAGCGCCGCTAATGCATGAAAAAGGTAGAACAAACTCATGATTAAACAGATGTACAAAAGTTTGGTAGTGAAGGAAATATTTTTTGAATTAAAACGAAAAATTCTGATCTTCCAACTCACAACCTTGATCTCGAATCATATTTAAATTTGAATAAATGAACTATGCTTCAAACTCAAAATCTTGATCTCTCGAGACAAAATTGTGCCGATTAAATAATAGAATCTCTGTCCATCCTCAATTTACAACCATGATCCCAATTCGCCATTCATTTCGAACTCAAATTATGCAAAAAACACATACTCAAAATTCCAAATTTCAATAAAATACTCCAACTTTCTTCCCTTACCAAAGCTAAAACAAACCCAAAACCAGAAATTTGGAGTGAAAAAGGAAAAACAAAAAAACACGCCAAAAGAAATCCAGATAATTGAAGCTCAGAAACTTGCAGGTGTGTGACTTCAGTTCCACAACAATAAAGACCAAGAAGAACAATAAGAAACCATACAAACGAGCTTTCATCCTTAGACAATTCATTCACCGATTAATGATTTAATTCACACGTTCACCATAATAAACAGCCCAAACAAAACTAACAATTTACCTGATAGAAAGCAAGAACAGAAATTACGCCATCAACACAAGCCAGGGCCACATTCACTCCCACCACCGCCTCCGGATAGCACCTCCTCGAAGCTCTGAGTTCCAACATTTCCTTTTCCTTTCCTTAAAATTTCCCCCCTTTTTCTTCCACAAACCTTCACCAGAAACACACACCCCCAGTCTGTGTGTGCTGGTAGGGATCAAATAATCCCAATGCAAGACGCAATAAATCACACACTGATCAATCCTACGTCCACAACTGTTCACAAACTGTGCAATTACGATAACGTAATGGTAATTCACTAATTCTACAACCTCCTCTAGAGCTAAGCAAGGAAATCAAAAACAAAAAATGGCGGATATGCAAAGTATCGGAAAGGATATCCTTCTCAGAGAATTTTTCGACGATATCTTCACATCTCTCTTCCCTACAGATCTGCTGGTAGATTCCCCCACTCCGTTCAACCTTTCTCCTTTATATATATCTCTCTCTCTCTCTTGTTTCTCTCTCTATATGTATGTGTATCTATAGATTGTGTGATGTGAGACGATGGCAGGTTGGTAATAATGGCCGTTTGGTCCTACGATTTCAGACACGCGCCAGTTTTTTCCAATTTTCGATATTTTTGGCACCTAAGTTATTATAAAACTCGGATTTAAAAAAAATGAAATAAATTGTCAAACTATGCTTAAACTATTTTCCTAATTTTTGGAGATCGCTAGATTTATTGCAGCCATATATAAATGCGAATGTTTGGTAACTCCTAATTTTGATAGACGAAACACTAATCCTTAATTTTCTGTTGTTTAATATTGTATAATTAATATGATTGTAACCTTGAATACCAAACATGCATGGAAACCCTACCAATTGATATTTATTTGTGTTTTGTCTTAATTGGTTATTTACCTAAATCTTACCGATACGTGATGAATAGAGACATTTATCCTTTAATTATCCTAATTTAACCGGAAAGATTCGAAATACAATGAGGAAGTATTAGTTATGGAAAATTACTTTTTACAAGCTAATTTTGATTTTATTTATTGGTTAAGATTAAATTGTGTTTGTACATAAGCATTAAACAAATATTTTTATTTTTGATACTTGAGAAAAGATTTTAATAAATTATTGTTAGTATTATGTTAGATTACATTAACCTTTAATAAATTATAATTTCACTTAATTGTAATATCACATTTTTTAGTGTATTGTGGGAAGTTATAATCTTATCTAGTCACACCCACTCTCAATGATTTCATAATAGAGGCTAATCAACATTAATAGTGAGTTAATTTTTACCTAATCAAACCCGAATAACCTAATATCACCTAACTGACGCTAGATTAAGTGAAATGAAATCAAATATAAATGTCTAATACACCATAACTAACGTTTTTTTAACACAATTAAAACATGAACAAGTTAAATAGAAGGGCTAATAGTGATCCCCCCGACCTTTGGGTATGTTTGTATTTTACCCTCAACTTTAGCATATTATGTAAGTAGAATATAATCTTTAAATTTTGTTCTCAAACACCACCCCATCCGACTGAAAATATCTCCATGAACATCTAGAGGGAGTGTTTTGACAAGTTTCAAAATGTTACTCTTTATACCAAAATGCAAAAATTGGGGGTATAAGTGCAACAAATAAACCTCTCGTCCCCCAATTATATGTGTTTTAACCAAAATTAAACATACCAAAGAATAATAACATGCTTAGAAAAATATAATTTCAATACAAATGACTAAATTCAAAAACCAAAAAAATAGATGTAACTAATTAAGATTTATGATGACAAATGAAATATTGGTATTCGGATTTTTTATGTATTTTATTTGAGTTTCTATGAAATACACTAATGTCATGTCTTTGTTTTCTAAATATTGTCAAAATTAACCCCAAAGTCATTAATTAGTTCAATGTGTCCACCGGACCGCCGGGCTTATGTATGGAAGCTATAGCTATTAAACTCGGAAGGAGATTCGAAATAATCAAATTTCTGACACAAAATTTCCATTATTAATGCTCAAAGATTTCTTACTTCTTACCATTGAAAAATCTCGAGAGGAGGCCGTTGCCGTTCATAGTTTATAAATTTCCCATCATCGTGCAGCAAACCTTATTTGATTTCCAAACAAGAAGCGAAAGGTCTTCTGAATTCTGATTTCATTGGAAGCCATGGATAACAACAGTGTAAACAAGAAAACCCTAGGTCGAAGGAAGATCGAAATCAAGAAAATTGAGAAGAAAACAAGTCTGCATGTCACCTTCTCGAAACGCCGAGGCGGGTTGTTCAGGAAAGCGAGTGAACTCAGCGTTCTCTGCGGTGCGGAAATTGCGATTCTCGTGCAGTCCCCGGCGAATAGGGTTTTTTCTTTCGGGCACCCTTCGGTGGAGCACGTGCTCGGGCGATTCGAGACAGGGGTGATTCCGGAGTTGGCTGAGTCGTCGAGTTCACGCGCCGCCGCGAAGAATATCGTTCGGGAAGAGAGTAGAAGCAAGTACGAAGATGCTGTGAAGAAACTGGAGATGACGAAAATAAAGGAGGAAAAAGAGAGAACTGCAGGGAGGGAATTATTCTGGTGGGACGTTGATTTACCTTTTCACTGCATGGAATTGCACGAACTGGAGGGATATCTGGAGGCGCTTGAATCTTTGAGGGATAATGTTTCGCGCAGAGTGGCGGAGATTGAGAAATCATCGTCTGAAATGCCCCTTCTGAGATATGAAGAGATAACGCCGTCGTGCTACGATGGCGGAAAAGGGAAGACGGTGATGAATTACTCTGATTTGGATGTGGCAGCGATGTGGAGTGGAACGGGTGGTGCCGCCGCTGATCAGACAACGGCGGCGTTGTCGGAAGCTGATTCACTCCCGTGGGCGCCATGCCTGTGATCCAATGGTATGGTATTTTTCGCTGAAGTTTTGATCATGAAACCCTAGCTTGGTTGATTGTTTCGAATTCATTGCTGCAGGATTATTTTGAGTAGAGTTGTTTGTTAGGAATTCAATTGAGGGACTCGTTGAATTTGATCATATCAAAACCTTATCATTTGTGTAGTTTTGAATTATCAATCGTTGCATTCGTAAATTTTCTTTTCTATGCATTGCATTCATGATAAAAGTTGTGATACTACTGTAACACTCTTGGAGATATATTTTTTTATAAAAAATGTAACTTTAATTAGGGTTTGTTGTAGTTAGTAATACCAGAATGATTAATCATCTTGAATCGTAGGGTAGTAAATACAATATTTCATATTGACCTCTTTATTTCTTGGATGATATATATGCATGTATATGCTTGGTGTGCTTTAATTCAATTTTAAAAAAAAAATACACACACATTCAAGTGACTAGAGGGATTTAAACCTACATCATTGCAAATTTTTATGCACTGACATTTTAAAAATATATCATTTTGCCGTGTAGTGTCGTATCCTTTCTTATCGCGTGTTATGTCGGACATTTATGTCAAATACTTGAAATTTTTTTGAAAAAATTTATATCATAGTCGTATTTTCATATTCAAATCTGTGCAATATAGATCGCAAAAAAACCGTTTATTTACTTGGATGAATCCTATTGGCCGTTTAAGTTGTATGCACCATACATATTGATGTCCAATAATTATATTTTAAGAAATGTATCAACCACCACACGAATGGTTAAGAACTGAAGACATCATTTATAACAATATAATTAAATTGTACAAATAATGCCATTCTAAACTGGATTTTTGTGTAACGCCAAATGGAGTGGCAATGATCGTGTATCGAGCATTGTAGACAACTAGGGACAAGGGGATATTGGGAATTATTTATGTAAATGTTTATGTCTTGTAATCCCTTGGCATATGTATAATTAACCATTTAAATATTCTATAGATATTTGTCTGTCTCGGTGAGTGTGGAAATCAAAAGGATGGCAGCAAAGATATTGTGGAATATGTTGGGAATTTTATTTTACAAAGTACCTGAAGTTATTAATTAGAAAATTGTATGAACCAAAGTTCGAATTATTAATTATTGATTTGAAGGTTATTAGTGGTAATTAATTCCTAAAGCTGTCCCCTTTTGAATTGAGAGTATGTGTTGAAAATATATCATCGGCTTGTGAAACATTTCATCTATTGGGGCCATTTTAAATTGATCGTAAATGTTCCCAAGTCTTTTATAAAAAAAATTTAAAAAATGCTATAAGAAAATAAGGGTATTATTTTAGTTTTAAACTAGTAAACAAATTAATGAATGACATTACCATTTTTTATATTTAGAATGAAGCAAACACATTTGTTTTCAAGGTGATTTTATCTTGAATCTGATTCGATCAAATCAATATAATGAAGGAGCTAGCGTTTTGTAATACTTTTCATCTTTTTAACTAATTGAATTTGATTGAATCGGATTCGATGTAGAATTTTTTTTGTTTTCAGCCCAAATGAAATATTGTGGTTTGCATGAATCATCAAATTAAGACATTTGACTCGTGGCCGGGCTTTAGGCTTTAACAAAATAAAGACGTTGCAGGTTGCCAAGAAAGATAATTACGTTGTCGAAGTCTGGTGCTTTGCTGGAATATTCGAAGTCGGTCAAAAGTAAGTTAAATTCCTATCGTTTGTTGTTTTTTTGAGCCCTTTTCTCTTTCACTTCCACAAAGCTTCAATCGGAAATGAATATTTCAAAGTGCCTGCTTTTAACCAGTAAAGAGATTCCATCCACCTTGCACTTCAACATCAACCTACATTGCATTTGCGCCTTTTACTTCTGCATCTCTCTTCATTATTGACGCCACCGGAATAATATGAATGTTGTTAAAATTTACCTTAAAATATCTTTGCACAAGTATTTGATATTCTATTTGATTTGTTTGCTGGAGTAGTAGTAGTGCATGAATTTAATTTTTATTAATGTACTAGCACATTATAAGTATTCCCAATTCAACAAAAATATTTGAGAATATATACGAGGAATATCTAAATTAATCAACGTGTTTTAATTCTAAATTAGCTTAATCCAAATACTAAGTTCGGGTTTTTTCTAATTTTGGTGTATTTTTTGTTGTATATTTTACTTTTGGTGTAATTTTTTGGTGTAGTGCAACTTTGGGGTTTTCCGCTTTTTGTAAAAGCGGAATCAC
>JBBMKE010000001.1:12663894-12679444 GCA_037834125.1 Lippia alba | reverse complement strand
TAACATATATGATAAATATACATTATGCATGAAATCTTCATAATATTTAGTTTATTAATGTATAAGATCCAATAAGACAATATATAAAGTATATCATATAATTTATACACATATATATATATATATATATGTTACAAATTCTAAGTTTATTAAATTGTTATGAAAAGTGAAAGAGAAAGATAATGTATAACTGAATTTTATTATATGTACTATATTATATGATAATATATATTATGTCATGTATTATATATATGTGTCTTAAATTCTTATTTATATAGACAACTAATATTTATGGTGCAATGATTTAATAAGATAGTATGTATCATATTTTGTAATAGTATAAGGATGTGTCTTAATAATATATGACATAACAATATATTTTATTTCAGAGCATAATATATATGATAAATATATATTATGTCTTAATAATATACAATTCACTATTTATTTTTGGGTGCACATATACAATTCACTAATGTATATGATCCAAATATATAAGTGTTGGGGCAACGACTTTTAGGCCCAAATTATATATGATTAGAAATTTTATTAATATATATTTATTAAATTCCATTGATATTTTTATTTGTTAGGAATTTTGATAAGATAGAATTTAATTAGTTATCAGATAAGGATGAATAAACTATTTACATGAAGAGATTGAGATGTGATAGGAAATTAAGTTGAATTAGGACAATTCCAATTTAAAACTCTGTAAATACGGACCATTCCAGACATGACGATATCATCAGATAATCCAATCTCTTAATTAACTTCTCCTAAGGTTAATTCTTTATTATTCTTTTATCTTTTATATTGAGTTTTTAAAAAACTCAACAATAAGATATATTATTATTGGTTCATGTTATATTATATTTTATTTCACGAAAAAGCATTATATTATATTATATATTATTAAATTAAATAAAAGATACTAAAATACAGATTCTACAATATATACCATTATATATTATGATATCATTTATATATATAATTTTATAAATAAAAGATTTCTAAATTTCTAATTAAAAAACAATAAGAAAATATCTAATCCTCTTTAAAACAAATGAAGAATAGAACACCATAATCTAATTTCACTCCAAAACCTAAACATTTCTGGAGAGAGACCACCTCAGGCCTAGCACATTTCTTCTTCGTCTCTCCCGTTTTCGTCTCACCGACACCACCACCACTGCACACAACAGCCCTCGCTACCATGACTCAAACTTATCACAACCTTTCTTTATTCTCCTATCTCTATTGTCTTTTCCCATCTCCACCGAAGGCCAGCCACCGCGAAGCTTCCCAGTACTATCGCCGCCAAGCACCACCAAACATCGCCGGCGGCGCCAGTAAGCAACTACAGGCACATATCTAAATTCCGAGTATTTGATCTTCTTCAATACCTCTCTACTTCCATTTTCCTATTTATGCAATCCAATTCGAAGTTTTGCTTTAAATTTTTTTCCAGATCTGGCAAAGGAAAGAGAGAAATTGCTTTAAATTTTTTCCAGATCTGGCGAAGGAAAGAGAGAAAAGGGGATTTTTTTTACCTACCTCTACCCCTCCACCTAACAGATCCCCAACTCTTCTTGCTTGCCTGAGATATCCAAGACCCTATCCAAATTTTTATGTACGAGATCTAAGCCATCTTCTTTCCCTTTTCCTTTCGGTAAACGAAAATCTGAGCATAAGAAAATTTCCGAGTAAACTGAAGTCGAGCCGAGCCGAGTCAAGCTCGAGTTTTGATCAAGCCGAGTTCAAGCTCAGATTTTTTGGGCTTGTCAAGCTCAAGCCCGATCCGAGTCAGAATTTTACCTATCAAGCTCAAGTCCGATCCCAAAAATTTGTGCCAAACTCGGCTCGGCTCGGCTCATTTGCAGCCCTAATTGAGTGTATGTGTTGGAAATATATATCCTGGGCTTGTGAAACATTGCATCTACTGGGGCCATTTTAAATTGATCGTAAATTTCCTAAGTTCCTATGTCTTTGTCTAAAATTTATAAAAAAATGCTATAACTGGCTGTCAATGGGTCGGATTTTAATACGAATCCGATCTGATTTTTGGCATATTCGTTTGATAAATAAATTTGATGGAGCATGTCCGATCATAAATATTCATTATCCGAAATAAATGGAGCAAATATGAAATTAAGCAATCTGATCTATTAAAGATCCGAATCCGATTTTTCATAATATCATATTAATTAAATTAATTATTTTATATATATAGATATATAATTTTAATTTAGCAAGAATAATCGGAGCGAATATGGACTGCGATGTATCATTTTCCAAGTTGTGAGCCGCCGTTCAGACTGCAGTTCTCTGCATTTCCTTCCTATCATTTGCTCTTTCTTCCCCAGGATCTCTCATTTCTCCAAGATCTGTCATTAGATACTTCTGTCTGCTCCAATATCGCATTCTTCTCCAAGATTTGGTCTGGTCTCTAATATCATCACAATCCAATTTCTGCTTCAACTTTTCTTTCTTCTTCTTTTTTTTTAATTTAACTTATATATCGGATCGGATTTTTGTAACGGATTCTCCGATCCGACAACATTCGAATTTGGTTTGAATGAATCTGGATCCTATAGGATCTGGATTCGAAATCGGTTATGGAATTTTGCTATCGGATTCGGAAACATCATATCCGATCCGAATCCGACCTGTTGACTACCCTAGCTATAAGAAAATAAGGGTATTATTTTAGTTTTAGACTAGTAAAAAAATTTTATGAATGACATTGCCTTTTTTTTTATAGCCCATTTATATGGATCAATCCGGGACCAGGAACGGAGCCAGGGGCATGGGGTGGTCTCTTGGACTTGGTCTCTTCTGTCTTTATATTTTTAATTTATTTATTTTACTGACTTAACTCAAAGAGAACGTGTTGTAGTCTGTTACTTATTTATAACCTTACTTTTCACTCACCTTTCTTTATTAAGATTTTATGTTCTTTTTATTTTTCTTGCTCGTATTTTTTAATTTACGTTTCAAATATATGTTACTAATATAGAATTATTAAATTTAGTAATTATATCAAAAATAATTATGAAATATATATTAATAAAATTAATTTTTTAACAAATTGACTTTTTTTTATATAAATTTTAATACATTTAGATAACAATTAATTCACACACGCAATGAGTGTGTAAGTTTACTAGTGTTAAATTATGGTTTCGTCTCTGGCCAGACCACTTAAATTGTAAAACTCTCTCTATCAATGGTAGTTGCGTTCCAAAACTCAAACTCAAAATTTCAGATTAAATTAACATAGCACCAAAACATTAAATTACATTGGTAAGGACATTGCCATTTTTTATATTTAGAATGAAGCATAAACATTTGTTTTCAGCCCAAATGAAATATTGTGGTATGCATGAATCATCAAATATTCTTGATTTGACTCGTAGGCTTTAGGCTTTAACAAAATATAGACGTTGCAGATTGGCAAGAAAGATAATTACGTTGTTGAAGTCTGGTGCTTTGCTGGTATATTCGAAGTCGGTCAAAAGTAAGTTAAATTCCTATCATTTGTTGTTTTTGAGCCTTTTTCTCTTTCACTTCCACAAAGCTTCAATCGGAAATGAATATTTCAAAGTGCCTGCTTTTAACCAGTAAAGATATTCCATCCACCTTGCACTTCAACATCAACCTACATTGCATTTGCGCCTTTTACTTCTGCATCTCTCTCCATTATTGACGCCACCGGAATCACTTTTCTAAAATGCTCAATCACAAAATTACATAACCTCCTACGATATCGAGATACTGATACGATCACAATACAGATACAAATAATATGAATGCTGTTAAATTTTACCTCATACTTAAAATATCTTTGCACAAGTACTTGATATTCTATTTGATTTGTTTAGTAGTTGTGCATGAATTTAATTTTTATTAATGTACTAGCGAATTCATTATAAGTATTCCCAATTCAACAAAAATATTTGAGAATATATACGAGGAATATCTTAATAAATCAACGTGTTTTAAATTCTAAATTAATTTAATCAAAATACTAAGTTCAGTTAACTACACCAAGTCAAGCAGTGAGCACTGTATTTTCCTTTTTCCTTTATTATTATTGTTATTATTAATATTATCATTATTATGTAATTTTCTTTATTTTGTCCAACTGGCGCAGTAAGCAAGACATTCAGCCCATTCACCCACGAAAACGGGGAACCGTTGTACTCACTACGCGAAATTTCCAAACTTCCCCTACAGACTTTTATTAATTCCCAAGAACGTTCATAACAATACAAAACCCAAATTCTCCTTGTAACCAACACACACTTTCCACATTTTTTACACACAGTCATGGAGAAGAAGACTCCGACTTCGCCACCGTCTTCGGCTTCCGATTCGGCGTCGAGTACGAGTTCCAGTTCGAATTCCAGTTTCTCATTCTTCCTGAAGAGGCTCAACAAGTTGAGGAGTGGCGGCGGCAGCCTACGGCGGTGGAAGTTGAAGAACTCCGCCGGAATGCGGTGGAAGAGGCGGTTCAATTTGCACCTATGGTTCGTCGATGATTTCCTGTTTAAGATCGTTTCGGTTTTTGAGGGAATCGTTTTGGTCTCCACCGTCTGTGTGTTCTTCGTCTGCTGCGGATGCCATTTCTGATGCTTTTTTCCGATGATCTATGGAGAGTTGAATGTTGAACAACAGAGGACTCGAATTTACAACGCTTGAAGCGTGATTCTTCAATGGTGAACTTTGTTCCTTTTCGCTGAAATCTCGGTGGATATGTTTAACTGAGGGAATTTCGAGTAATTTGTTGCGTGTTTTTTTTCCCCATAATTAGTCTAATTAATACGATTATGGTAAGATTATTTCCTGTGTTGAGTTCTTCTGGATTGATGTTTTTTCCTCTTCTTCTTTCATAAGCCTAATTTAGCTACTTTAACGTTGTGGAATTTTTCCTAATGTAATTTGAAGTTATTCTTCGTTATTGAGCATGAATTTGGAGCTGTGGAGGTACCGATGGTTTTGATGCATTGTCCTCATGAACAGTTTTCCCAAAAAAAAAATTTAGAATAACTTTGCACCAAAAAAAAAAAGAATAACTTGTTGAATACGAAATAAAAGAATTTACTGTATAATATTAATTTGGCCACTATTAGCTCAATCACATGAAAGATAAAAGGTAAAAATTGTACCCAAGAAAAAAAAAAAAAAACATAACAGGTAAAATTCTTGACCTAAATTTATATAAAAAAGTAAATACAATAATACATGGATGAAAATCAGTTTTACTCGTCACTCAATACCAATTATTTTATTCATAAAGTTCGAGCTGAACCGTTTTTAGTATTTTTCCAGCAACTAACAACAAATATTGTTTCTTTTTCTTCTCTTTTCTCATACGCTGTTCTTTTTTTAAAAAATATTTTAAATTAATTAGTTACGAATAAAACAGAGCATAAAATAAAAAATGAAACAATCAAAAGATTGAGAAAGAAAGTCTATAATTAATGAATATCTCGACAAATTTTGATGACTAATTTCTATCCATAGCCGTTGTTGTGGTCGCAATTAGGCGTTAACGGTCGAATGTTGTTATAATTGTAATAATTGATACAAGTTACACTTAACAAGTGTTGGGTTTGTTTGTAATTATAAAGGAAATGGTAATAGTGGGCCCTCGAAGGGCCGGCCCAAATGCAAGGATTGGCGAGTGACAGTTGTAATAGCTGGCACGAACTACCAACGTTGATTCTAACACTTATGTTTGTGTATCATTAAGACTGATGCCTTATAAACCAAGGAAGAAAGTGTGACAACAGAATCAAACTAACTTATAAAATCTTGAAAACAACAATTAATTAGACTGATATTTGCAACTAGTCTAAGATTATTTCACTAGTTTATAACGCTTGGGAACATAGTGCGTATTTATTCATTTTTAATAGAAATGGGACTGAAACTAGAAACTAGAAACTGAAGGAAGAAAATGAGTAAAAGATTACGTGACATTCCAAACAAAATGAATTGAAAGACAACAAAATTGCATATATATATTCGAAGATAACCGATGAGTCCTTGCTTAAGTAGTAACCGGTTAGGTCACAACTCACAAGTAGTGGGTTGTACCTGATTCAGAGGTTCGGGATTTAAAATTTACTTGTTAAAAGCTTTCGAGAATAGTTTACTTGTTGTCCGACTCGAACCCAAATAAATGATAAATATAAGGGAAAAAAAGATAGTGTTCTAATATTAGGCCAACTATGGCCCATACCTCCATAACCATTAATGGGCCTAACTTACTATATGGGTTAGATTTTAGCATCTAGCCCATCAGAATCAACCCATTCGTTAATTTGAATCTCTCCCTCAAAAGACATTTCAAGTCGAGTAAAATCGTTGTCTTTCTCTTTCATGATTGAATGTATCTCGATCAAGCATATTTTATAGCCCTCATGCAAGATTTTTGATCGGGTTTTGAAGCCCGGAAACTGCAGAGGTGATGAATTCTATGGTTTCATCGCCGGGAAAAATCTTCGGGTGGTTTGTACGTAGCAAAATGCCGTTATTCAGTCGAATCTTGCGCGGAAGAGCAGGTAATCTATTTTGTCTTAAATGAGAGTTGGGACACTGTATTGTCGAGCTTATTATTGGGGATTAGGGATTCAAGAAGCGGAGTTTTTCACGCATTTATTTGATTCGTAATGAGGCGTTTATGCTTTGGTCTTGAAGGGACAATCGATCGTGAAGTGAAGGTGTTCGATTAAATGCTTCAACGACAAAGGGCAGTGCAGTGGCATTGGTTGCTTCTCTTTGGGAAATTCTCGAGGTACCTTTCTCAAATCGTGGTAATTTGTAGTTTGTATTTGCGTATTAATCCGCTTTGCAACACTATACTTCACACCATCCACATCGTATCCTCTTTGTTGGAATACTTTACGCTCACATGGAACAAGAGTAGCAGCATGTAACACGATATGCAGAAAGGAAAGAATCCCACCCACAAATGTAATCTTTTCAGGTAATTCTGAAATCCAACTGACTTGTAAAGCAAACATAATTAACCCTTCCCAATCATATTTCATTCCCATGGAAACTTGTCAATTCTAAAAATCTCGTTTTGACCACACAGGATACTGTTAGAAACCTATTTATGTGTAAACCTAATTAATCAAATCCAGAGTAAATATTGTATGATAGTTTTGGAGTCTGGATTGACTAATGGGGTCATGGATAGCAGTTTCGTAATGTTTTTCGCTTCTTTCTGAATTATGTGTGTCCGGTCGAGTTCTTTTACTATGGTTATTGTTTTAAGAAATATTTGTTCTTGACGTTGCTTGAATAATTAACTTATCATGCATCATTTTCCTTTTCCTGCCAAATGTCTATATGGTGTTGGATGGCGATAGATGGTTATACAAAACTGGGATTGCCACTTGGTATGACCACCGGCCTGAAAATTTTTCACAATGTAATTATGATTACAGCGCCCTGCATTCATTGTCACCAGATTTTCCGAACATTTGAAACATGTTATGGCAATCCAGCCCGGATTCGTTCTAGCAATTGTCGCCTAATATTCAATGCACGCCAAAAAAAAAAGCCTTATATAATTGGTGGTTCGGAGTTCCTCGTTTTCATACAACCCCCAAATCCTTCCAATCTCCCTTGGTATCTCCGGCAGTGTTTCTCAATCATTTTCTCCCATACCCACATATGGATCCTCCTCAAGGAAGGAAGAGATCACAAGGGCGAAAAAAAATTGAAATGAAATTAATTGCCGACGAAAATGCCAGAACGGTCACTTTTTCAAAGAGACGTGCAGGGCTCTTCAAGAAAGCTACAGAGCTTTCTGTTTTATGTGGTGCCCAAATTGCCCTCATAATTTTCTCCTTAGGTGGTAGGGCCTACTCGTTTGGGCATCCTAATGTGGAATCTGTTCTGGATCGGTTCTTTAACCGAAACCCTGTTCCAAATTTGCAGGATTCTGTGCATGGCATGAGGATCCATGCTGCTTTGCTGCAGCAGCTTAAGGATCAGTGCGATCAGAAGAACGAAGAACAGGAGGCGACAAAGAAAAAGGGGAAAGAAATTCAGGCTGCTTTGGAAAGCTCACCCTACCATTTTTCCGAAGAGAGATTAAACCAGCTTGATATGAATCAACTCCAAGAGCTGAAGCAAAAGCTGGAGAAGCTTAGAGATGATCTGCAGCGTCATCGAGCCAGTGCACCACCACCGTTGGATTCTTCCCGGCCTCTGAACTTGTTGAATGCAGACGAGAATGCAAACAAGGAGAATGTTGATTTGGAAAATGATGCGAGGGATGGAAGGGCTGATTCTCCAATTCCATCTGATTGGCTGAAGTTGTGATTTATGTAATATCCATGTTATGAGATTCTAAGAAGTTGTTGTGTTGACTATGCTTTTGAAATAATAATGGTTGCTCCAGTGAGGGTCTAAGGTAAAATTTGTTAGCCCTTGGTGAAAAGTGAAAACTCTATATTAAGAAACTTATGTATAATGGATTTTCATTTTAAAATCTTGAAGTTTATGGAATTGCAATCTTAAATTTACTCGATTTTGCCATGTTTATATATTTAGTATGTCTTTGACAAATGACAAATCAGCCAAGTAGCCGTTAATGTCGCAAGTCCTCCCTCATCCTCTGGTTTAAAAAGTAAAAACTATCATGTGAGAGGCATTCGACACGAGTGTCTAATGAAATGAGCAAGTTTCGTGGACTGGCCCGTATTTCTTAAATACGTTGTTCGTGAGATGACGGTGTTCGATACTATGTCTCAACGAGATGTCGGTGAAGTCGAGTGTCTACTATATCAATCATCCACTAAACATAAAAAGCTGACTAAAATAGTTGAATTTGATTGGAAAATTGAAATGAATGGATTTTAAAGTTCATTGAATTTGAAAATACGACATGCTATCAAGCATTCACTTGTCCTTCTTGATTGTTCTAAAAATCTTAAGGCCTGTTGCATTGAATCCTGAATCCTGCAAGATGATGTTGCATTGCTCTATGCTCAAGCTTTTTGAGGATGGAGGCTCTTAGAAAGTTTGTGTGCAAGCTTAAATTTCATGATCCCATTTCCTGAAACTGCCTAGAGACTCAAATCCCTCACTCTCTGACATAGATGGTCTCATTGCAACTTCCTCCCCGTAGTTAATCGAGCTCGCGGACCTCATCGATCCATCCCTGCTAGATTTCGAGAGGTACTGCTGCACGATGAGCACCGAGAATGCGGACTCAAACTCCGAAGTGACCAGAAGGTCGCCGATGGGCCCCAACTCGGGGCAGTCGCACCAGTCGGCTAGCCCTGATGTCAGCGGCGACATCATCCCTCTCCCTCTCCCAACAAGGTAAAGATCATGGTTGTGGTCGTCCATGGACTTTATGGCTTTAATGGCTTCCTCCTCATCATTCAGCACCAACTCAACGAAGCTTATGGATTCGTTGTTCATTGTTGCTATCTTGAACTTGCTCAAGAAATCATCATCCAAAACCTTCTCCCTCTCATAATCAAATTGCAAATTCACTTGGATCCTATCATTAGGATCAACCGGCGCCATTTCAATCGCCTCGTCGCTCGGGGTGAACTTCACGACCGAAAGCCTCAAATTCTTGTTCTCAGACATTCTCCATGCGTAAGCCAAAGCCTCGCGGTCGTCAGGCCCGCCAAAGAACAGCACCGCGATGTTGTGTGCTTGCTCGTGCATCTCACCGAAGCCCCTATCGATCAAGATCCCCACCGAGCACGGTGCGTTATCGAGAACCCCCTCGTTAACCCCCCTTATGGAGGCGTTGATGTCCTCCATCTCCCCATCCAGGGTTTGTAGCCTGTGGAACGGGACGATCAGGAATGATGCCCGTTTCTCCTTCGCCACCGAGCATATGTCATCGTCCATGGTGCTGAAGGCACACCGGGCAGTGAGCGCCTGTGTCCTCACTCCCTCGGAGCTCAGCTCATAGTTGTCGAAGGCGGCTATGATCTGATCTGCCTGAGCCTCCGAGTGGGTTGGGTTTCGTGTGCCCGTCTTGCGGGACTCGTGAACCACGAGCATGGTGCAGGCTCGACCCACAAGCTCGACGAGCTGGAGGGCGAAGATGGTGATGGGGGAGGAATTGCTGGATTTCGAGGTCCTCAGGAGGTTGATGATGGTGGGGACGTTGCGGGTGTTGTAGATGCATGCGAGGACGCGGAGCTCTTCTTCGAGCTTGGCACCCTGTATCATGCGGCGCTTGTAGGGTATCATGTTCTGCACCGGGCGGTAGAGGAGTGCGGCCGGAGTGGCCGTCAGTGTCATTATCAGGACCGCCGCGACCATCATTGAGTAGGTTTGTGTGCTGAGAACCTGTCAAGAAATGGTCATACAGTTATGCAGCTCAAAAGAAACCATCTATCTATTGAAATTGAAAGTGTTCCCTACACTGAAATTTTGTAAAAATGGAAATGATCCTTGAAAGGAGGTAAGTCTAGGGGGTATAACACTCTTTCATATCACGAATTTGTAAGTTCAGGATGATTATACTGACATGTCATGAGATTTTGCCTAATTACACAAACTTCCCTTGAAATTTGAGAATTTGCTTAGCTTTGCTTTTGAATACCCTGAGTTTGGCCCTAATACATGCTATTATAGTCATAAATTTAAATACAAATATTGATCGATAAGTGTCAATGAAAAATAAGAGTATCCAACAAAACTCAAAATGTCATCATCAAATGAGATGGAATATGAATTATATGATTGGAAGCTTTTAGTTTCTCAAACCTCATGGGGGGTTTGTGTAATTATATCAAACCTCAAGATACATGTCAGTGTAATTATCCCTTGTTATTTCACAGTTTGGCACCTAATTTTCTAATTTTTGTCATTTAGAAGTTTTCGACTGATCTGTCAGTCATAGTACAATCCTCATCTCACCACATGTAGGTTTTACCTGTTGTGTCTGCCCGGCTTCAAGAACGATGAGCACCATAACACTCTTGACATTGCTCAACAACCCGACACCCAATGCCTCATTCGTCGTAAGGTCTGTGAAAGCCGTGACTGCAAAAGCACTAATCACCTTCACACTGCACGCTATAGCTATAACCAACATCACTACAATCCAGGAACTCTCGGCCGCCATAGCCCACAAATTTGTCCTCAGCCCGCACACCACATAGAAGACTGGCATCAGAATTCCAAGCACGAAATCCTCCATCTTGTCTAAGATGGTCGCCTCGAGAACCTCATTAGGTATCACAAGTCCGAAAACAAACGCCCCAATAATCGGGTGGGTCCCACATGCATCCGTCATGACCCCACACAAAACAACCCCAGTCAGAATCGAGCATATGTAGAACTCACTGTATCCCTGCCCCTCGGGTGTTTTCCTGATGGCCCATCTCAATGCAGGCCGTATATAGTAAACACATACCAAAACAAAGGCGATCGTGCTGATGAGGGCCCAGTGCATGTTTGCCGGAGAATTGGAGACCGCAAAAGAGAGTGCTAGCAAACACCACGACGACATGTCAGTGACAAGGGCTGATGAAAGAGCTGTTTTCCCAATTTCTGTGTGGAGAAGTTGGTGCCGGTCGAGGACCCGATTTAGGACAGAAAAACCGGTTACAGTTAGAGCTGTGCCCCAGAAGAGGAAACCGGCTTTCTGCTCCACTGTGTTGCATTTGAATATGAAGTATAAGCCGGAGCCGAATGTGAAAGGGATTACAATTCCTCCTGTTGCAACTTTGATGGCTTTTGTATCAGTTCGAAGAAGGGATTTTACGTCCATTTTTAATCCGACTAGGAATGCGTAATAGGCTATCGATAAGTGTGCCATTGGCTCCATGATTTTGAATGAGAAGCTTGGGAACATGAACTTCCTGTATGATGATATTCTGCCCAAGGCAGAAGGTCCCAGGAGTAAACCTGCCTGTAAAAAATGAAAGTTTTGATTGTTATTAGAGGAATACAAATGGAGTTTCTAAATACTGGATTCCTTGTGATTAATGTAACATTCCATCAATTAAATTCACCAGAAAATGTGGGTTTTTTTTTATGAAAACTGAGAAAAAAAATGTCCCTGCATGAGGGGGCTGTTTGTAAGCAGTTAAAAACCTTTCTTTTGCGTCAAAATCCACCTTCTGAATAGATATCTTCCCAATCCCATGAACATAAATTCAAGAAAATAGCAATTCATCACCATATTCCAACACATTTTCAACCCCCCATAAAAAGAATGCAACACGAACATCCCATGCATTATTATTACGAAAGATGAAAAATGGAGATAAATTATCATTGATCAAACTCACAAGAATCTCTGCAATGAGAGGCGGCTGCTTCAAGGGTTTTAGCAGGTAGACGAGGATGTGGACCACGGCCATCGAAAGAGTAAGCTGGAAGAAGAAGAGAGAAATCAGGGGCGTCAAAGGATCCGGCCCTTCCCAGAGACCGTTAAACCTGTAAACCGTTTCTGCATAGCACAGAATCGTTCTGTTCAACTTTGCAATGTCTACATCCATCGGAACAACCTTTGCTGCCTCGACCCTTTCTCTTCTTCCTCCACCTGATAGCGCCGCCGGCCTTTCGATTGATTTCAATGGGACAAGAAAAAACTATTCAGGAGTTGTAAATAACAAGGGAATATACATGATGGTGTTGAATGAAAACAAGTGAATATTGAAGGAGGGGTTAATTTTATTCTGTGACTAAAATGTCACCATTCATTGCCTTTGGTTGATGGCTGCCCGTTTTATGTGGGAGGAAAATATTTTCTATTCTGTTAACAGTTTGGTCAGTCTCATGCATGAGGATATTGACTTGTAATCCTTCTTCTTGTCATAAAATTAAATTATATATGTATATTTTTAGTTATTTCTTTGTTAAGGCCTGTTATTTTATTTTATTATATGCTCCCATTTTCATCACGAGTTTATTGAATATTGGGATAGCCAGAAATCTGCATTGAGTGAGAACCACATAGAAATTGCGCTCGTACATGTTGAGATAATTGACATGAAATGGAGCAACTTCTTGTTTTAAAAAGTCCTACAAAATCTTGGGGATGTACAAGAAATGATACAGTTAAGAGAATTGAGTGCCCACATCTACAGATAAACACTACAACTAACTCACTAAGTATTATCCATCAAAATCTGAGTCGTCGTCGTCCAGGTCTGAATCATCCTCGTCAAACTCTCCATTTTCCTGAAAATTGTTCGTCTTGTGAGAAGGATTTTATGCGGATGAAACACACAAACAAAGAAACGGCACTACAAACATGTCTCACCCTTCGTTTGATGAAGTCCGCCATAGCTGCATCAAACTCGGCTCGTTTTTCAGTAGCAATATCATAGTACTTCACCTTTTCCTAAATCGGAAAGGGTAGAATTTATATTATGTTATGGCTACGTGAATCATGCAATGTAAACTTCAAGTGGCTAACATTTGGCTTCATCAGTATTTCAAGATGACAATGAGAATTAAGACAGTATGGATTTCATTATCAATAGCAATGTTTTGTTGTAAATTGGAAAAAATGATATAGCAAACCTCATATGTCATTGTTTTCCACTTATCTCCACATGCCTTGCCAATCTGCACGAAGCAGGATCCGACAATTATCAGTTGAAATTTGAATACAAGAGAAGATAGATCAAATCATGCCTCACGAAACGTACCTCACGCATTGACTTGACGTCTGGATTTTGCTCCTGGTAATCCTTTCGAAAGTCCTCCCTGGAACAATCAAAATCAGGCTACAATTAGCAAATATCTTACAGTTTTTGACATACAGAGGAAGGTGTTGAGCTCTAACGCTGAAAAAACACAGACCAGATAACTCAATCACTACCCAATTCTTGAGAAGTTCTCTTCAAAATGTGCCAAAAGGATAGACCAAAAGATATTACTTCAAATTTCCAGAACACAATAATGACCACAATTTGCAGAATTAGTAAGGTTTTTCCAACACAGGGAACCATTTCATTGAGACCTAATGTTGAAATAGCACTACAAAGTCCAGCAAATGATTATCAGGAAATGAACAATTAATCAAGGAAAATCATGATAGTTCTTTGATGTTCTTCAAAATTACAGTAAAGCACGAAGTATAAAGACATTATTCTGCAGAAATTCAATTTTTCTCGCATAGTTTCACATGCTAATCAAAACATTTCATCATGTTTTCAGTTAAATTTAAACTCACACACAACCAAAGCAAAATCCGTACAAGAAATAGAAGAAAGCCGTGGGAGGTTTCTTAGGCTTCATGGCGTCAATCTTCGCAGCCTTCTTCTCCAACACCGACATTTTCGCCTTCCTTCCAGACTTTTTCGTTTTGTCAGACTTCACCGTCATTTTCCTTCAAAAATCGAGAAAAAATTGCTATAAATTCAGGGAAAAACAAACAAATGGAGAAACTGAAAAAAACTAGAGAAATTTGTGTCGCTTTTTACCAGTTAGCTTTGACAGAGGAAGAAGAAGCGGAGGAGGACGTCATAGACCTCGTAACTCTTCTCTTCGCCATTTTTCCCGACGCCGATGGTTAAACGGAAGCGTGGAGTCAGTCAGCAAAAAATTCCACTCGGAAGCGTCGGAGATTGCCCCAATCTGTGCGGAAAACTGAGGTATGAAAGGGATTTCAGTCGCCGGAGGGCTAAGCGGCGGCGATTGCGGATCGGCGACGGCGAATTGCTGGAGTGAAAAATGCCAACGTTCTGAGTGATGGAAAGCGTTAGTATCTACTATCTACTCTACTGAAAGCGTTCTCATCTTACTTAATAAATCGTTGCGTATTATATCAGCGACTTTGAGGATAAACAGCTTTCTTCTGTCACCAAAAAAAGGAAACAGCTTTCTTCTATTTATTTTATTTTTATTCAATTTTCATTCTCAAGTCAGCCCGATTTACCTGAAGAACTTCACCTATCTTTTTTCTATTTTATTTCCTTATGTCTCATTTATTTAGATTTAATTTATTTTTTTTCCTTATATCATATGGTCGGATTGAACTCTTTCTATCAATAATAGTTGCATTCTTAAATATTCGACCGATTAAGCAAAGATATCAACTAAACCCTAAACTAAGTCAATCATAGGAAATCCTCACTGAACTCATCTATATCTATATCTATATCTATATCTATGCTATAATATATAGAATGGTGTGTTTGACCCCAATTAATTCAATTTTGACGGAATAGAATTTTGTGGTTTTTTAATTTTAATTAAAATTAAAAATTGTGATTGATTGTGTATATTAAATTAATTAATTTATTAAATAATTTAATATCCCTTAATTTTTTTAAAGTTATCCTAAATTAAAGTATCAATTTATGGTAGAATTTATTTGAATGCATAAATTTAGGAAAATATATGTTATTCTTTAAAAATTATTTTATTGATCAATAAATTTTCATAATATTTGATATTTTAAAAACTTTAATATTGATTACTTTTTTAGTATTATTTTAATATTATAATTCACATATTACAATTTTGATATAAGAATCGTGCATAGCACGGGATATACGCTAATTTTATTTATAACAGATTAACTGCTTTG
>JBBMKE010000001.1:12610597-12622145 GCA_037834125.1 Lippia alba | reverse complement strand
TGAACTTTCTTTGTTTGTAAATCACCATATCATTCTTTGTACTTGCATCAACTGCAGTGTTAGTGCTAAGTTTAATTCTTGGCCTTTATTCAGAAATATGAGGGAAAAAGTTTTTCTCATTATTGTGTTCTATTCATTGATATCACCAGTCATCTCCATGGAAGGCTCTTGAGCAAGCAGCTGGAAATTTTAGAAAGAATTCATCAGTTGAGGATTTGTTAAAGCAGCAGATGGAGAACAAAGAATTCTACGTTAACATGGACGACTTTGATGATGGTGATGGAGGCAGTGATGGGAAACGTCCCGGCGGTGGTGGAGGTGGCGGTGGTGACGGCTATGGCTACGTTGGACCTGAAGATGAAGGGCTTAGAGGAGTATTAGATGAGCTTTTTCAAGTGACTATGACACTTTTGGGCTTGCTCTATGTGGTATACTTCATCTCCCCTGCAGAATTCTTTGCAATTTATACATTATTAGTGGACTTAACAAAGGAGATTCTTTTTGTTTCTTTGTTTTGGTTGGTTTTCAGTATCTGTACATCCTGGACCCGGAGAAGGTTACTGCATGGACAAAAGACATTATAGTTTTCATCTTCACACGAAAAGCTAGTTTCCGTCTGCGACCTGTCCTCGCTGAATTAGACGACTACTTTAAAGAAAGGAAAAAGATAAAGAAACTGAAGGCTGAGCGTCCTCCTGATTATGTGGAGCAGAAACTTATTCGGACCATTCTTAAGACCATCCCCGGGTATTTAGAAGACGATGAGGTTCCCAGAATGTCCAGGGAGGAGCTACTTAGAACTCTTGCGGAGAAAGCAAGAGCTAATGCTTCTGAACAATAAGAAAGAGCTAATGCTTGAAACCGAAGTAGTTCTCTATTCCTATTTTTTGATACTTCTATTATGAGTTATGACTTCTAAGAATGCATTAGAGGAAACTTGAGGGTCTGTGCGATTCTGGTTTTACATGCTTTTGCTAATTTAAAATGTTAAGCAGGTTGCAAATAGTTCTTTGTAAGTTATGGCGGTGGTCCATTTCTTGGCTGATTTTTGCTTGAAATTTTAATTCATGAAACTTGCATCTTCAACCAGCCTATTTACCTTATAGCGTAAGCAAATGTATATTACACTTATTTTTTTAAAAAATAAGCTGAAGTCTTAGAAGTGCTCATTTTAAGAGTTTGCAAACATTCGTAAACTTAGTCAGTTGGCTGTAGCAATATTAACCCAAGATTTTATGAACAAATAAACAAAGCATTTATACAAGAAATTATGAACAAAAAAGTGATGGGGGAACCTCTCAATAAAATAAGAGTCATAACAGGATAACGCATTCAGAAACCAAACAGGAGAGTCATCAGGTGTCAGATTGACATTCAAAACTTAAATAACCTTCATAGGTACTACTTCAGCTAGCAGAAAAACTACAAGGCTTTGAAAAATAAAAACAGCCTGGCTTACAATCTCCTTCCTCTGCGTCCACCCTTTCTACGAGTACTATCGGTCGGGATTGGAGTCACATCCTCTGATAAACATAGAAAAGCATTAGGATAATTGATCAAAAATAGAAATAGTAAAGAACTAAATTGAGAATCTGAGTCTTGTGCATTATATTGTGCCCTAAAAAGAGTCATGCTAAGAAATGGTTGATTAAGATGTAAAGGTGAAGCAAGTACCAATGCGGCCGATTTTCATTCCTGAACGAGCTAATGCTCGAAGGGCTGATTGAGCACCAGGACCAGGAGTCTTGGTTTTGTTTCCACCTGTAGCTCGTAGCTTAATATGGAGGGCATTAATACCCAGCTCCTATTAATCACCAAAAAAAGACGAGAAAATATTAGTGAAAGAAAGTTCACCCATCATACCCAGCACAAGAGATTTATATAAGTATCACAACCTTGCATCTCTGGGAGATATCCTGTGCTGCGAGCATAGCTGCATAGGGTGAAGATTCATCCCGGTCCGCCTTCACTTTCATGCCACCTGTAGCAATTAAGAAGGTGAGACACTAATCCTTAACTTGGACGGGTAATTCTTCAACATATCTCCTGGATCATGCTCTCAAAGTCCATATATCAGCAGGCATATTATTTTACCCTTTTAGAAATACACTCAACAAAGGGATTGATTTAGTGATCATTCGTCGTACCGGTAATGCGAACCATAGTTTCTCTGCCAGAAATCCGTCACATGCTGTTCATAGAAAATTTTGCAGTAAGAAAGATGATAGTTACAGCCGTTCTAATTGCAAAATGCAAATTAAGTAAGATCAACCATACATACAATAAACGTATCATTAAACGACGCGAAAATGTGGGCAACACCAAATACAAGCTCCCCATCCCTCACAGAGGGTCCAAGTGTTACATTATCTTCCTTTGGCTCCCTCGTCCTTCTCTTCGAGTGCAGCGATATACCAACATCAAAAGGGGAATATGAAAAAGAATCCAAATTTTGGCTTTGAAAAGCTAAAAATGCAAGAGTAACGAATCACAGCTGTCCTTCGGGCAATTCACTCAGTTTAAGTTCACTAGTTACATCAACATACACCCACCAAAAAAGAATTTTTTTTTATCAAGGACCTCAATTTCCTAGTAACACAAAATTCACAAATCCGATCGGATGAAGATGAACTAACAGGGCAAAAGTTCTCAATTCTCACCCGAAGAAATTCCGAAACGTCACTCGAATTAATCAATTGATTGCGTGTGCAGTTACAGAAGATTAGGCGTTAAAAAGAATACTGATGAAAGATCCTCGATCACTTACCATTATTCCACGCAATTCAGAAGCGATGAACTCTGTTGCGATTAATGAGAATATGAATTGAGCCCTAGCGTTGTGAAAAGAGGGGAAGCAAGGTACGATGTAGAGACCAATAAAGTAGGGTTTAAGAGTTCGCGGGCCGAACTTCTTTGAAATAGTAAAAGAACCCCGGATCTATTATTTCTTTACTTTGTTGCCCTCATTTTATCATTTTCTTAATTATTAAATTTCTCAATTTGAACAACACATTGTTGTATCAATTTTTTTAAGTAAATGTGGTGAAGTATATTATAAACTCAATTCATGTATTATGAATTCAATTCTAGGAGCAAAAATGTATAGTAAAAAGAATGATTTAAAAGATATAAAATCAAAATACAAGTTATACAAATGATTTGGGATTTATTTCATATTCGTATTTCATCTCCTTATTTATATACATAAATATGTCACGATTACAAATAAGAGATTCACATTAGGAAAAATATATTTTAATTTTTTTTTTTTTGAAAACAGGACAGAAACACGAATATGATACGAAAAATTCTAAATCAAAAAGAAAGAACTAAATTAAACAAGATTGTGAACATGTTAAAAAGGATCAAATTTATTTGCGCTTCTGGGACCCAACTATAACGTTTGCAAGAAAGATATTGAAGCAACATTCATTGCCTTAAGAAGAAGGATGAACAAATACATGTAAACTTGAGGGGCAACTGAATTACCACCTACAAGAGTTCCTGTAAATTTGAAGAGCAGCAACCCCATAAAACGAAGCCCAAAATTGTCCCTCTTCCTCTTCCTATACACGAGTTCTTCACTCTACCCAACAATTTGTTCACACCCCACCAAAGTCCAAAACCCACCTCGAGAAAGAAGGAAAAATAAAAATGAAAGAAATCGGCGTAGAGAGAAAGGAAAAGAAGATGGCATATCAAAAGAATGGAGGATTCCAGGCTTATATGTCAGGCTGAAGTAAGACCAACATACGCCGCACACAAGATCAACAGACATGTTACAAAATAAGCAACAGCAACAATTGTTGGCTCTTTAACTCCACATAACTCCAGGTGGTGATGGAACGGTGCCATTCGAAAGAATCTGTAGCCTCTTCGCCTCAAATATTTGGTTGCCTTGAAATATGACACCTGAAAAACAAGAAATACAAACACTTCAGGTTTGCAGTTCCGCATATTGTTGAAAAGGCAAATCTTCCATTATAATGCTAAAGGAAAGAGGTAATTAGCCTAATTACACAAACTCCCCTTCAAGTTTGAGATACTACGAGAACTTCCACTGGCATAGATAAGGTTTGGCCTAATACATACTATTAAACTCGTAATTTCATTCAAATATTGATCAGTTGGTGTCCAAAATATTCATATAAAAATGGGAGGTTTTGTATTTTATCAAACCTCAAGGAAAGTTCGTACGATTAGAACCCATATCACCATTTTTATACCTGGATGATAACTGAGAGCGTTTCCAAGACAAATATTCCTGAAGAAACAAACAAAGGGAAGAACATTCCCGTACAAGAAGCCATCGCAGCAAGGGCCCCGCCTAAAGCCAAAGCTCCTGTGTCACCCATAAATATAGAAGCTTTGTACCGGTTTTGAAAAAGAAAACCAACACATGCTCCAGCCATTGATGCTCCAAATATAGATAGGTCTGACGTTCATCCACAAACTAGACGTCAATAATTATGTGTAAACATAGTTTTAGTTTAGGTTAAGACAAGATTATTATGTTAATACCAGAGCATATTGGAAGAACCACAATTGACATTCCAATAAATGCCAAAGCAGCAGTTCCAGCCGCCAATCCATCAAGCCCATCAGTTAGATTGATGCCATTTGCCATTGAAACGAAGCAGAACGAAGACAAGACTGGGTAAAGCTTGCCAAGGCAAACAAGGCTGAATGGAGCAGGTAAAGGAACCACCATTTTCCTGACATGATGTATATATAAATGAGTGAAAAAGTAAACAAACATTATGGAATTTAAAAAGTCATCATTTTACTGTAACGGAAACAAGTGAATCCGTGTGTATTTTGAAAATAGAATACAATTTAGCAAACATCCAATTATACAAACTTCAGCTCACTTTGGAAAGCTTAGGTGAAACAATTTACTTTTGAAGTTGGAAAATTGATCAGATGTGTGAGTTAACCTTAAAAAAAGGTTGATCAAAGTAGTTACTAGAAGATATACATGCTGTAGGGTGTTGATATGTTCGTTGTGTATACCCAATAGGAGAAGCACATCCCGACAATTACCTGCGCAAACAATAAAACTTGAAATAAGAACAATAGCCAATGATATAATCTGAGGCTGGTGGGGGTACTCTCCCCCCTCCAATTCTTAAAAGACAACTTTTATTTACAATAGGAATCAGAATTACAAAAGGGCCCACCTCCAAGAAAACTCTTATCCAAGGATGTAGACCATTTTTGTTATCATTAATGGTCAAGTAATCATCCAATAGACCAATTGCAGCAAATGCAGTAGTTGCTACAGCAGCTGCAGAAACTTCAATGGAAGAAAAACACAGACCAACTTCCGCAACAAGTACACCAATCGGTATAAAGTACAATCCACCCATTGTAGGAGTTCCTTTCTTGGAATGGTGTCGAGTGGGCCCCTCTCTCTTAATTGAGGACCTAAGCTTCAACATACGAAATAACGGAACACAAATATAGCCGACGCAAGAAACTGAAACTACAGATATCAGAAAAGGCTTCATCAGGTGGAATGGTGCAAGAGGTAATCTCACAATTCTCCATGCACATTGATCCACAAGTAACAGAAGGAAAATTGAGAACAAAACAAGTCCAA
Source organism: Lippia alba (assembly GCA_037834125.1). NCBI lineage: Eukaryota > Viridiplantae > Streptophyta > Magnoliopsida > Lamiales > Verbenaceae > Lippia > Lippia alba. The sequence goes on along the minus strand of JBBMKE010000001.1, from coordinate 12,616,543 downwards.
CATTGTTTAGAACTCCATGTATAGTCCTGCAATATGAGAGTTGTAGAAATATCTGATTAATATTCATATGATACTTTCCAAATTCATTCAAGAACAGAGCCAAACTCCATTTTATAAATTCATCAAAAAAAATATACACCCCCGAAAAAAAAGGTGGAAAAAAGATTAATTTGGTTCTGTCCCTGATCAAGGATGAGGGGTCCAAATCAAAGTCGAATGAGCTCACTTTCTTTTCTTGCTTGCCCTACTAAGAGTGGCAAGCCTATGCGCAGTTACAGTTATGGAGTCATCAGACGGAAGATATTGCTCTTTCGAGGAAGGCAAATCAACATCAGTTATCGGTTGCAAAATAACTTCTCCGTCACTGTCTTCACCATCACTAGATGAATATCCGTATGCGAAAGGTGCACTACTGTCTCCCCAGTCATCAAACCCAAAATCCTGGATATGAAATAAACCACATTAACAAATCATCAGACAAGCTAAACAATTAATTCCAGCAATATGCCAAGAATAATTAACAGCCCATCTGCTTGACTAAAAAAACTTAACTTTACCCCCTTTTCTTGATAAATATGAAGCCCCTCAATCAATTCAGCAAGGATAGATAATACAAGTAAGCAAAAATGCCAAAATTATCAAAAATACGCGACCAAACAACACCATATGCAACGAGCAAAAAGTGGAAAGGCTAAACATAGAAAACGGACTAAAATTAACAAGATAACCCCAAATCATACATCATCCACGGCACAAATTTGAAGCTCTCCACGCCGCACGCGAAACCCATGTCTTCGAACCCGTGATTCAAGTAACTATCCCAATCAAAAACACAGTAAAAATTTATTAGCGGCTTTTTTTTTCTTTCTCGAAAATGACAGGCATAACATCAACAGGACTAAAAATCACCTCGCGATCAGAATGAGAACATCGATTGAGATTCAACGAATCGAACAAAAACCGCGATGTTGGGATCCTCGAACGGGAAAGAGCAATAAACCCAGTACCTATACGATTGAGATTTCTACCATTTGTGGCGCATAAAGCATGAGATTGCATGACTGTGACGATGATTACATGAATCTATTCAGAACTCCAGTAGCCCAAAACATATTTTTCTGACGGCGGAGACATTCAAGTGCGAGAATTGGTGCAGAAATGAATTCTTGAAGAGGAAATGAATTAGAGAGACTTCGAAATCTACGAAAGAATTTCCTGTGAAGAAACAGCACGCGTCAGTTGAGCGCGTGGTGACTTCATCAGGTGGTAGTTAACTGGCTCTTCAATGCGGCGTATAGCTTTCCCAACAGATTTTATATTCTTTCATATTCATACAAATTAAGATTTAATATTACTTCAAAATAAATTTAGTCATATATAAATTATGCCGTCTTAATATCAAAACACCACCACCACCAAATTTTGTAGTTTATAGCCAGCTGGGTTGGTCCAATTAATCCGAAGATTATTTCGCGAAGGCAATGTTCAGTGTTTGAATCTCTCTAACTAACTTTATTATACTATCATCAATAAAAGAAGAATTTTAAATTTTAATGATATGGTGGACTCATAACGAAACACAAATACTTCTAATATATATATACACTCAAGTGAAAATTCAAACCTAAAACCTCACCTTAAAGAATAAATTCATCAACCACTTCAATCAATCCCTACCGGCCTGTAGCATTTCATATATATATACATTAAATGAAAACAATGTAGAAATATCCTTGTCTATTTAGCAAGCTTTCTTATCCAACCTCTATTTTAAGACCACATAAAATCATTTTGGGCTTTCGACCCCTTCTGCAAGAGAAGGAGGCCCACATGAGCACAAGATCTTTTCTTTACTCTTTTTTCTACTTCTCGAACAAAACGAGGTCGAGCAATCTCACACCTTTCACTATTTTACAAATTACACAACATTCAAGAGATAAGAGACCACAGATACAGATTCCACAATGCCACAAATGTTAAGGTTGCAAGAGTTTTTCCAGACACCGTTAACAAATGTACTTTTTACTTTCAAAACACCCACTGATTGATTTCAGTCAGTTGCCACAGGACGTCCCCGGCCCATGGTAAACCCTCTGGTTCCGTCTGGCATTCGAGGCCCTGGTGGTGGCTTTGATGGTTCAATGCCGTGACTTGAAGATTGTGATCCGTGCCCTGCATTTGAAAACAATTCAGTATTCAATCAAGAAGGACTTGCTTAATGTTACGAGTGAGGCTTGAGATGCTACCGTATCCATTTGAGCCATGATACTTCTGTTGTCTCCTTCCACGTCCTCTGCCTCGACCTTTATGCCCGTTTTTGTCTTTAGGTAAATGGGCCCCATTTTTCTCCTTCGATGAATGATCCACATCCTAAAGATACACGAGAAATTAAGAATAGTATTGTATACTTGGGGAGGCATACATGGAATTAGAGTAAATTTTCTAAGGTTAAAGATTGGTACCTCTTCATCGTGTGAGAGATCATCATGTTGTTCATTTGCATTTTGGTTTTCTTCACTCCCAGCTGGATCAGATGTTTGAACAGTGCTACTTTTCTCGACAGTGTTGCTTTTCTCATGTTCCGATTCCCTCCAAACTTTTTTCTTCTGTCCAGGCTTGTTCTAAGGGATCAAAATAAGACAGATATTTATGATAAGCATAAGCAGTGTATTGCTTCTATTGCCAGAACGAGAATAGGATGAAGTACCATTTTCTTAAGAAGCTTGACCCGTAACCCGTATCTCCAATCTTGTTCATTGTTTAAAGTGGCCACCTAAACCAAATTATCACGAGTCAATGTCCGATGCCAATACATAGAGTAAACTGAGAAAGAATTTAATCTAAAGATGTATATATCTACTAAAACAAAGAGTGAATTTCAGACTCACAGCTTTCTCTGCAGCATCCACAGTATCGTACTCCACGAGAGCATGCAACTACAGAGGAGAGACGAGATTTATAAGACTATACATATACATGTATATCCGTATGGTCCACATTCTTTTGTACTTCTTCACAGTTCACACTTTTGGGAAGCAATAAGCACCATCACAAAATAGAAGCGTAAAAATATAGATATGTATGACTAGAAAATATATAAGGACCATAAAGTGGCAAGATAACTTCAGTTTATTAGAGTGTTTTGGAGTGTACATTAGTAAAATTTATAAAGAAAATTAAATTGAAGCATACCCTGCCACTTATCAGCTTCTCCGCAATAGTGCACTTTTTCTGGTCTCTTGCATCTTGATGCTCATCATGTGGATCACGAATGATAATATTCTTTACACTAGCATTCAGAAAAGAAAAAGGGACTATTAAGGACCAGAAACAAAACAGTTACCGCATAAAATACTTTAGAAAAAGAAACCAAAATACATACTTTCCAGCTTCACCAAACACTCGACGTAGGTTCTCTTCTGAATGATCCTCTGGTAAATTCTCCACCAAGACAGTGCATACCTAGAAAAAGATCAAGATTAAATAGTTCTTTCAAAATATAGAAAAAAGTAAAATTTGTTAAACGAAGTAATACCATGGGATCCTGGAATTCAGTTACTGGGAGAGGATGAAGTCGCTTCACCTTTTTCCCATTAGAACTGAGAACCTGCAGCAAGGAAAAGGGCAGCTTGTTATAGGATTAAAGTACAAAATGATAATGGAAATGAAAATAAAGAAGAAAAAAGAAATGCAAGCAAAAACAGTTTTAAAAATAAGTAATCACTAATCACACATGATTGAAAGGCAGAAACAACTATTTCAATGAAATTCAGTAAGCTCTTAGCAGTCATTCCAAGTAAAATTCAACCACTTACAAGAGCAGTAGATTCCTTTAGTGCAGTAACAATGGCTGATGTGTCTCTTGTGAGCTTCTTCATCTTTCTAAAAGAGGCAATAACTCCAATAGGAACTGCCATGGATAGATCCATTCAAGACAATGATGAGAAAAGTAAGAGCAGTTTCAAAATGCAGGATCATCATAACAACCTCGTCATGGGTAAGCAGTTGAATTTTCGGAAAAGAAAGTCTGATCATCAATTTGATTGGAGACAGAAAAACAGTTCAATGTAAGATATTTTCACTCAGACATGGAAAATTCATATGGAAACAGAAAACGCATATATATATATATATATATATAGAGAGAGAGAGAGAGAGAGAGAGAGAGAGATCTCAAAGCACTTTTTACTGCATCATAGAGCAGATTTTTTTAATCCAGAGAAGCATCAAATGTAATTCTAGCTTCCAACATACGAGAAACAGATTACTGCAGCGAGCTCATCAAACTAAAGACTAGACACGCTAGCACTCACCAAATCCTTCTGCATTTTTTGAGACGTGTTTCATCAAAAACTTGTCGGTCGGCAAATTTTCATCACTGAAGTAATATTCCACCTGAAAAGCCAAAAGGAACATATGCAGAGCCTGATTTATTTTACAACGAAGACTAAACAAACTTTAGAGGATTAAATGACAGGATAAATAAGCTACAATCATCCCCTCCTATCCAAAACCACCACTAAATTGAACGAAGTAATCAACCAAAGATAAACCAAGTTTCAACATAACAAAATAAAGAAGCACCAAAATCTAGCAAAGCAATTCTCTTCCAATACAACCAAAAAGAAAAGAAAAATCACATTCCTCTACACTACAAAGACGCCATGTAATTCAGCAATCATCTCGCAAAATATGGAACAAAATAAAAAATTATGCTACCAAGATACTATAATTGAGAAGCCCTTATGAAGAAAACCCACGAAGCACCACAACTCATCTGAAGTATGGCTAAGGACAAACAAGGTAAATGGAAGAATATTTTGGAACATACATGTAAAAGGTCTTTAAATTGAACAAAACCTTCACGCTAGAAACTCCCATTTTACACTCGAAAATACAGACTATCCTTCCGACATTTTAAGAAATCCATAAACAGAACAGAACCGCCAAAAACTAGTCCATATCCTCACTGAGCAAAAAATTTGAATCAAGAAACGAGCAAATGCTAGCCTAAAGCAAAAGAAAAGGTATAAGACAAAGTTACACCAAGTAACTCCCCAAGTTCAAAACACTTCTATCCGCCCCATAAACCCAATAAGAACCTTCTTAAGCCATCAAATAAACAATTCAGTAACCCAATTGCAGCCAAATCCCTAAAATACAAAAATCACGCCGTTGAAAGAAATTCAATCAACCAACTCAGCCCCAATACACAATCGAAAAACGAAACCACTCGCCTGCTTGATAATCTTGAGGCGGAGCTCATCCGAAAGCGGAGGAGTCTCCGCCTGATCCGGCGGTGGCTGAGATTCTGCGAGCTCCGGCGAGAAATCAGGGTGGTCTTCGACTTCATCGTGATCAAGATCGTGATCCGACGGGGTGGGGATGGGGATCCCCGGTCCTTGGTGGTGTTCCATGGGGAGAGAGGAGAGAGAGAGAAGAGAGGTCAATAATGGAGAAAGGTAAAACCCTCCCGCTCTTTTTCCTTCTTTCTCCTGATCTATTCTCTCCCAGGAAGAAGTGCAATTTTGACCAAGGGGCCAAATATAAGCATCGTCTCGCAGTTGAGTTACGGTTGGTGCACCGTACACCGAGACCTGGATTTTACCGAGTTACCGCCGCGGTTAAAATGTTTTCCATGGTGCCACGGGCGGACTCATTTACTTGTGCAGCGGAACAATTTTTCGCCCATGAGGCTCCCTCATGTTCTCCAAAACCTTCGGTCCGCCTTCCATCCTCGAGTCTTAACAATGACCCTTGCTCTTCAAAGCATCATTCGCGTACTAGCGATAGTTTCCGAACGCTAACTCATGCCGTACTTCGTGTTCGGCACTCGCCCGTCCATGTTCTACAAGCTAGCATGCTTGCTCGTCATCTCACAATCTCGGGTCCCAACAAACCGTCTCTGGATGGCACGGGAGCATTCTCGCTCCTCCTCGGCATGAA
>JBBMKE010000001.1:12598796-12610497 GCA_037834125.1 Lippia alba | reverse complement strand
AAAATTGCTGAAATCGTAATTGTTGGGACCAAAATCGAAAAGTGAGTACATTATGGGACTAAAATAACAATTTCCTCAATTAATAAATATATAAAAGTTAAAATTTAAAAATAATCAAGTTGAACTACTGGTTAAACCATAATTGAAAATCTATATGGATACAAATTAAAATTGAATAACTTCTAAAATATTTAAAAATATGTAACCTGAAAAGAAAATTTAAAAAAATTAAATAATTTTACAATAATTATTTTTGCATTTGTATTGGATGATAGAAATATTTAGTGTAATTTCATATAATTTATCCTAAGTCAATCTTTAAATACAAAAGACTGTTAAAAAGTGTATATATATTGTTTACCTAAAAGAAAATATTGGCAATTCCCTTACCTCCAAATGTATAACATATGCTGTCGTTTCAAATAATTTTAAATCTTTATTATCCCTTAAATAATTAATTTTTGTCCTAACAATAATCAGCCTTTCTACAATAATAATAAAAACTTAATAATTATTGAGTTTTTTGTATACATGCTTTATTATTTGTTCCACAAATCTTTCACAAAAAATTAACAGTTACCTATATTATTCCATCAACAATTGATTAGTGCAAGGACATTTAGTAATATGAATTAGGAAAAACAAAACATTGTCATTTACTTTTTTTTTAATTATGGTCCGTTAAAAGATTCTCATTTATGAACATTTTTTAAAATATTATTTTATTATATCGTATTATATCAGACACATGTGTGGAATATCATATTGGATACGTTTCATATGAAAAATTTTGAAAAAATTTTGTGCCGTTGTATTCATATTGTATCGTATCCATATCGTCATATGGGTATCCGTATATCGCCATATCAGACACATGTGTGGAATATCATATTGTACACTCTTGTAGCTCAATTTCCCTTTCCTCTTTAATCTTTTATTTAAATTTGCTATACTTTAATCAAAATTAATGAACTTTTAATCAAATACGATCAAAATTTATGCAATATTACAATTCGTGATAGCCTCTTGTTAATTTTTATTTTAATCTTTTTGATCCGTTATAGTGATATTGACGATGATGGGAACGATAGGAATGTTGTGCGCACCGGGAATGTAGAAAATTAATTAATGTATATATGTAGTGAGACAAGCAGCAGCTGTTGACATACGTAGTCTTGATAGGAATGTATAAAGGACCACATTTTTGCAACTATATATATCCATCTTATCAATCTTTAAATATATAATAATAATAATAATAATAATAATAATAATAATAATTATTATTATTATTATTATTATTATTATTATTATTATTATTATTATTATTATTAGTTTTAGGACCAATTGCTTATATAATTTCTAAATTTTATATAAAGATTACTTACATCTCGCTATACATCATTTAGTCATAAATACAATACAATCTATTTAAATCGAAAAATTATATATTCCTAATAAAATTTGTAAAAATACAATTATGCACCTAACGATCTGTATAAGTATTACATTGAATGTATACCAAAATTACAAAATCATCTATAATATCTATAAATATAAACAAAGCGATTCATACAAAATATAAATTTAACCACTCCGTACTTAGAGTCTTAAATCAAATTTTAAAAAAGGGGTATTTTTGAATGCATCTTGAAATCTTAGACGTTAAAGGTATAAGACAAAAGTACTTTTACTAATTGCATAGTACCGATAGCACATGAAATTTTTTCCAACTACATTCTTAATGAAAAAGTTATTAAGGGATTAATTTGAAATAGATTACTTATTTTAAGAATTTATCTGTTACTTATAAAACTTTAGTGAGTAAAGTGATACAAATTCAAAAATTTTAAAGACTAAACATGATATATATTTTTTTTTTCTTTTTTTCAAATTCCTTGAACATATAGTATTTGACATGTTTCATTATTTTTGCATCACTTAAAAATATTATTTTATTTATTATGTCATGTTGAATATTGTATGAACAACTAATTCTTATAAAATTAAAAAAAAACATTTATACATTAAATTTTGTCTGAAGTCACCGTGTGTACCATTAGAAGTCGTATACTTCACTGGATAGTAATCCAATAGATTTTGGTTAGTAAAATATAAAAATTGGGTTAATTTCCCGAAACGATGTTTACATTAGTTGTTTGAGATAGACAAATTAACAACAACATTTGTAGAAGAAAAATATATCATACTTATTCCTACAAATCTACTGGCCAGGCTTGCTCTTAAACCAAGGCTCGTCACCAATTAAAGTAAACAATTTACTATGAGTTGCAAAATAACTCACTCATCCTAATATATAGAAGTAAATGACTTCTTAGTCATTACACACGGTTTCCACTTTAAAAAAAAAGTTAGAGAGGGTTTGATAATATAAAATATCCAATTTCACTTAATCTATATGTGGGGAATTAAGTGAAATTAAGTATTCTTAGGAGAAATTAATTTTGTGTTTGATACATATAATTAATAAATTTAGTTGTATCAAAGTTCACTTAGTATCGTGTTTGATATATCTTATAAACTGAAATATTATTTAGAATATTATTTTTCATGTTTAGCCACAAAATTAAAGTAACTTTTTAAACTTATGTATAACAAATAAGAGTGAATCTGTGATAAACACACCCTCTTCCCTAAGATTTGTTTGAAAACTTAATCTCTTTAAACTGAACAGATTACATAGGATCGAAGATTAATCTTCCGAATTAGTGAAATTTAATAGACAGTATCAAACGTTTCTAGTATAAACATTTATGTTCTCTAATCCTTCAAAATTAATGCAAGGCGAAGACTGAGGTTTGGTGAATGAGAAATAAAAACGAGTTGAGTAATTCTCTTATAATCACATTAATTTTGTTGTTATTTTATTGTTGAACCTCTGGAGTTCTGAAAATATTAGCTCAATTCATATGGAAGATTTTAGATAAATTTTATACCACATTTATTTATTTGATTGATTGTATTTCTTGAGAATATATTGTTATACTATGTATCCTTAATATATTGTGCAATACAAAATACTTTTCTCCTCTTTGACATGACATTAGATTATTAATTTTGAATATATTGTTATACTATTATTTGTATCGAGTATTTGTAAACTCTACTCCATAATCAAAAATTAAAGAGAAAGTTAAAGTTGCTAAAATTTAAATTGGTAAAAGTAGTGAATACTTGGAAAATAAATAAAAAATAGAGAAATAATTAGTTACATGTTTGCAAGAAAAAATTTGAAAATCACTTTTAACTTTTGTCAAATTATTAATTTACCCTAAAATTTTTTAATCATTTTGGGAAATTTAATATGATTCAAAGTAATTTCAAACGAGGGCCAATCAATTTTAAGTAATTATTAGTGCAAGAAATTTTAGTTTGCTGCCCAAAATAATTAGTTTTAATACTAACTTCTCATTCACAAATTTTAATTTTTATTCACTCCCCAAATACCTAAATTTATCGCAATACCCTTCATTATTTATTTTTCTTTTATTTTTTCTTTCTCATTTTTTTTTCCATAAAAGTCATACGCTACAAAGACTTACGTTGTTTCTCTATTTTCTGTCATGAATTAATGCATCGTTATACAACAATAAAAAGCTTTTATGATTTTTCACTGTGTGACTCAACAAACAATAGGTAATTCACCTCATTTCATAGTATCTTATTCTGAAAAGTGGGTACCTTATTTTTTATTTGTTATACTAGTATTTTATGTTCTCAATTCAATACTTTATTTCTGAATACTATAAATTGGGTATCTAGACGGAAGTACGGAACTAATAACGGGTCATACTAGTACCTTATATTCTCAATTCAGTACCTTATTTTAAAAATCAAGTACTTTAATATACATATGTTATATCTAATACCTCGTTATGGGAAAATCATACTTAACTCTATACATTTTGATACCATAATTTTTCTAGATTATACTTCGCCCTCGTCAATCTTTCTCTTCTCAGTCTTTGAAGTGTTTCTCTTCATTTTCTTCATCTCTACACTAGTGGTTCTCTCTTTTCCCTCTTTCTCACTTTGTGGTCGTGGACGGCTCTCTCTTTGGATAGTTTCTATCCTTGAATGTATGTTTTTTCTTGGTCGCAAAACGTATCATTCTTTGTGTTGGAAGTAAAACTGCAATAGTAGGGAGATGTGAGTCTTTGTTTTTCTCTCTCAGGGTAATAGAGTAATTTTATACAAAATCAAATTTAAATAAAAATTTAGTTTTTCAAATATATAGTTAATAGTGAAAGATTTTGGATAAGGGAGGTAACTAAAATTGATTGTATATATATTTATCACTAAATAAAATATCAATATAAACAATAGTTTAGGATTATATAAGATACGTATATATAATAAATGAAATGCATGTAAAAAGATAAATAATGAATTGAGATAAGCGACTTCAAAATAAATAAATTCATATGAATTAAGAAAAGAGATAAATATATTTGTAAAAACAATTACTTGGTGATGATTACATATGAATTAAGGAAAAGGATAAATATTTTTGCAAAAACAATTACTTGGTAATTACATATGGTAATTATTTGTGGACTCTAGTAAGAGTAGGAAAGAAAAGAAATAATAATCATATAAACAACATAGTTCTATATGGATATAAAAATTTCAATTAAAGAATATTTAATATTTTAATAAAAATATTATTATTTGAATGAATTTTAATTAAGTACACAAACATGTTTAGGGTGTTTTTAGATTTTAATTTATTTCTATTTAAAATCAGCAAAAATTAAATTTTTAATTTTTTGTAAACTGCTGAAAATAAATATTTATTACATAAGCATCATTTAACCATTAAATTATATGTTTTGTAAACAAAAAAAAAATTCAATTACTATATAAGTGGCTTTCCTGTGATAAAAAGTTAAATTATTTTACGGTTTAAATTAAGAAAATAAAAGGAGATGTTTAAATATTTAATAATTTTTTTACTTAATATTTTAAATTTTTAAATCAAATAGTCATTTTATATTAGTAATTCTAACACATTTGTTGCGTGTGTAGATTAAAAAATTCTATTATTTAAAGATATTAAAATTAATTTTTACATTAATATATATATATATATATATATATGTATGTATGTATGTATATTATAATTATTTTTAATATAATTATGAAAATTTGATAAATAAATAGCATAACAAAAAACATCAAAAAAAAACTATTTTTGAAAAAAAAAATTGTTTATAAACAAAGAAAAAGAATTGAAGTGAAAGAAAAAAAATTCTCAAAGTTTCAAGCACTGGTTCATCTCAAGTGAGAGCTCATAGAAAGAGAAGTACACAAAACATGAGGGACAATGCTACTGCTAATTCTCATCATGGATCCCTCAAGAACAAGTAGAAAATCAAAGGGTTCCAACCAAAACATAGCAGCTCAGTAACTGGAGATTATACAGCCAATTACAAGCCAAGAGCATGTAGCATGATAGCATTTTGAGCATGCATACGGTTTTCGGCTTGGGGGAAGACGATGGAGTTGGGAGCTTCTATAACACCATCAATAACCTCAACACCTCTTTCAGCAGGTAAACAATGCATGAAATAGGCTTGTGGACCAGCAATTTTCATTAGCTCCTCATAAAAAAAAAAAAAAATTAGTTAAAAAAATATTGTTATTGTAATTGAATAAATAAATAAATAAATAACAAGGGGAAGAACCCAAGAGAAGAAAACGATAAGAAATAAATTTAAAAAAAAGAGAGAACACCAAAATACCAAAATGATTATTATTTATATCTCTCGTTTAATATATAATATAGAAGATATCAGAGTCCAAATCAAAGAAATTTTGTGATCGAATCCTTATTATCACCTAATTAAGAAATAAAATTATGCGTAAAGTTAGACAAAAAAAAATCTATTTGCACATGAAAACCGTATTAAAAATATTTAAATATTTAACAATATTTCATACTAACTTAAAATTTTAAATTAGGAAGCCATTCGATATTCTTATTTTTACGGCGTTTTATCAAAATTGTAATTTAATTCAAGTTTTCCGAAGCTACCACTTTTCGATGGTTGACAGAACATTAAACATTGAGGAAGCAGAGACAAATTTATAAAGCCGAATGATCAAATCGGACCAGTTCCACGACAGTATGTATGGTCTATTCTAGATCAATCTGAAAAATGAATTGGTTATTTATTTTAATTAAATTTTTTTTAGCCTGCTTCTGTTTTTTTGTATAGAGTTTTGTATCTCATATTAAAATTTTAAGAGTTCGAAACTTGTGCTAAGAATAGAGTGGCAGACATGTCAACACAACATCTATTTTGAACAATAAATAACTACATATATGTAATCAAGTTTTAAAAATCTATTCTCATTCACTAAATTAGGTTTTTATAAGTTTCTTAAAAACCTTGACTTTTTTTTCATTAAAATGAATAGAGATACAACAAATTAATAAAGTTTTGAACCCGAAATTATAGAAGCCCTACTTTTCTTAGCCGTTTACATTTATACATCAGATATTTTTTTTAATATTTTGTTCAAATATAAAGAACGATTTAAGAGTGAAAACATGATTACTCCAAATATATAAAATCAAAAGTAACCTAGAGAATGACAGGAGGCGATTATCGCTCAAGAACCAATCATCAACTTCGAATACAAAGTCACTCCAATCTCCACTAATTTGATCAATTAATAATTCAGAATTGATAGGTCTTTCGAGATTGTAATGTAGGCTCGGGTTAAGGTAGGAAAAAGTAAATTAAAGGCTAATCACCAAACTTACACATTCTCAATAAATCCTCAAGTGTTTCCCTTTTCATCTTTCCCAAAAGACTCCCCTTTTCACAACTAATTGATAATTCCCAACCCTTTATTGAATTTTCAACAAGGCTCAATTCTCTTTTTTTTTCTTCACTCTTTACTTTTTTTTTTCTTTTTTTTTACAGCTCATTTTTCTTCTCTTTTCTTCTTGACTTCTTTTTCTTTCATTTTTCTTTTACTTTCATCACTCTATAGATTTTCTATCCCAACACAATGAAACTTCCCAATACAAAATAAGGAAAAGGAGTCTAGACATCATCAATGCAATCCCGAAAAGAAAATGAGTAAGCAAGGTGTGAATAAAAATAAGGGTAGAAAATTGTATTGTGCAATCGGCTTGTAACGTGGCTAAGAAAGAAATCTTGCACAATACTAAGGCTCAACGGGGTCAATAGGGCTATTTTATTTAGTGAAAATCAAATAAAAAGGCCAAAAACACCGACATGAATGCCTAAGTCATTTTCCAAATTACTAATCAATCAATATATTTCGCCTCGAATGGAGTTAAGTTGCATTCTAATCAATTTTTGGAAATCAATTGAAAATATAACCGACCTATCTAAGAAAAGTACATAAACTGTTCAATTAGTGCGCGAGAAATAAGACCATAACAATGTACTAACTAATCAAATTTCACACAATCTTTCAAGTATCCAATTGCCTAATAAGTTCTAGCAAAAATTTAAAGTTCAAGCTTAAGCAAGCATGTACCAAACGGGAGTAAATCATTCATAATTTCTAACATCCTCGATTTCGAAAGTAAATTCATGCGAAAATTTTCCAAAAAATTTCAATTCGAGCACTAGTGGACTCCCCCACACTTAAATCATGCATTGTCATCAAGGCATAAGAAAATAAAAAGAGTAAAGAGAACTTCCCTGAAATGCAGATCTGGGGGCTTTTTTTTTTTTTGGCAAATATAGTATGAGTGTAAGGTATGATCACATCTTAAGGTCAAATCTGTACAGAAGCATCAACAGTATAACAACAACAATTCATCAGAATTTGGGGAACAACCCGCGCCTGCAAGACAACCAAGAGCAGCTAACAACTCAAACGGAGGTAGGATCTCCATACAAATCCCCTTGACTATGTGGAGATGAATCTTCTAATCCATTGCGACCTCTAGATTGGGGATGATGACTCATAGAGGTTCTCAACACAATTCGACACTTTCTTAGCACAGATTCTGTCAACCACTTATAAAGAATTCTTCCACGATCTCTCGCAATGGCTCTTAGGTTCCTGAACTCAAAAATATATGAGATCTGAAAAATAGTTAAATAATCGAGAACATCTTGGTACTAGAGTATGACATTAAGGTATGACCACACCTTATGGTCAAACCCATGGAAACGTTGTTCGTCAGTGAACTCATCATGTATGGGTCTTGAATCTGCACATTTTCGTCCTCCTTTAAATGTAGACCTCAGATTATCCAAAAAGCTTTTGATTTCCAAAATAGGTACCTGAAACACGAAGGAGTTTAGTTTAGCTAAGTCATTGAATAATTTCAAATTTGAAGCCTTTATACTCAGAGGTCTAACATTCTCTAATTGAATAACCATATCATAGCTATCATCATGCGAACCAATGTGTTTCATCTTAATCTCAAAATTTTCAACCACCACACTTTGAAAGGGTTCAAAACTTAGCTTTTCCACATTATTAGGTTCAAAAGTTTCATTACTTGAGTTCTCTATCACATCAACAGGGATAATTACAATTTTGGTTATCCAACTATACAACTTATTCTCTTTTGGTCCCCGACTTTTTAATTTTACAAGAATGGTCACTGAACTACCACTTTTTGTACAAATTTGGTCCCGCCGTCAGCCTTGCTGTTAACTTAAACGGAATATTCCTATTAGCTACTCATGTGCGGGTCATGTGACTAACTTTGTTAACCCTATTTCTGAAATCGCCTGAATTAGAGAAAAATTACATACTTTTCACCCCAAAATCGTAGGAACCCTAGACCCCAACTTCCCCCAATTCTTCTTTGTGCTAAAATCTCCATAATTTTTCAACTTTGCAGCTCTAAAGCATGTAATAGAAGATTGAATTTTGTATTGTTGGTGATTGCAAGCTGTTGGAGTGTAATTTTTCGAAGATACACAAGGTGTGGGAGTGCAAGCTCTTGAATTTGACAAAAATTTCACAAGTATTTGGAGGAGATACGACTCTCAAGCCTCCACGGGTACGGGAACGACCTCAATATTGTGAGTATTTGCATTTCTTGGTTTGAATTTTTTTGCGGTGACAATTTTCTTCTACCGGAATTCAAATCGGTACATGATGTTCTCTATGGTAATTCATACCACATTTGCAAAAAAAAACTCACTCAATAGGGAAATTCGGCCTTTGTGAGCTCCAATTATTAGAAGCGTTTGACATGTTGTCCTTGAAGACTTTTACAGCTTCAGCACACATAAGAAATAAGGGAAAATGCAAAAACGGTGCCAAAATTGGCTTGAAATTTGGGTTCCGTCTTCAGTTAATGGCAAGGCTGACGGCGGGACCAAATTTGTAAAAACAAAAATGGTAGTTCAGTGACCATTTTTGTAAAATTGGAAAGTCGGGGACCAAAAGAGAATAAATTGTATAGTTGGATGATCAAAATTATAATTATCCCCAAATCAACACTACAAATACTAGATAATTCATTAGAATATTCACTTGACTTATAAACATTAAAGTTCACAATACCACCATCAAATTCTAGAGTCAATAAGCCTTATTGAGCATCTATTTTAGCATTAGTAGTATGTAGAAAAGGCCGCCCAAGTAAAATATCAGAAACATTTAAAGAATTTTCATCCTCCATATAAATCACATAAAAATCAATAGGAAAGACTAATCCATCAACTTGCACAAGTACGTCCTCTAATACTCCCTCCAGATATGCTATAGATCGATCAACCATATGAATTATGATACCTATATCTTTCAAAGAAACAAGATTCAGTGATGAATAAACAGATAGGGGCATAATATTAATGGACACACTCAAATCACACATTGCTTTCTTAATCTCAGTCTTGCCAATTTTACATGGAACTGAAAACATACCTGAGTCTTTGCATTTCTAGGGTAATTTCTTCTGCAAAACAGCAGAGTCATTCTCTCCAACACTTACCGATTCATTACCTTTCAGTTTTCTTTTGTTGGTACAGAGCTCCTCAAGATATTTCGCATGTCTGGGAATTTGTTGAAAAGCGTCCAACAAAGTAATATTCACCTCAACAATTTTCTCGACAATTTTTGACTCGCTGTAAGGGTATGGGTTTAAGGTACGGTGATACCTTAAAGTCGTACCCTCTTCCCGATCATCTACAGACCCAGTTGTCTGTCCCCTATCCTTTTCCAGTGGTTTTGGATTCTCTATTTTGATTGATGTTTCCGTTGATTCTCCAACCTGCTCAAAACAGTGACAATCTAACTCAGTTGAGTCTCCAAATTCTTCATGGAGGATCCTAAAGTTTACATAGTGGTTTCTAAGTTTTTGATTTGGATTCCCTGTAGTCCAAGCTGTAGAGGTGTTTGTTGTGAGAATTGTTGTTGGGATTGTAGAGGTGTAAATACGAAGTTTTGGAAGGTTGGTGGATTTAGTGCATAACTCATGTTGGGGTCTTCATACCATTCAGGGTTGTACATATTGGAGTATGAATTGTACATCGAAGGTTGATATCCAAAAGTGTATTCTTGAAGGGATGGACATGCGTCGGTGGGATGCAACATGCTCGCACACAATCGACAAACCTTCATTACTTGGGGTACGTCTGCACCAAGTTTAGAAGCCAAAACACTTATCATATTTTTAATCTCATCAAAATGGGAAGGATTGAGCTCATTAACCCGTCGTGGAATGCTCGCATAATTGTGGAATTTGTGCGCATTTGCAAACATTGTTGAATGATCGTCTTTTTCGTGAATGCTCCTGTTCAGAAAAAAGAATTAAATTCAATTAGAATCAATCCCCGGCAACGGCGCCAAAATTTGACAGGTGTCTAATCCGTAAAAAATGATTATAAATTCCGGTCTACAACTAAAATAGAGTATAGTGTAAAGATGATCTGGCCACAACCATTTAAGCAAATAAATCACAATAAACACGACACTCGGAGAATTAGTAAATACTTGAACTAAAAACTGAATTATAAAAGCCAATTAGGTCTCACGATGTCATAAACATAAATTATAAATTCCTAACAAGGTACTAAGGAATTAGCTACTCAAAAACATGAAATACGAAAATATAAAAACATGAAAAGAATCTAAATAAGTTATTCTGTTCTCGGACGTCTCTGGACTGCTACTCTCCAAACTCCGCCTATTGTTTCTTCGTGAGAATAGGGTGTATGGAATTGTTCTGAAGTCCCCCAAACTGCTGCCACAAGAGGCGAATAAATAGCCACCAAAATCCACTAATCCTTGTCCAAAAAGGACTTAGATTCTCGCCTAAACTTGCCGCTAATGACTTATCCATCAAGTTGGGCTTCTTTCAATTAATTAATCCCACACAGGCCCACTAGGCAATCTATCAATTAATACCAGACACAAAAGTAAAGCCCATTACTAATTAAATCCAATGATGGTCACGCGGCCCACAATCATAAATTCAAAGTCCACCTCCTTTTCAAACCATGTCAGCATCTTCAATTAATTTCCACTTCCAATATTCTCAGCCCAACAACGATTAAGCCCAACATCTTCTTAATTGGCCCTAAAAGTCTTCAAAATAATAAGTTTAGCCCAACTGCACCAAAAAACACGAAAATACATCATGACACCAATATATATCAAAATTAAGCACCAGAATGCAGTCATTAAATGTATGAAATATATAGAATTATGCACACTAACAATA
>JBBMKE010000001.1:12504686-12525270 GCA_037834125.1 Lippia alba | reverse complement strand
TGACAAATAGTAGAATGTTATTTTTATGTATGTATTTACAATTACAAATATTATATTTGATTAATTTAAAAATATAATAAATGTAATTTATTTGGATATATATATATATATATATATATACACTTTATATATGATAAATATTATGACAATGATATTCTTTGTTTGGAAGTTTAGTTTATTTTTAAATTTCTTAAAGTCAATAAAAATAAATTTATTAATTATATTATACATATATGATAAATATTATTTTTAAAATATAATTTAAACACAAAAAAATGTTCATAATAATTCTTAAATTTATAAATATAACAAATCGATCCCTTAATATTTAATATATAACAAAATAGTCCCTAGGGTCAAATTTTTTAGCAAAAAAAACCCTCACTTTTATGTATATTTCAAAACAATTCCCGAGGGTATTTTGGTCATTATAGGGATCAAATTTGACAGAACCCTAACGGAATGGAGGGACCTCAAACGAAACATAAAGGTTAGGGACTAATATATAATTTTTTAAACTAGAGGTCCTGCGTTGTAATTTCGCCTATCGTGAGGGTAGTCAAATGTAATTTGCCTTAAATATTATTCAAAAAACATTTCTTAAGGTTTGATTTGATAAATTACTAAAGTTTATGATGGAGTCCTATTCCGGAGAAAATGTGGCTAGGCTTGTGAGTATTCCAGGTCGTACAACTCCGGAGCTCGCATACCTACAAACTTCCGAAGAGCCCTATTTAGCTGGAAGTTCAGGAGCCAGGGGACAATATTCCTCAGCACTAGGACTCCATGCAGTACATAACATATAGAAGATCAGGAATAGAAAAGATTAAATCCAATCACATAACAAGCCACATAACCCTAAAAATTCAAAATCCTAAGTAGACTTCTCATGTATACACTTTCTTTTATCTATGTTTATGTCGGCCAAAATGTTGAAATATGTAAGGGTAAGTTTTTGTAATTTTTCAAATCTTTGGGAAAGTTTTGTAATTGGGTAATCTAGGTGAGTGTAATTTCCTTTTATTTTCAACTTATGCATTTCACATTTCATCAAAATTATGATCAGAGAATTATGATTATCTGAGATTAAACTCAATTCTGTAAAAATATATTCATACTTAAGAGAATTACAAAAAACACCCCGGGCAGACAATTTTGTAATTTCTTAGTATTTCCCGAAACCCTTATTCGAATCTTATGGGGTTTTTGTCATTCTGAATTATGAGGCATTATTAAATCGCAGGGGAATATTTACAATTACCCCTAAAACTATATACAAAATAGAATTGTTGATCATGTTGAGAACCCCGGACCATAGTTATGAGCTCCCTCGGCCCTTACAATCAACACTGCCACGCCCTAATCCAATCAAGAATGTGTTGGTGCATGTAAAATTAAATGTGAATCTAAAGCTTCTTTGAAGAAAAAGGTGGCTCTGCCTGTCTGCCAATTACTGCTGACGGTTATATAAATATATATATGTTTGAGGGAATAAAGCTTGGCCATCCATTATCGTCCAAAAATATAATATAATAAATAAAAGGAAAGGAAAGAAAGAACAAAACAAAGTTCAACCTTTGGGGATTAAGCTAGCTAACATTATCTTGATTATCCTAAACTTTACGTATTTACGCAAATATAATAATGTATCAGGAATATATATGGTTTGGGCGAATTAAGGAGAAAGCGCGCGGAGGAAGAATTAATCAAAGCAAAAGTTGTAATTAAGATTAGATTTCTACGTATTTGCATCAACAGTTATGGAATCCACGTCCAAAAGCCAACAACTTTATTTGCAAATATTCTTCAATAGTACGTTGATTAATATACGCACATATATTCTATTATATTTCTCGAGTCTAAAAAGCAGAAAGGGTAAAGCAAAAAGAATGGAGGGGCGAGATTTTAATTACTAAATAAATATTCTTCAATCTTTTCTGATAATTAAATAAATATTCTTCTGTACAATATGGTAGAAGAATAAATCAGATCTGCTACAATTCTCTTTTTTATAAAAATAAAGTGATCAACCTAGCTATCTAGCTAATATGAGATTGACGGAAGAATCCGGCTTGATGAAACATTCATCATGGACCGTCGATTCTTGCAATCTGAAGTCACTCTCCTTTGAGCCCAAACAAATCAACGGTGGATATCGACCACAAAATTAATCGAATCATGCGAAAGAATCCTTCAATTCCCGTGACTAATTTTTAATTTCTCGGCAATAGTTGAGTAAATTCTCTTATACGACTGGCAATCATTGGATGGAATTCTGAGAATCAGACCCTAGTAAAGAATCCCATGCAAAATCAGATATGTGTATTAACATGGACTCGTGAAATGTTCACCACTGCCTTCTCGTAAAAACTTGGAACCCCAGCAAATACAAGAATATTGCATATACCAAGCTTTGATAAGATCCGCACTGTTTGACCTGTTTAAAAATAAAATTCAACAAAAATCAGTTTTAAAAAAATCAATCTTGATCGATGAGTTATACGCATTATAAAGAAACATATTATGTTAAATGTAAAAGCAAATAATTAAGCCTGATCATGTACCTTGGTGGCATTGGAAGTTAAGGAAATGAACGCTGACGATGGTGACGACGATGAGGTTGACGTGGACGACGAGGATGAAAGAGTCGATAATGCAGAAAGCCCAACATTATACGCCATTGTACCATCGGGCTGAAACAACCCGTAATTCCTCTCCGAAGTAGGGCCTGGTTTCATGTCCTCATTAAACAAAGCGAACACATAAATCTCCAACCTCGTATTAGGCCGCAATGGCGTCCCTTCACCTTTCAGCTGCCGCATCAGAATATTCCGATTGTAAACCGCCGCATTTGCTAGAGTGGCGCCGACCTCATTAGAGTCCCCTCTCGACGGCCACCCCGTTTCCGAAACCCGCACTTCCAACCCTCCGTAACCCATTTTCGCCATTGCAAAGCTAACAGCATCCACTTGGGCGTAAAGCATGTTGTCGTAATGGAGCTTCGTGCCTGGGTCGACCATACCGGTGTTCGGGTTCAAAAGCACGTAATCGATGGGGATTTTATTCGGGTTGTCTTTGTACGCGAAGTAGGGGTACGCGTTGATCCAGAACGGCGATTTCGTGGCGGCAAGGAACTGTAAATACTGCGGCATTATATTGTTCAGCTCGGGCCGGAAACTGCCGGCAGATGGCGGGAACGATTCCTCTAGAACAGCTAGGTTACTCGGGGTCGAGACATGGATAAATTGGTCCAATCCTAGTTTGACCAATGCGTTGTGGATGCTGATCATTGCGGGTACTAGGTAGGTTATGAGGGTGGTGTCGTCGCCGGTGAAGACCTCGTTCCCCACGGCAATGCCGGTGATCTTCGTCGCCGGCATGAAGGGCCTGATGTGGGTGTTGACCCATTGGAGGGCCTGGTTCGGGTCCGTCAACGTTGACAGCATGTCATTTTCGACAGTGACGATGAGTTCCATGTTGGAGTTGGCGAATGCTGTAAGAACTTGAGGATTTGTGTCGTAGATTCTTGCTTTGGTCAGCTTGAGTGATCGGAGGAGCTCCAGAACTTTCTCCGGCGGTGGTAAGTTGTTAGCAACTTGGCCGTAATTAATGCCCAACGATGCTACTCCTCCAAGGAAACCAAAACCTGCGTCCAAATTAAGTGATAGTTGCAAAATTTAGTATTAATCTCGAATTGTTATTGTTATAATTCGGTCCAAATTAAGTTTGTTTCATGAGAAATTAAGAGGGAGAGAGAATATGTTTATGTACGTTACCTGATAAAGTTAGATAATATCCAAGGAGAATATGTAGTAACATGAAAATCTTGGCGAGAAGATTTGCCATTTCGACCTTTTCTTGTAGAGAGAGCGATGAGAGAGAGAGGGTTTTCGTAATTGTGAATATGAAGAGGCGTTTATGGCGGGGTAAAGGGGGGGAAATGTAATGGATGTAGAGAAGGGGTTTATATAGGGGTTTGTTTGATTAATTCTTTTCTTTGCTTGTTTGTTTTTCTAGTTTTATTAGGTTAAAGGTTTTTGCAGTTGGCTGCCTTGCCTGACATATAGCTTTTGAGTAGTCTGATTTGAATGACTTTCTCATATGTTCTTTTTCAACATGCCTAAGTTGTCTTTATAAGGAGGTCATCTCTCCATGCATGTCTACACAACCAACCAATTAAACCCCCCACACCCCACCCCCACCCCCACCCCTGGGTGGGGGGGGGGGGGCAGACACTTTCTTCATACAAAAGAAAAGGCTGGGGAAAGGAAATCGCACTGAAGGTGATCGCGGGGTGGGTCAAATTGCATCTCATCAATTTAATTATAGCTAATATACTATAGTAATTATGGTTTTCCTGAATGATACCGACTCAACGGTACTTGCATAATATTTTGTTATCATCATGAGTACTAATTACATTGAGTAATTAATTCAGCAGCGATATTGATTAGAAATAATTATAATAGGAATCATTGTATTTTTCTATGTAAGTTAATATTATTAGACCACCCTGTACAATGTACATCATCATCTTTCCTCTTCTCTTTTTTCTTTTCCCTACACAAATGTATTGTGGAAAATAGGTATTTCAGTGTGCTAAAGTTATCTTCAACTCTATTGGTTTAATTGTAGAAATTTCAAGCAACATTATCATGTTGTGCTGATTAAAAAAGCCTGCAATCAGAATTCCACTAGCTGCTCCAATGAATTTTAAATTACTATTCCGGTTAAAGTTGGCGTGTATTACTGACAAAAGGTAAAACTTATATTAATTAGTTCACTTTGATATATTATATTAGAAAATTATCGCATATCTCATGTATTTTTCGTTCAATTAAAATTCAACAGCCCAGAAACCAAAGCACAGTGAAAGATCCTATAAATTATATCTATTTTTGATCAACATTGATTGTGTCCATTGGTGACGTTAAAAGTACGGCGAAAGTAATGATAATCATAGCCACACTGATTATACAAATCGTAAGATGGTGATTTCATTAACACCCTCCCAAATTTCAACAAACCATCATGACGAGCACCTCACATACTAATTAATTATGAGTTGGTGGGATTAAAAGCGCAGATAAAAACAAGATTAATGGGGTGGTTTTTGTAATTATTACTAAACTCTTTTAGGGGCCTTTTTTGACAAAGCAGACAAAGAAGGCGTGTGCATTTACTAAGATATAAAAATCTTGTTATTGTTTCTTTTTTTCAATATATCTTTGTGGGGAAATCAAAAGTTAAAAAATTACACGTAATTTGGGCCATGGAAAACCAACAGAAAAAAGTGGGGGCGTTTGGTAGATGGATAAGGGATGGAATACGTGGAATTAGTAGACTATAGTCCTTATCTTGGAATTCGGGTTCGTGATTTTTCTTCATTTGCTTTTTGTTTCTCTGTCATGTTATAATTTTTTACTCTGTTTATTATTATTATTTATGAGGAAAATAAATAAAGTTATTTTAGGCCCCATATGATCTAAACAGTCGTCCTCCCACTATTCTTGATTTCAACATCAGATAGGTGTGTATAAATATGAGGATATATAAATATTTCTTGTTTTCTAAATTTAGTGCAAGAAGCACTTCCTTATTAGGCTGATATTTATGTCATTGCTTAAATCATGATACAATTTTTTTTATTGAGGTATTGATCGGATAATTCTAGCTCGAACCTGACTCGACCAAACCGGTGTAACGAGGAGGCTAGTATTTTGCATTTGTCTTGTAGTTGGTGGAAATTTTGGATCCGACCAAATCGGATCTGAGCTAGAATTTTTCATATTGATTTGTCATAAATATTTTCAATTCACCACATCAAATAATTCAAAAATTACTCGTATCTCTCTCTCTCTAATTTCACTAAATCTAGGTCCAAAGATTGTGTTCAATTTGGCATTTTTAAGATTGTGATTGTCAGACAGAGATTCTCCAATATTCTATAATCTTCATTTATTAATATTAAATAATTTGACAATGTATCTGGAATTACATGCATGGACAGACAAAAGGCATACTATAACACACATAATAATCGGTGCCAGGTGCATGAATAGCATTATCAATTTAATAAATCTATAGTACTATAAATATATATAACTGGAAGAATCTTTTGCTTAACTCCTAAGAAGCAATTACGAATTGCGATCGACGCACATTTGTTGCTGATCATTAGGGTAATCATTTTTGACGATTCCACACTCCTACTCATCAATGCATCAACTTTACACAAAAAAATATATAATTACAACTTAGATCCGTTGAATCAATGTCGTCAGACAGACAACAATATATAACAAAATCGAAATTGTCTTAACAAACATTTACACAGAATCTTTCCGAACAATTCTCCCCATATTCTTTTCATAATTAATATAAATTAATATCCAACATATTTAATAAGGGTTTAGAAACATCAAGCCCAGATCAAGTTTAATCGAATGACAATTTTATATATTGTTATATTTGATGTTGGAATTAACCACTAGATCATGAACCGAAAAACACTCAAATCACAAGCCCAATAGTCGAAAGAAACGTCACAGGGCGTGTTATGTTAAGGTAACTCTCGATGTGTCCGTCTAAATGTATATACAGGTTTTAGGACTTGAAGATTACGTTCAACAACCTACTATGGGGACTTTTGCGAATAAGTAATTATATGATTCGAGAGCCATACCAATTTTATTTATTTATTTTTTATTACCAGAAAATTGTGGACTGCCCCGGTCTGCCCGTTTAAGTTCGTTACATGTTCTTAGCTAGACCCAAAAACCATGCATGTGGGGGGAAGTAGCAAAGGGATAAAAAGGAGAAGGGTTTCGTAATAAAGGGACCTTTGCCAAAAAGCACCCATCATGAATGTCATCGACCTCATCAAGACGCAGGATATCTACTTTTAGGGTTGAATTCTATTCCATTTCGAACAAACAAACTAGCTTTTCAATTAAACCCGATTACTATTTGAAACTTTTAAGATTTGTTGATTTATGGAAAAAAAAAATATACGACGACTTGTACAGTCATTTTCGAGGAAAATGAGTTTTACGTATATAAATTCGTAATTGTCCCCTTTTCTATGGTCAATGAAGGTATTGCTGCTTAACTTTCTTTGTGCTATTAAAAAAGAGACAAATAAAAAGATGAGTGTACTCAGTACTGTGTGAGATAGGATTGTGATCATAAAGAAGGGTAGGATGATAAGATGGCGCTTTTAGGAAAGGTATTTGGTGTAAAAGAAGGTTTAAAGCATCATTCGGTGAAGAAAAAGATGGGGAAATTTATCCCATTGGTGCATGCATGAAACATATGTGTGGTACAAAGGCATTGTAGGTTTTATATATGTGTTTCTATCAGACTGCGGTTATAGATAAAATTATATATGTGTTTACAAAAACACATTATCTCTAACGTGAAAATTATTCATTTATCCGTATATGTATGACATATTTTGACGCCGGTGCAACATTTGGATGTCTTTGTGGTAAACTCACATTTATATGTTTTACTAACTTAAAATTCTAATTTCGCCCTTAATGAATGACCGTCAACCGTCAAAGTGTGTGTTTTTAAGCTCAAAGAAAGGCATCTTTACGAGGATTCCAGGACAGCTTTAGCTGGATTTGAATGAGAAAAAGAGTGGGCACAAAACCATAGTGGAAAGGCCCATTACATCGTAATACGGGTCAAAAAAGATGGATGCATGCAGAGTTAATAGTGCCTGTTCTTTCTTTAAATAAATTAGCATGATAAGATAAGCAAGTTGAGGGAATTGAAAAGCAGAAATGGCTATAAATATACTCTGCTAATTTTCTTTTTAGAAAAGGAGAGTTCACATAAACCTATGTACACCACCAAAATTGTGGGGTTACTCAACAATTTAACAACTATATAAGTTTGATCAAATGTTTTATATTCAAATTTTAATTATACAGTTATCATCAATTAGAAGTTATTAATATTTAATTTATTCGATGTACTTGAACCTAAAATAAAATATAAACAACCACCATATATAGTAATAGTAATAAACAACCTTCAGTGCTCTAAAATAATTTAATTTTGTGTGATAAAATGAATTATTCATTCGAAGCAGTAGCCCCAAATTTGTCCTAATTTGAAAGTCCACACATATTTAGTGGTGTTTGCAAACTCTACTCAATAAATAGAAGTCAAAGCAAAAGTAAAAGCTGTAAAAAAAAATGCAGTAGTAAACGCGGTGAGTGTTCGGAAAAAAAAAAGAAGTGATAAGCAGAAAAATAATCAGTTGAGTATTTGCGGAGAGAAGTTGATAATCACTTTTAATTTTTATGAAGTTACTAATTTATCCCGAAATATTTTGAACATTTGTAGGTATTATAATATGATTTAAGTATTATATTAATATAAAAGTTATTATAATTTTATATAAAATTATTTATAATTAATCAAACATAGAATTATTCTATAAATATCTTTATTTATAGAGAAAAGATATACTTTGTAATTGCACATTTTTAGTTATAAGATTTTTTAAATTACGAAATTTTAATAGGAGAAAAAAAGAAAAAATATAAGAAATAGAAAATAAAAAGATGTAATGAAAAGCTTAAGTTTGTATTTATAGGTAAAAAGTTAATTTATGAATATTAATATTTTAGTAAGATATAACTGTTAAAACAATATTTTAAATAAATACAGAAAATCGTATAATATATAATTAAGAATTAAAAGCAAGTAGTGTACTTTAGCGGTTTGGGCGCTATGCTAGCTTAACCAGAGGTCTTGAATTCGAGTCCCTGGGAAAGCAGCTGATATTTGGAGGGAAAGATTTACATCCTAAATGGTCTGTCCGGCTCGACTGTTAAACACTTCTTTAATCTATACTCTATTATTAAGCGCGAGATCCAATTGTCTATATTCTATTATTAAGCGCGAGATGTGGGTCTCTTGGTTGGTTTCTTTTTTTCTTTTTCTTTTTTAAATTTATTTATTTTACTCAAAGTTGGTCTCTTTTTTCTTTTTCTTTTTTAAATTTATTTATTTTACTCAGAGTATATTAAGCGCGAGACCCAATTGCGGTAGCTTGGTTGGTCCCTCTCTTTTTTTAATTTATTTAATTTACTCACTTAACCACGTACATAGAATGTATTTTAGTACGTTACTTATTTATTAACTTCACTTTTCTCACACTTTGAAATCTTATATTTTTTTTATTTTAATTTTTTGAATAAAAATCCTAGGCACGTATTCTAGCAGTTTTCTGCTTAATCTCATCTACAATCGCGAAACTCTCAAATTTATTTTTATCACTTATTTATCTTTCATTCTTTTTTCTCACTTCATTAATTTTTATATATTTTATTTTTTAGTATTTTTTTATTTTTTACTTGATGTTATCATATTCCACCAAAAAAGTAAAATATTATCTTATTTTATTTATTGATTTATTTATTATAAAATTTTAATTATATTAACAATAATTATAAATAAAATAATATTATAAAAAATTTAATTTAATTTTTTTTGACACACACATACAGTGTGCAAAGTACTAGTATCAATTAGGTAACTTGATGGGTTTTTTGACCGAAAAGTCCCGACTTATAAAGAGAACTCGGACCAGTCAAAATGAAATTGTGGTTTAACTTTCAGATTCTTCTGGAATCCGGGAAAACTCATAATTAGCTCATTCAAATTTTAAGTATCAAAATTAGCTTAATGGAATTCCATTTCATCTATACTATATAAAAAAGGAAGAGGATTTTCCTCTCACAAACGACGGTTTTCTTAAGGTGACAGACCAATTTTTTGAACTACCTATTTTGCCCTCAATAATATTAATAGCATGTGTAAGATTAATGGATTTTTTTGGAATTTGGCTTCCCACGTAATCTGTGAACCCACGTTCACGCAATATCATAACTCCTCTCTCAAAATCTCACGATCTAAAATTCTTTTTGCTTATCCATATATCTCTCCAACTACGTTCAAGCATTATCAAAACTCATCTCTAAAGATAAAGTATTAGTTTTTATCCGATTAATAACTCTTTTTCTATTCTTCAATTTTTTTGTCTCTGATTAATAACTTTTTTTTAAACTTTTTAAGATGTGATCTTTACATGATAAAGATGTGCAATTGCTTCAGGTATTCACATGACAAAGAGGAGTAAGATTCAACTCTGGCTCGAGAAAACTAAGAAGGGACTTTTCGGTTGTACGTATTTATACAATTGAGTTGTTTTATTCTTCCTCTTTTTTTTCTTTATTAATTTAATTTATATTTTGCGGTTAGTAAAAGATAGTTAAATTTTAGTGAATTATGCTATCAAACTCACCATATAGATAAAGATTAAAATATATTTATTTTATTTTTAAGTGAAATACAAATTACATCAAGTTTTTATGCACGCAGGGACGGCGTGCAGCGTTGACTAGTATTTTAAATTCAAACATGTCCTACGTCAGGCACAACTCACAAGGCCCATTTATTTTGCCTCATGCCCAAAGCCCAAGTGTTATACTTCGGATTGCAAAAATTAGAATAATACACAGGATTAGGGTTGCCAATGGGTTGGAATCGCGTGTGACCCTTATTTATCAATGTTGAGCCTGATGGTGTCGGAATCCGTAAAGGATGAATTAACACCAAACACTTTCTAAGGGAAGACTATCACAGGCGTTGAGCCTCAGGAACTGGGTTCCCAAAGAGCGTGGATTCTCCCACCTAGGGTAACGCCAAGGAAGAGAAGAAGGTGAAGTTGTATGAAGCTTGAAAATGTGCAGCAATGAGGTTTTCCAGGTCAGTGTAACGTGTTTCCTTGTAAGTGAAGAAAGCTAAAAAGATTGCTTGGGGAATGAGAGAAGTATTTCCCCTATTAATAGTTTGAGGGCATGGGGCGTTTAGTAATATTACCCATATGGTCCTGCAATGTTGTTGCCCTAGACACGTGGCGGGACGTGAGGGTGTGAGAGCGACATGCATGCGTCACTTTCACCTTTTAGGTTGTTATGCCTAGCTGTTGTGTCAAAGGCAGTTAAGGGATTGTTCCCTAGGGTTCTAGACTGTGTAGGAATGGTCCCAGCGTAAGGACGTTCGAGACGTAGTCTTCCCATTTCACGAAAGGATTGATAACCCAGCGAGCGTAGAGGTCTCGAGGGTTGATTTTCATGAAGGCCGGATTCCCATGTAGGGCAGCTTTCTTAGTGGGGACCGCGACGAGGGTTTGATTCTCTTACGTTAAGCTTATTCGAGAGTGAGACTTCGCTGAGAGGGAGATGCGTGAAAGAAACTAGATTTCCTTCGCGAGCCTTGTTCTTCCGAGCGTTCCATCCCTGAGTATTTCATTTCCTATATTGTCCAGGATCTCGACAGGTGGACGACAGGGATACGAGCGTATTTTGGGCTTATCATTTGCCCCCCAAATTTTGCAGTGAGGTCTTGAGCGTACTGTGGAATATCAAAAGACCCCGAGCGACTCCTAGAGTATGGAAGGTTAGAGCTTTTACAGCTGTAAACTATGCCGAGCGTTCCAGCAACGGACATTTTCTGCAGGACATTAAATGCAGTCTTGTCCGAGGACGCCTTTATGCAGTTGCATTAAATGCAGAATGGGTGCATGGAATCTTGGGCGACGTGGGGCGGTTACCAAAAGTGTTGCGGTTACCAAGGCAAAAAATAATTGTGTTTTGAATCTTTGCAGATTCAGTACCTTATAAATAGGGATTCTCATCATTTTTGCCATTTTTTACGCTTCCATAACATTCCAAAAGCACAAGAACTCATCTGCAAATCCTTGTGTTTTTCGGCGAATTCAAGCAAACTCTTTCTCATTCCAAAAGTAATTGTTTTCTCATCACCTCCGATACTAACAGTAGATTTAGGCTGAGGAGACCGTCACTAAATTAACAAAAAAAGGGTAATAGATTTTCGGGACCTTAGATTTTAGATTCATTCTTCTCCTTCAGTTTTTCAATTTCGTACAACTGGTGAAGATTTGCCCCATAACTCTGCAGTGAGTGACATGGTCCAGGAGATTGAGGAAATGTCCCCCCATGTTTCTCCCATTCAAAGAAGACGGATGATTTCAAAGGCGATTCCGGTGAGAGGTGCTGGAATGATGAAGAGCGTATCCCTGCAGCTATTCTTGTTGTCAGCACTAGTGGAGCTGGTGGTGACGAGGAGTTGAACGTTGCAATTAGAGGGATGAACGAGCGGCCTCTTGAGAATATTACCACATTATTTGAACAATGCTATAACGCGGTGTTGATGCTACGACAGAGGGAGAAGGTTTTCCCGGTGACAAACTCAACGGTGAGCCCCAGGATCATAGGGTAACTGTGGCTATGAACCTCGAGGCAGTGGGAACTTCAGGTCGCTCGACAGAAGAAGAGCCTCCGAGGAAGATGCAAAAGGAGAAGGAACCCCTTACAAAGGTGCGAGGGACAAATCCACATAAAACTAAGAAGACCCCGCAGAAATCAAGTCCACGATGACCATTGAGGAGATAGACCAACTGATGGATAGCACATATTGGGCTCCTGACTTGGGGGTACGCACGACAGGCGAAAACGAGCGAGCCAATAATCCTCCGGAGGGTTGGATGACAGTATATAGGGATGCGATCACATTGGAAGGTCTATGGTTTCCTATCCCTTGGGAGGTGAGGGACATCCTAAACTTCATAAACTTGTGCCCCTCGTAAGTTTTACCTAATGGGATAGCTTTTATAAATTCCTTTGTGGCCTTGATGAAGGCCACCGGGCAGGAACCGTCCGCCAGCAACTTCATAAAACTCTTCCAAGTGGCTCGGTCCCCACGTTCGTCTCTAGATTCCGGTTTCTATTATATCTCTTCCAAGAGATATATGAAGATTATCAATTTCTTGAAAGATTCCCTCGGTGAGACATGGAAGGGAAAGTATTTTTTTGTAATGGGCCCTGCTGGAATGTTTGGGGTATCCGAGATGGGTGGTGCATGGAGACGGGCCCTTGGTGAGAGATAGATCCCCTGTAGTGGTTTTCGAGAGATGGGCCAAGAATGTAGCTTTCGCCATGAAAAACTTGAACAAATTTGTGGAGACGGAAAAATTATTGTGGAACGAGGAGGCCCTCTTTCGACTTGGGCTCTCGGCTCATCCAAGGATGATTGAAAATCCTCCTACCGCCACCATGGAGAAAGATGGTTAGAATATTAGGAACTAACTCTGGCTAACTTTCCACTGACTTTGAGCGTTGCCAACTCTTTAGTATGTTCGATGTTTTTACTTGCTTTCTGCCTTTCTGTTTTGAATGTTATTCTCACGCTCGCTCCTTGATGTTTAATGCAGCGATCGAAGTGCTGATGGTAGTTAGGGCAGCCTCAAACTAAGTGTCTCTTCTTAAGGCCAGAACCCCGAGCGCCACTGCAAGGAACCCTCAAACGACCGCTACTCAAGCAAGTGGTGCGAGCAATGCACAGGAGAGGAGGGATGATCTGGC
Source organism: Lippia alba (assembly GCA_037834125.1). NCBI lineage: Eukaryota > Viridiplantae > Streptophyta > Magnoliopsida > Lamiales > Verbenaceae > Lippia > Lippia alba. The sequence goes on along the minus strand of JBBMKE010000001.1, from coordinate 12,511,804 downwards.
GGGTGCGGAAGGCCATGAGGGACAGGAGGCGGTGGTTGAGCCTCTGAAAAAGAAGAAGAAGCTGGTGAAGACAACCCAGTAAGGTGTGAAGGTCTAGCGCGGCGCGGCGACGGGACCCATTATTAAGGAGGTCTTGGGGGGTCGCTTGGACCCATCGAGGAAGAATAAGAAAATGCTGGACACGAGACAGGTGTCCGGCAAGGGGAAGAAGGTAGTGGTGGGCCCGATCGAGCATGACGACAGATACACTTCCTCCTCCGAGGAAAAACATTACTGGGAGTTCGAGCATCACGGTGATGCTCGCTATAAGAGATCTGCGAAGGATGGCCCAGTTATGCTGAAAAGGGGCCTAACTTCTCAACTAATCAGCTCTGGAATGCTGGATCAGGTTCAATTCACCGGGGATCACGCTGCTTTGAACAATCAGCCCATAGAGGAAGTTTTAGCTAATGCGAGCCATGCCTTAATTGTTGTAAGGAGGCTCCTTCCACTTATACTTTTTGCACTGTAATTGTCTGTTTACTTCTAAATTTTTAACTAAGTATGGACTTTCATGCAAGATGTGCTGCCAAGGCTCAAGAATATGGAGAGACGCGTTAAGACTTACGCCAAGCGTAAGACTAAGTACAAGAGGCTCCTTAGGATTAGCGACCCAGTGGCTCTTCAGCAATAATACGGCGAGCTAAAGGTGAAGTACGGGACTGCAACAACTGATCTAGTGGATAGGAATACTCGTCTCACCAATGTTGAAGAGAGGTGGCAGACTACGAGCAAGAAGCATAAGGATGAAAAGGCTGAGTGGGACAGGAATAAGGAGGAATGCAAGAAAGTGCCGCCTAGCGTGACGAGAATTTAAAGAAGTTGAGCGAGCAGCTAGCTACCATGGAGAGGCACGCATTGGGCATAGAGCTGAAGGCTGCGAAAGAAGCGGTCATAAAGTTTATACGCTCGAGGGCATTTGACTTTGTGGCCAATCTACACTGTTTTGCCACTACGCATGTGTTCTTTTGGAAAGGCATTGGTCAACTTATGATGTTGGGTCTTGCCCCACCCGAGGCTTGTGACCACCCCAAATTAGACATGGAGCTAGATGAGAATTTGGAGAAGATTTTAGGGGTCGGTAGCAAAGCTTCTGAAGAGACTATACCCGAGGCTATATACGAAGAAGTGGTTCAAATGATGCAGGGGAAGTTCTTAGCTGCCACCAGGCCTCAAGAGGGGCGATTGACACTTGATGAAGCTGCAGGTGAAAGTTTTCGCTCAGATGGAGAACTCTGAACCCCCCTCCCCTTGCTATTGCTCCTCTGGAACCAGAAGGCCCTCCTACTGCCAGTGCTCAAAATGCTAACGCTCCTGCCTCCTGAATCCTTTTCCAACCACTGTCTTCTCTGAACTTGCAGCTTACATTTCCCATTGTTATTTTTTTTGAACAATTTTTGGTTTTGATGTAACTCTTCACCACTCAACGTACCTTCTGCCAACGTTCCTTATGTAGTTTTTCTGTAGCACCCCGCACGTGAGGCACCACATCCCCCACACTACGGCCCAGTGCGAATGATGAAATAGAAAATCCGACAACACACCAACCATAGAGAACGGGAGACAAAACAAAACACTTCCTAAGCTAGGTGGAACTTAGACCCCGTCAAATTAAAACCAAATACAAACGAGTGCAAAAGTGGAAGCATTAAATCCATATGCATGCATTGGCCACGGGCCTGCAGAAATTAAATACAACTACAAGCATACTTGGGCTCCTCATGCCTCTTTTAAACTCATAAATAAATCCCGGCAAGGGCAAATTATAATAAGGATACATAAATATGTGAATACATAATTTACATAATGATTCAAATTCAAAGAATACATAAGTGAATACGAAGACGCTCTAAACAGACCGACCGACCCAATGACTCGAAAAGACTCCGCCTAGCTCCAAACACCATGCAAAACCTGCACACTAAAAGATTGAGGAGGGAGAGGGTCAGTCATCCACTTGACTGAGTGAGGGGCTACTCACACACGGTACATATATATATAGGAGCAAAGCAAATTACAAGCACATGCATGGTTCATGAACCCGGGGATACTTTTTAAATACCAAAGCTTTAGCCCGTGATACATACATATAGGGATTTGATTCATAATAAAGCTTACCAAATTCATAATTCTTAAATCAATTGAACGTAGGGGATTTTACCAAAATATAAGAATTCATATTGATTCATAAGGATTCAAATCATATTAAAGCATTCGTATTCAAATGATTCATATTTTATTTTACTTAGAAATCTATCCCAATTTCATAACCTTTAACAAATCATACATACATACATGCATACATAATTAGGCGGGTACGAGTAACATATCCCATCCTGGGCTCCTCAAAAGTAAGCATACCAATCATACGAAATCATATAAATATAGAGATTCATAAATAAGCCTCCTTCTCCGGTGATGGAAGGGTTGCGCGACCCTAACCATCCAAACAGTCAAGGGAGCGCGTACACTCGACCCTCAGGATCCCATTACTCAACCAAACCTCCTGGTGAGCTCCGGGTCATTCCTTTACATAAACATATAAAAGTGTGCACAGGGGCCATAATCGGCGACCCCGATGGTCGTCCCGAGTCCCCCTTACCCACACCTCCTGGGCCCCAAACGTATCATACCATATCGTAACATAGGAATCAAATGGAAACATACCTAACCCGCTACTAAACTTAAATGTACAAATCATATAAAGATGCATACCTTAACCATGCTACAACTACGCTTTACATATCTCTCCATGTAAATTCCATATCCAACTCCAATGCAAGCATTTCTCGGCTCATAAGAGGCACACGGTTTGAAGCATAGTTGAGTGATACCAACACATATTGAATCAAATCAAATCATATTACACACACAAAGAAGGCTATAGTTCACATACAAGGCATACAGGGACAAATCATAGGGTTTACCTATAACCTAACCTCACCTTACACCGATGAAGCCAAAACTCAAACTCGTGATTCACCCCAGAATCACCATGGACCACGAAACACCACCCCGGGTGCACTGAGCCAACTGGAAACATAAACATAAAACTTAGACTTAAAAATGATCCACTTAGACGCTCGACAATGCTCATGTATGCAATGAATTCAAATGAAACGCACAAACGTACCAAATGAGACACATAGAGTCATATCCCGAATAAACGGATTCAAAACCATACCAAATTCTAATACATTCAAGGTAACACACATATAAACATATTAGAACAACTTAGGAATCATATGGGGGTAGAAAACATGCATAGAAGGTATAACAGGCGAAGAAACGATGAAAGAAAGCGGTCGGAGGGCGTGGACAAAACCAACGGCCGTTGGTTTCTTCTCAATTTCCAACGGCCGTTGAAGCTATGCAGTAGCTCCCTACTGTACAAATCCATTCCAATGGCCATTGGAATCCATGAACAAAATCCCAACGGTCGTTGATCCCTTCAAGCGTCCAAAAACCTTATTTTTTCATACAATCTGGCCAAAAACAACAATTAGGCATGCTTAAACACTTCCAATCCAATCCAAATTCATACATAAACATCATAAATCGTTCATAAACATATAAGACATCATATAGCATCAAGGGATCAAGATTTCATTCACAAATTCTCAACGAAACGCCCAAATGCGCACAAAAGACCCCATCCGGCAAGGTTGCATTCTAAATGACCAAAATGCATTCAAAACTCAACAAGAATATACCAAAGTAATTATAACACAATAATAACACCATATAGCAATTATATACCAAAATTAGGGTGAATTGGATCAAGGGATTATGCCAAATTCCAAACCAAATTCCATCATTCATGCATCAAACCTTCATATGAGCACATATATGATGCACTGGAAGCTAGAAACCAAGTTCTTATGCAAAACCCCACAAACCCACATAAGTCATGAATGCACCAAAGTCCCAACTCAACTAAAAAGACAAGGAATCCATAAATAAACAAGGTAATAGCATTCAATACTCCTATACATACATAAAAATGCAACAAGAGCTATAGAAATGCATCAAGTCACCAAAATCCCAAAACCCTTACTATACAAGCCCTAATAAAAAATCATGCTTCCCAACACATAATTCATGAAATGAACTCATAATATAGGTCACCAAGTCAAGAGAATCACAAATCCAAGCTTACCTTGAAGAGAAATGCAAGAAAGGAAGGACTTGAGCTTGGGGTTTGGGCACAAAAATGGAAGCTTGGAGCTTGGGCTCTTCTTTTCTCTTTTCCCTTGTGTTGCTTCATGTGGGGTATGAAGGAGGGAGAGATAAGCTGCAAATTTGTGTAATAAAGGGAGGAAAAAGTCTCCAAGTCAAGGGCATGGGTCCCGCCTAGGTATTAGGTGCGTAAAGCGTACGCAGGTCAAAATTAGGCAATCGGGAGGTCAAAATGAAGTCAGAAAATTATGGGGTTAGGCTTATTGAATCCAATTTTATCGAATCAAATGCAAGAGAGGTCTCGGAACTCGATTCTGAGTTCCCTAGCTCAAGATACGACCTAGGGACTCAAAAGGCCATAATTACCGAATGGCCCCAAAACATACAAAAAACGATCATTTGAGTCCAAAATAATTACAAAAGGTCCCAAATCAAAATTAAGACATTCAAACAAGTCCAAGAATCATATAGGTTACATTAGACATACTCGAGAATTCAAAATCATAAAATACATATCACTCGATTAATCAAATAATTCGAATAACACTTACGTTCAAATTGTTCACTTAAGAGAAGAATAAGAATATAAATCAATTAAGGGCATTAAATTATAAAAGAACCAAGTAAATTACAAAATTAAACCCACTCGTGTCGCGTAACTGTACGTGTGAATTAGCGGGGTGTCACAATAAAACCTTGTCTGCTCAACCAAAACTGCTCGATTTGAGAAAATTATTATTCATTTATAGTTTGTATTTTTGTGAACCAGCATATCTGGGGTCGAGTGGCATTTTACCTATAAATCTGCCGGTACCCCATCGTGTACACTCTTAAATTAAAAAGATGCAAAATAAAAATATGAAAATGAAATACCTTTCAAACTTTACTAATCCACTTGAGGATGAAATAACAAGAGGAATTTTTTAGCATAGATCCAATCAAATTTAATTAATTATGAATGAATATATTGTATTTATCATTTAATTGATTTTTTAAAAAAACTATACAATCAATGACAATAAGCTATCTCATAGATTTAGTTACGAACTCAATAGGAAAAGAAAATGAAGGACCTAGCACCGCATATTCACATCGCAAGAACTATGAGTTTAGCCCTTCTTTTAAGGATGACAGAGGGATCTCATCTATAATGTAGATGTACGAATATCGCTGCCAAATAATTTTTTTTTGAAAATTTTTATGTGTGATGTGTTCGACATAACAAAATTGCATTATTAAAAGTATCCGTAAATTAAAAAACCCTTGTTAAACTAATGAGATTAGATTCAGCCAAAATTCTAGGTTTATCTTTGGAAAAGCAATGAAAAAAATAATAATAATGAGTAGTAGTGATCGGTTAAAATAGTTTATATCTATATAAATATTATCTCCAAAGGTTTCTTTATAGGTAATAATCGAAAATGTGTCTTATTAATTAATAACTAAAAATGAATGGGTAAGCACCCTTTGAAGAGGTTCATGTTTATCTATAAGAAGATCCCATCATTATGCATTTCATTCATCCTGATCGTGTTCGAAATCGGTTTTAGCTGGAGGTCGATCTCGAGAGCACGAATCACTTCGAATTTGTAAAGGGGGAATGCCTTGATTCGAACCTTAGAAAGGGAAAGAAACGTGAGCTCAAAGGCCAATTGGGGGAATGGAAGTTTGGTCCCAGTTTGACACTCCAACGCTCAAGTCAGACACTTGCTCAAATGAGAGTTAAAGTAGATTGAGGTTGAAGGAACAGTGATTGTGCTTACCAGTGTCATACATGTTGGAGGTATATATAGGCTTTTGGGAGTGCGGACCTGTTCACATACTGGGGGTGAATTTAATGCTCCAGCCAGGGTTTGGGGAACAGTACATCTTGTATAACACCTTTTGTTAGGCCTTGTCCCATGGATGTCGTTATTGATGTTGACTTCTATAAGTGACCTTATAAATGTACGTGGAGTGCACGAGGTTGATACACGATGGGGATCGAGTGGTCAGAGGCCAGGCTGAGGCCTGGCACTTTGGTTGGAGTGCCTTTGCTAGGTTGATATGTTTCTTGGTGGGAGTTTAATCGATCTCCCCGGCCGATCTCCTGGCGAGGATTTAGAGCCCTTGGAGTCATGTGGGGAAATCGAGCACCTGGGGTTATGGTGACGTGGCGTTTAAAATCCTTAGAAGTGTTGACATGTCGCTTGCGGCAATGATGATTGCGTGGAGCCACATGTCGGATTTGGGTGTAGCCCCGTCACATCCAATTCTAGAATACATATAAATACACAGAGAAATATTTAAGTTTTAAGAGAGTTCTAAATACTTAGAGTTTGTTGATCTCGTAATTTATAGTGCTACTATTACGAGAAATGGTCGTTGCTTTGGAAGAATACGATTTAATGAATCATTTCAAAACTTGGTCAAGATAGAGAAACTTCCACTCTATTGAAAAGAAATCATATGAGCTTTAGAAAGATTACAAACTTCATATAAATACCTTAAAATGTAGGGGTGTTCGAATATATAATTTCCTAAAATAACTAAGCATACGCTCGAAATGAAGAATATTGCATTATTCAAAGATACCCTTCTTTATATTGGAAGTAAAGAGAAATTTTTTAAGAAAAAAAATTATGGTGATGATCGCATTGATGAAAGTTCGAGTGATGATCATCGAGCTAATATAGAACCAAAGCATAGCACGAGGGCTAAAATGGCCAAAAGCTTGTGATATATTAGTAGTGGTCAAGAGACTATTGAAAGAGCTTAAATGATATGTAAAATAGCAACTCTCGTAATATAAGATGGAATCATAACACCATTAAGCAGTTGATCTGTAGCACCTCCCCTAGTACTACAACCCCCGCACCGCAGCACTTCCCAAGTAAAGGATAGGTCCTTCACCCAAGAAA
>JBBMKE010000001.1:12488180-12504586 GCA_037834125.1 Lippia alba | reverse complement strand
TAACCTCATCCCGGCCGGATTCACTATCATCGTCAACATCCACTGTATGAGCAGCTTCACCCTCCTCACTCAAATCACACTGCACTCCAGCGTCGACACGTTCAATTTTCTCTTGTACATAATCGGTTTGAACTCCCACTTCGACAATTTTTGCTTTCACATTTTCTTCTAGGAGCTCAACCTCCCTCACTTCGTCACCAACAGTTATTTGTTCGACTTTCCCCAAACTTTTCTCTGATTTACAAGTTGCTCGTAGAGGAACAATCTGCATATTTTTACAGCAACAAACTTCATAAATAAGTTGAATACAAATAAATTAATGGTTCAATGAATTCGACAGGCTTATGACTTACATCCGACCGGCAAATACTTTTTAGAGCCTTCTTTGCACCCTCTTTTGTATTAGGCAGATCACTACCCTTCCATTTGAACCACCGAGGGAATGCTACCGACCTTCTCGTTATGCCAAACTTCGAAATTCTTTCATGAAACCATGTCTGCCATAAAAATATCATGAGCACGCGTATATATATGTATGCAACGACACAATTTACTAAAAATAAGCCAACAACTTACCAACAATCTCATGGTACAACCATCAACGAAATCGTGTTTATCCACAAGATGCCTCTTAATAGCGTGAATAAAAAAAACATGCGTTGTCGAACCCCACGTGTATTCACCAATCTTGGTCAAATCATCAACATAACAGACAAGCGCAGCGGACACACGGTTACTGCTCCGCGGGAACAACAAACAATTGAAGACAAATAATATATACATCCGTAAAAATCATCTATCCCTTCATCATCCTTACTTCCAACGAATTCGAGCAGTTTGGCCTCAATGTTCTTACGCGAGACGTTGTCAGTCTTATTGCCGAAATATTTTATCAGTGTATTGGATTTAAGCGAGCCCAATACCGAGACGGGATGACCGGAATGCCGCATTCCTATAACAATGCTGAATTTATTTTCAGAAAATTCCACTTCTTGCCTTCCAAATTTAAATGTATTAGTGTCGCAGTTGTAGTGATCCAACAAGACCCAACTCTGTTGAGGCTCCCCTTCTGTATAGGCGCTGAGAACAAACAACCAAAAGGCGAATTTTTTATAACTTCATGATGACGAGGAGATATTTGGGGGCGAATATCAGACATAACTTGACTGAATTTCTCCACCACGCACTGATGTAAGATGGAGACCACACACTTCTTCGAAACCGTAACCTCCTCACCCACATGGTCATCTACCTCTAAAATTTTCCTTTTTCCCCTGCTTGTTCCAGCGGCCGAAGGAGTAATCATCAGAGGCGTAGGCGGCAATGAGCGCACCATCTATGGAAAAAAGTGGATTTAATTGTTACAAAACAAAATACAGAAACCCTTGTTTGTTGAGTTAAAAGAATGAAATCCCAAATAGATATACGAATCGAACGGAAAAACTGAAATTCCAGTAATTTTAGGGAAGAAAACTAACTTCCACACGTTGGGTACGACTTCCCTTCTTCGGAGCCATTTCCATTTTCAAATGTTTTAACTGTTTCAACGACGTGCGTAGTGGAGGAGTGGGTAAGAATTCACCCTTGATTTTAGGGTGTCAAGAGTTGGACTCTAAAACTGCTTCTTCTCGAATGAAGGCGGTTGTGTGTCGTCACCGTCTCCGGTGGTCGGAGATGATCGAGAATCGAGCCTCTTTGCACTGAAGTGGGATGTTGAAGCAAGAGTGGTTTGTGTGGAAAATTTTCAATTTCACCGATGATATTTATGTAATTTCACGCGTTTTAGGGGTTTCAAAAAAAGTTGAGGTGAATTGGGGATGTAAAATAGTGTTGTTCTGAATTGGGGGTTTTGAAAATGTTATAAACCATACTAGGGACCATTAATTAATTTGCCGTATTATTAATAACTAATATAAATATAATAAGGGTCATTTACATCTAATTGTCCTACATTTAGGTCTAATTCAGTTCATCAAAAATATAAAATTACATTTTAGTCTCTATATATAAATCTTGTTTAGTTTGAAGTTCCTGGCGAAATTTGTAAAATACTTCATGACGTTTGTATTAGTGTTACTTTGAATATATGACCAAAATTCCAAAATCATATCTAGAGTTTATTAATATAAACAAGACGATTCCTACAAATTATGAATTTAACAAATAAATCAGAGATATTTTTGGAATTACATAAAACAAAACGCAGTAGACTTCAGGGACCATAAACGGTTAAAAGTTAAGAACTAAAATGTAATTTCTTAATTTAGATAAACTGTCTTATAATCATATTTAAATGCAAGGTCATCAGGTGTAAATATCTTTATAAATGATTTGTTCGTAAATGAAAGTCCAACTCAAATCCTTAGATATTGGATTAGGGGTGTGCTCTGAGCCGAGCCGGTTTGTGAACCGCACAAGCCGAGCTCAAGTCGGCTCGACTCGGGATCGGACGATGTCAAGCTCAATTCAAGCTTAATCGAGCTCGAGTAGTGTATCAAGCAAAGCTCAAGCCTATTTCTTTGAGGCTCGAGGCTTGCAAGCCATCTCGCAAGCTATATATATATATATATATAATTTAATAATTTATATATCTAAAGTAGTAAATTGATTTACATTGAAATAATTTAGTAATACTAAATATATGATATGTTATATACTATAATAAATAATTAATTACATAAGTATATAACTTAATAAAATATTAGATAATAATCTATCTTCTAATACAAGACATATAACATAATTTATGCTATATTATATATTATCTATAATACATATATGATCCTTACTAAATTTTGTATCATAATATGTTTTAATAATATATTATTTTACAATGACACATTAGACCATATAATATTACTAATAAAAAAATATATTCATAACATACACTCAAATGTTTAATATAATAAAATAATAAATACCATATGCCATAATAACTAATTAATAACATAAGTATATGTCCTAATAAAATATTAGTTGTTATAATTTATTATAATTTAATTAATAATATTCATACATAATCTAAAATATCAAACATATATATATATATAATTATAATTTATTAATAATGATATAAAACGTAAAAATATTAGTATAATACATATATTATATATCTTAATATCTTTGTTATTGTTTAATATTATTCAAAATGAGAGCTAAAAAATATCCAATAAAAATATGTTGGCTCGTCAAGCCGAATCGAGCTCGACTCGATTTTTCGACAAGCCAAGCTCAAGCCCCCCAAAACTAAGCTTGACAAGTTCAAGCTCAATCTCAAACCATGTAAATAAAGCTCAAGCTCAAGCTCAAGCCGCATTTTTTTGGCCAAACTCGACTCGACTCGGCTCGAAACGCACCCCTAATCCCCAATGCAGATCTTTCCATTTCTTCTCAACAGATCCCCTCTCCATTCATATTCAGGAAAAGTTGAATGATCCACCATCTTAGCTTGTATAATTTGTGGTAACAAGGAATCTTTGCTATAAGATTCACTAATTTCAGAAACCCAAGATGGAATAACCACTGACAGATTGTTACACGCATTCTCAAGATGATCAACTCTGGAAAGTCCATTAGCCACTTTGTTATCCACACATTTTTTATATTGCACCTCATAATCCAAAAGTTTAAAAATCCATTTCTGTTGCAATATTGTCCAAATCCTCTGACCAAGCATGTGCTTGAGACTCTGCTGATCTGACTTTATAATGAAATGGTTACCTTGCAAGTAGTGCTTCCACTTCTTTACTGCCAGTAAGATAGCTAAGAATTCCTTCTCATAAACTGACAAACCAAGATTTTTAGGCCCCAGTGCTTTGCTTAAGTATGCAATGAGTCTGCCTTGTTGCATTAATACAGCTCATATGCCTGTATTGCAAGCACCTGTCTCCAAAACAAATTGCTCTTTAAAGTCTGGTAACCTCAAAACTGGAGTAGATGTAACAGCCATTTTCAATTTCTCAAAAGCATCATTAGCATTTTCACTCCATATGAAGTTATCCTTCTTAAGCAAATTAGTTAGTGGTTTGCTTAGCACACCATAACCTTGTATGAACTTTCTGTAGTATTCTGTGAGTCCCAAAAAACGTCTCAACTCCTTGAGATTTCTTGGAACTGACCATTTTATCATTGCTTCTACTTTGCTAGGGTCTATAGAAACACCTTCTCTTGAAATTATGTGTCATAGATACTCCACAATTTTAGTACCAAAACTACATTTGCTTCTCTTGGCAAACAGTTGATGCTTCCTCAAAAAATCCAAAACAATCTGCAGATGATGCGTATGCTCATTCCATTCCTTGCTGTAGACCAAAATATCATCAAATAAAACCAATATAAATTTCCTAAGATAAGGGAAAAATATATGGTTCATTAATGACTGGAAGGTAGATGGAGCATTGCACAAACCAAAAGGCATCACTAAGAACTCATAGTGGCCATTATGAGTTATGAAACTGGTTTTGGGGACATCACTCTTTATCATCCTAATCTGGAAATATCCAGATCTCAAATCAATTTTAGAAAAGACCCCAGCTCCATGTAACTCATCCAGAAGCTCATCAATGACTGGTATTGGGAAATTATGCTTAATAGTGAGTGAATTGAGGTATTTGTAGTCCACACACATTCTCCAAGTGCCTTCTTTCTTTTTAACCAACAAAATAGGTGAAGCAAATGGGCTTTGACTATCTTGTATGATCCCTTATTTAAACATGCTCTGAATCTGTTTCTCAATCTCCTCCTTTTGAACTTGAGAATATCTGTATGGAGCTTGTTTCTTAGGCAAAGCATCTTGTTTCAACTCAATCTGATGCTCTATGTCCCTTCTTGGTGGTAAAGTTTTTGGTTCTTCAAAAATATCACTGTGTTAATTCAATGGTGATTGAAGAACTTGATCTGTGATCTCACCAGAGTGCTTATCTTCCTGTGTTACCACTGAAATAGCAAATATTTAAGCCATATTTGCTTCACTCTTGCCCTTCAGTAACTTGTCAACACTACTGGCAGAGATAAGTGATAAATCTTCCTTCCTTATAGCTTTAATATTAACTCTCTCGTTCCCTTTTGAGACAGTGATGCTTTTATCCATATACTTTAAATCAGCTCCAATACTATCAAACCAATCTCCACCCAATAATAAAGCAGTCCATCCCAAGTTAAGTACTCTAACTGGAAAAGTGAAATTGTGTCCCTCCATTTCCCAAGTAAAATCAGGGCAAATCACCCTACTTACCAATTTTCCTCCACCTGGAATCTTCACCACCAAAGGTGTGGTAAGTATCTTTTTACAAGATAGTTGTTTAGCTAAGTTTTCATCCACAAAACAGTCAGTAGCACCACAATCTATCATCATTAATACACTCTGATCTTCCACAGTACCATTAACTCTAAAGAGACGTGGATTGTTATCACCTGAAATGGAATGGATAGAGGTTGACATATCCATCTTTTCAACTAGTAATTCCTCCAAACTATCAGGTTCTTCTTGTTGCACTTCATCATCTCCCCAATCCATCTCCTCTGGTACAATAACAAAAACTTGCTTCTGTGTGCATTTGTGTCCAGGTGAATATACTTCATCATAGTTATAGCACAAATTTCTCTCCCTTCTTGACCTCATTTCTGCAGCAATCAACAATCTTCTTTGAAGTTTCTGAGATCTATCACTTTGAGTACTTTTGTGAGTAGTATTCCAATTCTTCCCTGAAATACTTTGACTACTGAACTTGGTTGATTTAGTAGGAAGACTGTTCTTAACCAAAACAGTGGTCCTTTCCATCAGTGCATCAACAATGACTTCTTGATTCTTAGCATAACATATAACTTCCCCTAAGTCCTGTGGCTATAAAAACAGCACCCCTAATCTCTATTTTCAACCCATATACAAATGTTGATGTAAAGTAGTCTTCAGATAGGGTACTTTCAAACATCAATACTTGGGATTTGAGCTATTCAAATTTCATAGCATACTCATCCACAGATCCAGTTTGCCTCAAGCTATGAAAATCTCCCACTATCATTTTAGTATCCCCTACCTCAAACCTCTTCAAAATCTCAGCTACAACTTGCTGCCAATCAACTCCATCTTTGGTTTCAGTTAAGCTTTGCAACCAGGTTACTAGTTCCATCAAACAAGGGAAAATCAAAATATCTCTGTGATGAATTAGATACCTGACTTTCACTCCCAGTTGATCTTTTCTCTTGTTGAGCTGAGATGTTGGACACAAAACCCATCTCTCCACCTTGTGAAGTAGTTAACCCATCGCCAAGCACAGATTTACTGCGATTATAGATCTGCATCTATTCCGCTATGGCGCCAAGTTGTAAGAATGTCTTATCTACATTCCCAGACACATCCTTGTGTCTTTCATCATTCTTTTTCTCCGCTACTACTCTCAACGACCTCTCATCATTCAATGTTTGTTCCTATTTTTTTAGTATTTCCTGAATATCCTTTGAGTGCAGACCTTCTGCCATCGTTTAGGCCATCTGGATCTTGCGGCTCTAGATACCAAATGGAATGATTCAACTAAATAATACGAAAATTAACACAAAACTCCAATAAAACTGATGTTTAACTGTATTGGAAAACTGGAAATTGCAGTACATAAGGGAAATGGATAGAAAGGAGAAGAACAGGGGATGAGAAAGCTTCAGAATTGAGATACAACTTTCTTGAATGAAAAGTTTCTCAACAACCATTTTATACTAGCTTGCCCTCTCGCATGATATCATCTTCAAGAGCTCACATGCACCATGCGGATAAGTGGCTATGACAATGTTTTTATGAATGGGTTTAAGCCTAATCCAACGGTCTTCATAAAACTCCATCCAACGGTCCTCATTTAACCCTGACTTGGAGCCAAATTTAAATGCTTCCATGACATTTGAGAACTTGGAGATTGGGGATCGAACAAAACCGGCGTAAGAATCCGCCGCATAGAATTGCTGCGGATAAGCAAGGAGAAAATGTGCCCTCCGCATCGCCACCAACGCAGACATTTTAGAATCTCAGATCGGCGAGGATTTTGAAGAAAGGGCGAAAATTCTTTTTTCGTGTTGAAAATAATATTTTGAATTTTTTCAAACCCTTATTAAATTGCGTAATTGTAATTTATTGAAAAAATATCATTTTTCATTCTTTAAAAATGTACTTGTTAACATGATCTTTTAATTTTTTTCACATTACATATTTTTTTATTCCACATTTCTTAATTTTAGTCTTTTGCATCCTACATGGAAGAAATTTGGATAATTTTTCTGATTTTCCCTCTAACATCTGAGTTGGTACATAAAGTAGATTATTAATATTTAAGAAAAAATAAAAGAATGTCATGTAATTATCGAAAATCGCTCGTTTCTCGAAATTTTTTTGCAAATAGTTCTGTAAATCGAACACTAAGATGTAAGGAACATGATGATAGAAATGGAATTGAAATCTGACCAACGGTTTAAGAGATAAGGTCGGTTAAACATGGTTGATTGCAGTTCAAATTAGTAGAAATTTTGAACAAGACGTGCGGTTAGCTCGAGTGATGGAATTCAGTGAATAAGGTATGAAAATTCATCTACTCGACGAGAGCTACTATTTGGGAATGGTTTCAGGGCCTGAAACAGCCGGATAACGGAGATATTGACCGCCGAAGTTACGACTGACGATAAGCGCAGCAAACACGACTTTCAGACTTCATTTCCGGTGATTTCGACGGCTAATCGGAGCACCCACAACATGAACATTGTAGTACGCTTCATTAGGAATCTATTAGGGGTGGTCTCGAGGATTGACATGTTGTTTTGATGGAGATATCGTTATTTGACGAGGCGCGATGGCGCAACTTTTAGGACCTCGAACGGGCATTTCCGGCGATGGAATGAGATCAAATTGGTACGCATTTCAAACCGTGGTGGTCCTGTTGTCCAATTCATCCAGACAACGAAGCAACAACGGTAAAATAAAAAAAAATCAGAGTAAAATTAGAAAAAAAAATTATAATAAAAGGGTATTTTGTTAAATAAAAATAGTTTATGTAATTACATGATATTTTATTTATTAATAATCCACATCATATGTCAACTCAAATTTTGGGGAAAAAATTAGAAAAAGTTCCCAAATTTTTGTCACGTAGGATGCGATGGACTGACATTGAGAAATATGGAATAAAAAAGGATGCAATGTGAGAACAATTTAAAGATTAGGACCAAAATCGAAAAAGGATATTTTTAGAGGATGAAAAATGATATTTTTCCTAATTTATATTAATTTAATAAAAATGTTATAAATTCACTACAAATCACTTCATTCCATTAGGATTTATGTGATTTTATAAATAGATTGATTGTTTTATTTATATTTTTAAAATAATTGAGAAAAACTTAAAAAAGTAATTTTAGAAATACTTAAATCAAATTTAAAATTTAAATTCTTCAAACATCTAAAAAAATCAAAAGAAAATACATTAAGGAGAAGTGTTAAATATAATTTATTTTTTTAAACACAAATTTCTGATAAACGTTAACAGCTGTTCAGACATTACGAAATTCATTAAGGATGGTGTATTTTTTAGTAGAATAGTTTAGATGTTAAATAGATTAAAAATCAATAATAAAATTCGGTGATAAACCCCTATATTATGGAAAGAAAATATTATGGCCCGTCACTTTGTTATTTATTTACCCAAGAAAATCAAAACCTAAGCTAACAAGAATTTCATGACAAAATTCTAACAATGAGGTGTACAAGGCAATATGCCTCAATATTGGTAATCAACTTGAAAAAAAATTACATCATAAATTTTAACTGAAACTGAATTGGACACAGGAAGATTTTCAGTGACACTATTTGTTACAACTTGTTTGACTACGAACACATAATTCTGTCAGTACTAAAGTTTGAGAGCTAGCCCAAATAACTGCAATATTTAAACTATGTATTCTACAAGCCAGATGCTATTGCTATTGACCGGAAACCATACCACCATCTCCCACTCTCCAAGGCTTTGTAAGAATGAAACAGAGCCCGATGATCAGGGGCCAAAATGTTGAAGAGACTGTAAGGACATTTTCGACATCCTTAATTACATCTTATGGAAATTCTAATCCGAACTTAATTAATGTGAAAAATGTTTTAATTTGTCATGTGATTAATATATAGTTAACTGTGACTTGACCAACCGGATAGCATGTGTAGTGTGATTGGTTGAGTTAGATCGAGTTAGGGTCCGGATTAGAAATTCCTGCTAAGTATATTGTTTAGTACCTACAATAACATAGTTACTTAGGATGCTCTTTGAGGGGAAAAAGCAACCATAAAAATCTAATAAACTCCTCCACTACTCTCAAGAACCAACTGCAAAAAGGGAAACTCACGGGAGCTGTTTCAAAAACGAATCCGGTGAAGAACATCTCGACGAAGATTTCACGCCGTGATAAATCAGATGACAATCATGATTAGTCAGCTAATAGGAGACATGGACAAATACGAGCTCGAGAAAAATTCATGATGTTCTGAAATTTAGATTTGCAAAATAATGATATATTGAAATGTACATCTAAATCTTTCATATAGATGGTTAGGTTTGTGCATAATCAGTCAGAAGAGATATATCTGCCTATTGCCTAAGTTACTCCATTGTTGCAGATGTAAACTCCAGAAGTAAAATTGGATATATATCCCAATATGCTACATTAAATTGCACTATTTCCCAGTATACATAAGCCTTTTTAACGCAACAGCTTTCTCTTCTCATTTCCATTCATTTTCTTTGCAAACTTCGCTCTAATTGTAATGGCAGATAGAGTGTTTTGTGTTTTTGGTGTGAGAATTCGAGGGGGTCTATTTGTTATTTTGTCTAAAAATTGGAAGGGTGTATTTGTTATTTTGTCTAATTTGCAATTGGGAAAGTTTCTGTTAATTTGACAAACTATGAATGTAACTGTGTAAATTGTCCCTTCAATAAAAGAACAAAACCACCCGATAACTTGCACCAAAAACATTAGCATTCACAATTGATATACGCTTCAATAAGATTCACAACAAACCACCAAGAGTTTGATAACTTGAACATATGGACCCTAAATCCTTCCTTACAAAAGCACGAACATCTTTGTCAGAACAATGAACGTAATATTAGAGTATTACGTAAATATTTGTATATCTTGTAGATATTTTTTTAGAGATTTATTATTCTGTTATTATCTTTAGGATATTTTTCCAGTATTATATTTAAGATATGGTTGATTGTAATTATCTTATAAAATCGTCTAAAATATTCTACATAAGTTGTTAGATTTTTCTGTACTCTATTATTAAATGTCTAAAATCAATTTACACTTTCAATAACAACACTTCCTCAATTTTTTTGCTTTTCAGTTTATTATAAAACCGACCGGAAAATTTTGAAATTATTAATAATTGCTTTCACAAGAATCGGCGCGTGTAGTACGATATCATCCTTTTTTTTTTAGTTTGGGACTAATTCGATAAAAGATGAAAAGTGCGGGAGTAAAAAAAAACTATATGAAACGAAGGTATCTTTTGCCGATAGGAATGGTACAACTATATAAAGGTATGTTGTGTGTACTATTATTTTATCCGAAACTTATATAAAGGATTCCAAACTAAACAAATTTTATAAAAATTAAAAATATAACTTTTTAATAATTATAATTAAGTCTAAATACGATAAGTCGATAATCAAATCCTCTATTAATAATTGCTTTCACAAGGATTGGTTATGTATAGTACGATATGGACCAATTTTTTTAGTTTGAGATTAATTTGATAAAAATAAAAAGTGTAGGACCAAAATAAAAAAAAAATATGGGACGAAGATATCTTTTGCCGAGAGGAATGGTACAATACAACACTATATATGGTATCTTTTGTGTAGTATTAATGTTATCTCCAAAACCTATTTCTCCACCACCATGAGCAGCGCCGAATCACGCAACTCCGGCCGCGGCGACGAAGATGAAGATGAAACTACCGCCGCCAAAGTTAACAAACCCGATTGTCAGCCTCCCGCAAAAACCCTCCTCTCCAATTCGCTGATGACGATGATCAAGAATCGCCCTTTTCTCCGCCTCCATCCAAGCCTTCGAGTTTGTCTAAACCCTCAACTGATCACAAGTTCACCTCTGCAAAAGACCGAATTGTTCCAAAATCCTCCTCCTCCTTCCCTTCCAATTTCCAGCCTCAGGCTGGACTTTACACTAAAGAAGCTTTATTACAACTTCAGAAAAACACCAAAATCCTAAACCCCTCAGTACTAAACCTTCAAGAAAACCCTAAAGCCCTAACCATCGCGCCTAGTAGCATAGGATTCTTAAAGGGTTTGATTAAACCAGTAAGTTCCACCGATGAGTTTGGGAACTATGATGATTTGATAGTAAAGAGGAAGAGGCTAAGGGAAGGTCAAGAAGTCCGTGATGATAAGGACGAAGAAGATAAGATGTGCGAAGAAGAGCAATTAGGAAAGAGATTAGATGATGGCATTGCAAGTCAAGGGTTGCAACTTAGTATTGTAGATCACCCTTCGACGCAAGCCGAACAGGCTAGGGAAGCCCTGAATGAGAATTTGACAAGGATTAAGGAATCTGATCATGGCAGGACAATGATATCACTGGAGAAGACAACAGACGATCTTTCTTCTTCCTTGCTGAATGCTACTAACTTGAAGAATTATTTGGCTGCCTCTGATGAGAAGTCCCGCTTTATGAGAAATATTCGTCGCTATGTTTCTGTCCTACGTGAGTTTTTGCAGCATAAAGCTCCTTTCATTGAGGAACTTGAAGAAGAGATGCAGAAGCTTCACGAGGAACGCGCAAGAGTGATAACTGAAAGAAGGGCAGCAGATAATGATGATGAAATTTCAGAAATAGAACAAGCTATTACTGCTGCAACAGGTGAATTTGGCAGAGATATGATGGATATAAGTATAACAAGAAGGGCAGAAGCTCGACTCAAACGAAGAGCTAAAGCCGAGTCGAAAAGAAAGTCGGCCTTGGCAACAGGCACCATGGAAGGAGAATTAAGCACTGATGAAAGTGATAGTGAGAGCACAACTTATAATTGGTCATTCCATAATCGACATTTACTTGCGCTTGCTGATAATATTTTGAGTGATGCCGCTGAGGAATATTCTCACTTCTCAATTGCGGTGGAAAGGTTCAAGAAATGGAAGAAAGAATACGCTTCAACCTATCACGATGCGTCTATGTCATTAAGTTTGTCTTCGATTTTCTCTCCATATGTTAGGCTAGAACTTCTCAAGTACTGGGATCCACTTCACAAAGAGACAGATTTTGACCATATGGAATGGCACTCTCTGCTATTCGATTATGGTATCCCAGAAGATGATGAAACTGAAATAAAAGAAGATTCTGATGCAATATTATTCCTGGACTGGTTGAAAAACTTGCAATTCCCATCCTACACCATCGGTAAGGTTATTGCTTTGATCCGTTTAGTACCCGGCCGGGAAACAAAATTTGCTGTTTCTGCCGTGAGTTTGGTAACTAGATATGTTGGTCTTTCCAGTTCGGCCCTTGGGGATTTGGTTGCGGTTATTCACGATCGTCTCAATAACGCTGTGGCTGAGTTGATGGCCCCGACATGGAGCCAGATTGAAATGAACTCTGTTCCTAACGCCGCGCGAGTTGCAGCGTATAGGTTTGGTAGGTGCGTTCGTTTGATGAGGAACATATGCTTGTGGAAGGGAGTTCTTGCAATGCCCGTTCTTGAGGAGATTGCTCTTGATGAACTGTTATGTGGGAAAGTTCTTCCTCATCTTCACAGCATTACTTCGAATGTTCATGATGCGATTACGAGAACAGAAAGGGTTATTGCGTCGTTATACAGTGTCTGGACGGTCCGAGTGTTACTGGGGATCGGAGAAAATTGCAGCCTTTGGTTGAGTACTTGCTGTTGATTGGGAAGACATTGGAGAAAAAGAAGTATGTGACTATTGGGAGAGATGCAGACAGTGATGATAAACTCGTTAGGCGATTGAGGAAAATGCTGGTGGAGGTGAATGAATACGAACATGCAAGACAAGTATCAAGAACTTTCGATATCACGGTAAGTGACATCAACGCGCTGGTACGGGACATGGACACTTTGTGTAAGCCGAAGACGAGGGACGGGAGTATGAAGATAGAAACTGTGCGGCGGGCGCCACCCCTAGGCTGGGTAAAACTTAACACGGACGGGAGCTTCCTTACCAGTCAGGGAACAGCAGCGGCGGGGGGAACAATTAGAGACGCCTCGGGACGGTAGATAGTAGGGTTTGCTGTAAAATTGGGAGCTATGAACATACTTGCGGCGGAGATGACGGGGCTACGTGAGGGACTCAGGATTGCCTGGGAACGTAGGTTCAAGAAGATTGAGGTGGAATGTGATTCCAAAAGAGTGTTGGATCTTATTATTAAGTGGGAGATGGGGGATGATCATCCCCTAAGAGATATCATTGAAGACTGTTGAACGCTCATCATCCGGAAGCTGTGGACTTGCAAAGTTAATCACATAAGAAGAAGCGCGAACTCAGTTGCAGACAAGTTAGCTAGAATTGGCCAAGAGATGGAAGAGGAAGTGATGATTTGGGAGTTCTAACCTGTTCTTTGAGATATATGCATGCATGATGATGCCAATTATTGTTTGAAAAACATATCATCTTGTTATACCCAGTTTTTATAAGACAATTGGGGTATGGTTAGGTACAATTAAAATTTATCTAATTAAAAATGATAAAGTTAACTTCTATATATTGTAATTAGTTATATGGTATTTTTATATTTTGAAAACATTGAGGGTTCATTTTAGTTTTTACTAGTTAATAATGTAATCCCCAATACTCATTTTCGTTTTTCTTTATATTTTGGTGGTACGTGAAAGATTAAAGATGAGTAAGGAATCCAACATTTCTCCTCAATAAGAAACAAAACACCTTTACGCAAACTATTCGTAACAAAATGTAGTGTTTCTTTTTCAGATTAAATTAGAATAAATATATTAAAATAAACTCTAAGGAAATATATAGGGGCATTTTTATAAAATTCCCCATGAAAAATTTTTAGTTTGCTCCTCAGGTTGAAATTTTTTTGAGTTCACTCTCCAATTGAGTTTCAAAATTTTATTTTACTCTCCAATCTGGGCAGCAAATACGACATATCACTATTTTTTTTTTGACAACCAACGGCCCCGAAGGCCAACTAAATCAAGTCCGACAAGACAAAACGGAAAGCAACAAAAGGAACATCGTTCGAACCAACGCAGGCGAAGCCGCATTTCTAGCAATAGTGTGGGCCACCATATTGGCACCACGACGAATAAAGGAGAAACGAACAACATCAAAGGAATTACTAAGATTCTTCACTTCCTCAATGATGTTACCCACTGGAGAGTTATCCATTTCAGTACTTTGAAGACTACGGATGATATTAAGGCAGTCCCCCTCGAGGATAATTTTCCTCCAACGGAAATCTCGGGCCAAACGAATTGCCGAAAGAGCACCCAATGCCTCAGCCACCAGCGGGTTGGAAGTATGTTTCTTTCTATCCATTTCCCATCCCACACAAGAGCTTTCGTAATCTCTAGCAACAATACCGAGACCAATCTCATTAGTATCGGAGAAGACCGCTCCATCAAAATTGACTTTGATCCATCCACTGTCCGGCTTCTTCCACTTCGTAACCTCGGCACTGCCATCAATATGTCTTACCGCCTCTGCAACACTGGTTTGGGGAACCTTGTACAGTTCAAGGCCTTCCAAAATAACATGGGGCTGGGCACGTGCCCCCTCAGCATATTCAAATCGTGATATTGCGTATTTAAATCGTGATATGTCGTATTTGATTCCTAGATTGGGGAGTAAAGTAAAATTTTGAAACTCAATTGGCCTCCCACAATTGCAATACTCATTGTTGCCTCTGTTCATTGCTGTTGCTTTCTTCCAACTGGAATGAAAAAAATTAGGATTCAGACGGTGATTTTAATTTTAATTTTTTTTGGTAGAATGATGGTGATTTAACATTCACAAGTACAGTTACTTATGTTAGATTAAATGAAGAAAGTCACGCTTAAATCATTTAGATAAGTTTGATTGTAATATTCCACAAATATACAGTAAAAATGTTAAAAAAAATTAAGTGCTAAGTTTAAAAACAAATGAAGAAAATAAATACACGGATTAAAGTAATAGGAGACAAAAACCAAGCCCAAAATTTAAACCCAACCAAGAAGCTATAAAAGCCTAGAGGCTAGAACCTATCATGAAAAACCAATTAACATAGTCATTCATTCCTACAAAGTCGAATTAAGAATTTGAGTACCACAACAAAGAGCGACGACTCAGATTGGATCTCACTCCCATTGAAACGGTGACGTAATTGCATAAACTCCACATTACCAAGTAAGCAAATTCCAAACGCAACGTGTCACTCCATTATTCCATTCCGTACCTCACGCACTCCGCCCTCTCTCTCTCTCTCTCTCTCTTCTCTTATCACCACCACTCCGAAAACAAGGCGGAAGAAGACGGCGAAGCAAAACCTCCGGCAATGGATACCAACCTTCTCCTCCACCGCCCCGCCGCCTTCAAGCCCAAGCTCAAACGCCCTTGCTGCTCCTCCTCCTCCGAATCGAACCAGAATCTGAATCTGAATCCGAATCCGAATCCCTTGGACGCGCTACTGGAATCGTTTCTCGAACTCTCTGATTCATCCGCGGTTGCTATCGACCTCGCCGTCGACCGCGTTGTGGAATCGAGGAATTACGATTCCGAGAAGAATGATGTAATCGAGCGCGCTCTCCGCCTCGGTTCGGCTCTTACTGAAGCGGCTAAGCGATCCGCGAGGAGGCGCGCTTCCATGCATAACGCTGTCGTTTGGGCGCTACCGCTTGATCTCACCATCAAGGTAGTTGGTTAGCTTGCTGATGGATTGTGATTTTGTGAAATCTATTTGTTTAGCTTTTGTTCTTCTGGAAATCCCGTGGCGTGGTATGTCGAATCGAGCGATTTAGGCTGTAGATGCTTGAAGTGAAAATATCTCCGGTAGTTTGGTATTCGTTAAACTCAATTCTGTGTAGGCGATAGTAAAATTGCACTTGTCTGAATTGCTATTACGTTGCTGAGAGTTGAAAGGTTTGGGTGCTTGTCCGCAGTAGCTTTACTGTTTGTTAGCTGATTTGAGGCGTTGAAGTTTGTTTAAATCGTATGTAGCTGGAAGTTTTAGGATAGTGATATATACTCCGCAGTTGCTTTTGGCATTGTTGGGCATCTTGTGAAGCTTTAATTGTTGATGACATTTGCACTTGCAGCATGCTAGGGACTGTTCTCGCTGAAGGGGATAGGATAATCGGTGTGAATTTGTGCTAATCTTCATAATTTTCAGTCTGAGACCTTTTCGTA